>OY744475.1:3783054-4383054 GCA_963556175.1 Tipula confusa
ATATATATATATATATATATATATATATATATATATATATATATATATATATATATATATATATATATATATATATATATATATATATATATATATATATATATATAGTGATGTTCAAAATTATTTGTCCAAAGAGCAAAATTTGTTTAAATCTGAAATTAAATTGGTTCAGAAATAACATGCGAACCATATTATAATAAGTATTTAAATTGCATTAGCTAGGCCAAAGTATTTACCCCAATAATGATTGTCGATTTGCATAACAATCGACACGACTTGGTGTATCCTTCTCAGTTTATACTTTACATTTCGCATAATAAATAGATATAAGTTGGATTGAGTGCTCTAAAACCGCTAGTTTGTTGATTAACTTGAGCGCTAGATAAGATAGTGTGAAATTAATACCCCTTTAATAACTCCTAAAACGAAGGAGAAACTAAACATGAGGGAGTTCAGGGCAGAAAATGGGTTTATTTAGTAAGTAAAAGATTATTCCTAAATTTGTAAAAGATGTAGCTTAAACGTTATTGCAAAGTTGTGGGCGTGTAGGCTTTGGCTTAACTAACATAACTTAACTATTTTTCTTGTTTACGATCGAATTTCATTACCGAAATAATTAATTTTTTCTTTGGACGAATAATTTTGAACATCACTGTATATACATATGCGTGGGTGAGATACTCAATTTGGAACAAGCCAAAAACTCGAAAACGATCGCACATTTTCTAGTTTTTTGCTTGTTAAATTTTAAAACACCTAACCCTGTATATTATTCTGGAATGGCCGTTAATATGTGCTAAAAATACAAGAAATCACAATTATTTTATACGTTAGTGGCAGTAACAGTTTTTATGGCAGCAAAGTGTTTTTTTTTTTAAATAAATAATTCTAGCTATTGTATATTTCTCCCTGATTGCTCTGAAGTCTATAACTTCTCACAAAATTTGTGTTCTGTGCTTTAAAAAAAAATATAATGCATTGCCAGGCATGGGCAATTTCAAACAAAAAAATATAACCAATACCACATTTAGGCTTATACAAAAGTAACTGAACGGCTAGAACATAAACAATACAAAAAACTACCGCTAGAGGCTTTGAACTCATGGTGGCTTTGATTTATCTTTTGGACTAGATAATGTTGTTAATGGATTACCACTTTGTAGGACTGCATAATATTGTGTTCCATTACTACTATTATTATTGTTGTTGTTGTTGTTGTTATTATTATTATTATTATTATTTATATTATAACTACTACTACTATTATTATTATTATTATTATTATTATTATTATTATTACTATTATTATTTTCACCCTCTTCGATACTATTGATAATAATACTATTCAAATTATCGTTATCATTACTCGCACTATTGTTCCCACTATCGTTATACTGGCAATCGTCATCTAATTGTATACTACTGTCGGCTGCAGATGGTATTGTCGGTAGGAACCGGACACTAAGACGTGGCGGCGATGATGATAAGTCTAACGAATCGTCGTTGATGGCTGACTGTCGCACAAGACGAGGTTTTCCGCCTGGAATCGACTGTCGGCTAATACCTGCAAAGAAAATAAAAAGAAATAATTCTTATCGAACTCGATCGGCCATATTCAATTCTAGATAGTTACTACTGTTAAACGAGTTGCCCAATTGAGGAATTGGTGTCGAAGCGCCCGCGCTCGATCTAGACATTCTCCAAGTGGGACGTGCTCGCCGTTGTGTTTGACCCAGACGAATCGTTTCGTGAACTACTCAAATTAGAATCTTGTGACGTTTTCCTAGTAATCAACCACGATGAATGACGCCACCGTGGATCCAATTTTCGCAACTGAATACCACAATAATGATGAGGTGCTCCATGTCGCCACGAATCTGAACGCGACGAACTGAAATTTTCACTAGACGACATTGAACCGGCCCGTTTGTGTTGTTTCTGTTGAATTTCAGCAATTTGATGGGCATACTGATCTGACCGTTTACCCCGTTTCGTATCCTTCTTCTTTGAGTGACACAATAAATTACGCCACACTTTAGCGAATGTGGTTTGATTTTGATTTTTGGAATGTCGATGAGATTTTTCTTGTTCCTGAAGTAATTTAGCGCATGCGCACGTTTGTCCAGGCAAAATTGGCGGCATTAAATCTCGCGATGATCGTTCGACTAGTGAATTAGTGTTTGCCGGTGTTTGTCGATTACTAAAGTTTGAACTATGGCGGCACCGTCCAATACCTCGGGTCACTCGAGATTCTTCGATCGCTTTACATATTAGGACACAATCCTTTTTAAATTGCTTAGTTAAAATGGCGTACAAAAATGGATTGCAACACGAATTGAGTGGCAAAACAAAGACGGTAAACACTTTGGCTTGTTCGAGCGATATAAGTTGTAGTCCGAATACAGCAGTTAATGAGAAAAAATGCTATCGGCGACCAACATATAAAATCGGTAAATACTAGTAGCGCCATCCGTTTTGCTATACGTGAATCATTTGAATTCCACGCCTGCGATCCACGAATCGCACAATACATTTTAAGGTAACATCCCATTAAAATTAAAAATGCCACTCCATTAATGAACATCAGGAATATTACGTAAGCTAAACTTCCTGGTCCGGTGGTGGTTTCGAACGGTAGACATACAGCAAATTTGCGATAGTCCGAAATACCGAGTAATGGTAGAACAGCCATTGTGAGGGCAAACATCCAGCCAATGGCCATTATGTAACCGGCGTGTCGCAACGACAGCCGTTTATTTAAATGCATGGCATGAGTGATGGCATAATTTCGTTCCAACGTAATAACAGCCAAAGTGTAAACACTAAGTTCCGATGATAAAACCGCTAAGAAGCCGGCCAGTTGACATCCTGCACTCATTTGCCATGGTATAGCAAACTTACGAAATTCACCGAGAGTTGACGCATCCACAACAGCCAATAGTCCTAGATAAACTCCCATGAAAAAATCAGCCGCCGCTAAATTACAAACCAAGAAACGAGGAACATCCATTTTTGATCGTGAAAAAATTAGCACGAAAACAACAGTCCCATTTCCAAGCATGGCCAGTAGAAATACTACCCAAACTCCACAACGCAGTGTCCACCAATCGAAAAGATCTTGACACGGTAAAAATGGATCGGGAAGTGGAAGACACTGTATAGAATTTGCTATATAATCTGAATCGGCTGTTTTAGTGGTGAACGCTTCTTCCAAATACTCCTCGTAAAGCGGGATATTCGGAAAACTTCCATAGTCTTGGACAAATTTATCGAAAAATTCTTTCATCTCTGGCGTCATTTTGTGCGTTGTGATATTCTGAAAACTGCCCATCGACTTATTGAACCAGGCCGCAACATCGGCACCCGGCGGTAATACAAACACTTTTTCGCTGTACGGGGAATGAACAACTTCCGATTCAACTTTTAACGGTAAAAATTCACAACAGTGATATGCGTACGATAATATCAGCGTTTGTATTTTTGGAAATTCAGTTGGTCCAGGAAATTCTTTTAGCTTTGGATTGTTAAACGTTTTCAAATGGTTGAGAGTTTTAAGACCGATTGTCGGCAGTTCTGGAAATATGTTGTTACCTAAATTCAAATCTTTAATTTGGGTGAATCCGTTAAACGCCTCCTCGTGAATAAAATTAATGTTGTTGCCTTCTAAATCGAGCAGCTGTATATTTGGTATACCGTGAAACGCATCGAATGGTATGGTAGCGATCTCATTGTGGGACAAGAGTAAATCGTTTAGCGAGACAAGACCTTGAAACGGTGTTCCATGTACCGAATCAATTTTATTTCCTGATAGGTCTAACATACGTAAATTTTGACAGCCTATCAAACGTGGAATGGTTCGTAAGTAGTTGGATTTGAGTTCTCTTCGAAATAAAATTTAAAAACTTAAATTAATAACATTTACGAGTGCTTCGTATACACAGATGTACTTACAAACTTTTCAGCTTCGGTGCCGTTTGACATAAATTATTCGGAAATGATGTCAATTTGGCACGATCGACCCATAACGTTTCCAACGATTCGCATCCGTGAAGCGATGGCAGCTCAAATAAATTTTTCGAATCGGACAACGTCAGCTTACGTAACCGTGACATATGATGGAGTGAACCATTTTTGAACGATATCAGTGGATTCGTTCTCAATTCTAGAATCACTAAATTTTTTGGTAATGCATCATCTGTGATAAATTTGATTTTATTTCCCGATGCAAATCTAGAAAAACGATTCACAGTTATATAATTTCCTGTTTGTGTAGAATAGTGTTGCATAATATAGTCATAATGCAAGGATATCAGAAGTCAAATAATAAAAAAAAAATTGGAGCAACAGACAAATAAAATCTCAGAACATTCATTTTCAATGCAAAAACAAATTTACTGGACATCAGTATTCTTATCGAACGATTTTTTGTCGAAAGACGTTAAGCCAAAACTCGTGTCAAACTCGTTGGCCATCTATCATGAGTAGTTCGACATGGTTTTGTTGCAAATATTCCAAGGACATAACATATTACCATCGTGACTCTGTTATTTGATGCCGACAAATAGTCTTTCGACGAATCTGCATTTGCCGGAAAAAATGTTATAAAAAGAAAATTGAAAAGACTATATATAGGAGTAGCGAGAAAAATCATTCCAGCATAGTTTTGTTTTGTTTATAAATTTAAGGAATTCCCTCGATTTTTATTTGCATTGCTCCGTTGTTTGCTTTCAAATTGGAAAATAATTTTTTGTTTATTGCAGAATGTCTAACACACATAAACATAATAGACTGAATATACAATGGAAATTAGGTATGCTCTTGAGGAAAATTTATAATACACCCACAGCAAATTTAATTAAAGTTGCTGTTTCCTTTGACATGTACACAAGATATATGCGGTTAGATAGTGTCAATCAATCAGGCTTAATTAAAATTACCACAAACGCGACGACAATAATATATTAACTTACAGTTCCTGAAGATGACGTAATTTGACTAGGTCAGGAGGAAGATGTGTCAGTTGATTGTCATCCAAATTTCTGAAAAAAAATAAATGAAATCCTCAATTAAATATATGTGGCCGGAACTTTTTGGTTTTACTTGGTAAACAAACATTTTTTTAGAACATAATTTTTTGTTGTGGTTTTTGATCCATTCGGATGCAAAATATTTTAATTAGTTATTAACATGATAGTGAATTATTGGTCGTAAAACCAAAACTAATTATTGGAAAAATATGGTATACCTATATATAACTAATTTTAAAGGTAAACGAATTTATATTAAGAGACAAATTTAAAATTGGTACTTTCCATTCTAAAATTCTGTCAATTTTAATTTCCCACCAAAATGTTGATTTTCAAATTTTCTCAAATACCTATTTAATTTTAATCTACAAACTCCTTCTAGACGATTTTCAATCAAACTTTGATTCAAACCACTAAGTATACACAATGGTTACATAAAATTTTATGACACATCTTTAACGTCAAATTTTCGGTGATACAAACTGAACCTATACCAAATTGTGCAAGTTGAAGACACAAATCTGTATAGTATACTAATATTTCTTACATAACTTTAATATTGGTATCCAATTGAGCGCGTTTTCGGGTAGCTGATAGAGGAAACCTCTAACCGGATTTCCAGCGGGTAAGTGGAAAAAATACCATTAGCAGACCAAAACTGCCATGAAGCGTCTGGCCATCAGGAAATGCGGCTTATGTTGTAATTTCAAGAATGAAGAAGAGCAACGATAACATTACAAGAGCAGGGTTTTAAAACCCCAGTACTAGTGGCTTTAGAAGGTGAGCGAGTGGGCTCCCAGTCATCGAAATCAAATGACCACAATGTTCCTGAAGTGGGAAACTTGATTGCCGAAGAAAAAATTGTTAAAAAAATTGTTAAAAGGCTCATAAGATCGGATTAAAAAAATACTCATACCTGGAGCAGTCTCACTTTCCAACCTAATTGAATCTCAGGTAAAAGAAAGCAAAAAATAGAGTTCGAATGGATAAGAACTAAGCGCATGACGAAAACAGGATGGCTAGGTTGACTTAACTTTCCTATAATGGGTTGGAAAAGGAGTTGGACAAATTCAGTGGGAAATTGGAAAAACACGAGGTGGCTCTAAAGGAAAATCGTGAAGATATACGTAACAGCGGGGTTTCCTTCTTGTTACTGTGAAACCAGCAGGCATTTTGTTTATTCAAGATAAAAGTAAAAGTGAAACCCTGGCTAGAAGTATCTAGTACAGACGCTGCTAAAAGGAAAAAGAGAGGTCACAGACCCAGACAGGTCTTAAATTGGGCAAAAAGAAACGCATTATTAAAAAGAAAACCGGAGAAAGAAGCTGATAAAAGTATCGGTCAGGAAACTAATGTTAAAGACTTGACACTGGGAGCCCTTACCAAAATAAGGAATACTAATTTAGTGTCTACTCAAAACGAAGTACTACAGGTTCCATAATCGCTTGTGGGGCAAAATAAAGGTATTGTCTCTATAAAAATGGCTGAAAGCCAAACCAAATAACAAAGAATGTTTTATCTAAAAGGAAAATCAGAATCGATTGGGTGATTTGCAGAATTCGAGAAATTAACGGACCTTTAAATTGTTCGAAACGCCGTGAATCTGGTCACAAGGCTCAACAATGAAGGAGTTTGAAGGATAGGTCTAAACTATGTCGGAAATGTGGAGAAGATGGTTATATTGAAAAGTGCTATAACAACCATCCGAAATGTAGGCTTTGCATTGATAAAGCCTTTCGAGCAAACAGACATCTCACTGGTAGTTTGAAGTGTCCGATACAACCTATGTTGATTTCGGGTGATTGTAATACCTGGGCCGTTGGATGGATCCCAAACAGCAATGTTTTCAAGAATTGTGTGGAGAAATAGACAGAGAATATTTGGGCAAGCCATACAGATTAGTTAAAACAAGGTTCAAAGATTCACACAATGCAAGCTCATCGTGTCCAGAATTATTGCAAAATTTTGTATCTACGTTATTTCAGGTTATGTAAGGACCATCAAACTAAGGCGCGGTAAAGAGGTAATTCCACCGGTGTCATTGGAGTAGGTTTTATAACGACGGCGGTTGACGTCATTATTTTAATTATTCAGATGTAGATGTTGTGCGAAGCAAAGCTCAGTTTCGATCTGATGAGCGACCGAGTGCTATGTGTAATAGCTATTTTACGCTCTATATATATTTATGTACAGTGTACATGTAGCGTTAGCGAATTATATGGAATTGCACGAAATATCTAAATAATTTTAATTGTGTGTGTAGCGATGGTCGCTACAGTTTTGAGAGCCTATAGCAAAATGGGAAACAACAAGACTTCCGGTCCTGATAAAATTCACAATGTAGAATTAACAAATGCGGTTTGATATCCAGTATGTGAGAACAGCTGGAGAATAATCGGAGGTTTATCGCGAATAATGCCGAATGTAGGAAGTGCTCGCCAGAGTCGCAGAAAGTGACTTTTGTTGTTAGGTTATGAGTCTAATGAGAGATTTGTGCATTTGGAACGGTTTCGAATGAAGCCGTGTCTTTCATAGCGGGAATACTGCCAATAGATATGATCGGTGCGGAAACTGTGAACGAATGACTAGTGCGATTGGACAATTCGCCGAAAGGACGTTGGACTCATCGAATAGTTCCTACCAGTTTAGTTACTGAAAAATGTGCACAATCATTAAACTTTTGGCGTAGCCATGCCTGTGTAAATATTAAGGGCATAGGTTCCAATTATAGCACTTTATCCATTAAATCGTTTGTAATGAAAAATTTAACCGGTGATCTTCCTCCGAGCACAATAAAGATAACAAACCCCACAAATAGTCAAAGTTTTAAACTCGATGATCAAAATTTAAATCAATCTAATATCAATATCCGGTGGATATAATACTAGCAGGTGACATTGTAAAAAACTCCAAGTCGATCATATCTTGTTAGCACAAAACACATGTTTTGATTACGTAATATCAGGCAAGGCAGCATTCAATGAAAGCATTCAATGAACATGAATCAGGAGCTGCCATGTAAACCTACATGAGACAAATAAGATTCATCTGATCTATGGGACTCGTTATCCACGGAAACTCGGAGACTCCACGCGCCGGTTTCAAAAGAACCCGAAACTAAAAAGGGAGTACTTAAGATCTACTAAAAACGTTAGGTAACATGTTTATAATTCCTTATCATGAAATCAATAGTTGCTCCGACACAAAAACGTTTTATTTTCCACATCATGCAGTGATAAAGGACATAAGCTCTCTAATGAAGGTATACGTGTAGACCCTGGACTGCCAATTCTGCAGGATGTCTTTTCCATCCTAGTTCGATGTCAGAAATACAAAATTACGTTCTTACCTCCACAAACGGAAAAGGAGGATTTTAATTCAGAAATAAGGTGTCTAAAAGCAATGAATTACTCAGTTTTATACCAAACAATAGAATACTGAGCGAATGCTGAACATTTAAATAGAAGCGCGGAACCCTACTAGAATTCGAAAACGTCGAGATGTTTGTTAAAGCTCTAGGCCAAGTTTGAGTAACTGGTTTGGATGGCTTTACCTTTAATACCCCAAAGGAACCGGGAGTTAGTACGAAATAAATATTGTTTGTCTGCTACCGGCATTATATTCGATCTGCTAGGGATAATTTAATTTTGCACAGTCGTCGTCAAAATTTTATTTCAAAACCTTTGATTTTGTAAACTCGATTGGAACGATCCTCTGTCAGAAAAAAATGAAACTGGAGTGAGATATGCTACGTTCTAATTTAATCGAATCGAAAATATTAAAATCCCGCATGTTTTAAACATACCACTATTACCTTCCAATATAGAGTTGTATGGATTTACTGATGGCTCAGAATACATCTACACAGCCGTCGTATATATGAGAGTAGGTGAAAAAAAGAACCATCTTCAGTCCGAACAATAGCAGCCAAAACAAAGTTTGGTCGACTCCAACAGATTTGCCGGCCGCGCCTAGAATAATGTGCTGCCGTATTGTTGGTAAAACAATTATTGTCAACAATTCAGTACTCCTTGAGTATTCCGAACCTGATAACCTTTGGCTGGACGGATTTTATTATCGTACGTCAACAATATTTTATAGTCGGTCAAACCAACAATCAACCGTCGTTTTATATCACACTATCCAGACCGTTTTCTATTTTGCCAGTCCCGTGAATGTAAAATCCAAAATAGGACGTGGTGATAAAATCTACAAGAGATATATTGCAGTTTTTGTTTGTCTGGTTGTTAAAGCCATCCACATAGAAATGGTATCCTACTTGCCCATAGATACATTTTTGGGTTCCCTGTGACGTTCCATATCCAGTTTCATATCCACCGTTTTGTTTAGAATACTTCTGTGATTGTGAGGTCATAATACCTCTCTTATAAAATTCAAGTCTCAGTAAAGACGTAGTGTGAGGAACGTAGTGGAATGTTTCCGGATTAAATACTTTTGTAAAAATTATGTAGTGATCAAAAAAAGTGGCAGTCAGCAAGTTTGGCCCTTTAAATATGGTTAATGGAGAAAAAAATCCTACTAAAGTAATCAAATATTTTGCCAAATATTGAAAACTTGCGCTTTTGATTAAATTGACGAGTTCTGAATGATTCTGATTCAACGTTTCTTTCGTTTAGATTTATTGAAGTAAATTAAATCTTATATGTTCAGATGTGTCCAAACCAAAAGGTTCATACTCTCCTGAAGTTAAGCTACATAGCTTATGTTCTATATAGTTCAATTTTTGTTAATTATTTTATAAATCATACTGTATATATATAAATATAAATACTGCATTTACTGCTATGTACTTATATTACAATCAAATCTATATACTTACATAACCTCCAATGATTTCATTGTTAGGAATGAACCAGATGCTATTTCTGTGATTTGATTTCGTTTTAATAGTCTGAAAAATCGAAAAGTTTTTATGCTATCAGAATTTTAAATATATTATTGGTGATTTCCAAATCGAATCTCAAAAAAATTTTTTTATGAATAGGGTTACCACATTTGTCTAGGATTACAATATTTCTGATATTCTTTTGTAACAACCGAAATTATGTCAGTCTATCAGCGATTCTTATCAGATGTGCTGCGACCAACTGATTCTGTTTCTCATTAAGCACCATTTTTTACCATGAAGATATTTTAAAACTGTCTAGTTCTCAGTATTATTTCTATTATATATATATATATATATATATATATATATATATATATATATATATATATATATATATATATATATATATATATATATATTATGTGCATAACTCTTCTATCAAATATCAATAGCCATCTCTCACAACCCTATACGTGTGACTTGGGAACACCTTTTATAACCTCAGCTTGTCGACATTTGCAAACTAATTAAACTTTGGCAGCGTATACCTAAAGTACGATTGTATACGACAATACACGTATTTATTTCCCTTCAAAAACAGTTATGATTTAAATTTTCGGAAAACCGTCACTATTTGAAATATGTCGTCTTCTACACTAAAACATATGTGCTCAATTTTTTGTTTACTAATTGAGTTTTACTTTTACGTAACCTGATAATCAGCCAATGGATCAAATAGCTGTTTTATTCCACTGCCGTTCTGTCCAATCACACTGATATCACTTGCATACACCAGAAACTGGATGAAGTCCAGATGTCAAGGTCAGCTGTTTTATTTAAGAAAGATACATTTTTTGCCAATTGGTCTTCTAAATTAAAGAGTTTTTCACACACACATTAAAGTAAAATGAAAGATTTACCATTTAAGGCTGAACTACAACGGAATAAGCTTTTCCAGTAGTAGATTATGGAAGTCACTAAAATACGATAAACACAATTTTTAATTATTTTGGTGTTCAAAATTAAGGAAGCAATCAAATGTGTAGTTGGATAATTCAATCAAACTTAAAATCTTCCTCTTACCATTTTAGCAATAAACGACATATGAATTATAAAATTTGATTGCAATGAATTTTCGTTAGGAATGCTTCCGTCTCAAGTATCTTTATTGTGATGCTGATCAAGGTACTCTTAGTAGAAGGGCATTCAAATTAGTGCCTTTTATAAGACGACTGGCCACCCATACGTGTTAATTTCTAAGGTATCATTTCAAGTTTTGTATCATTTGATATTATTTTGGTTGGCTATCTAATTCGTGTAGGCAGTGATCATCAATAGATCAATTTAAAGCTTTTTTTTGTATCAGTCGGAAATCAAACCAAACGTTTCAGAACGTGTTTTTGCAGACTTAAAAAGTGTGAATTGTGGAAGTCCTAAAGTTAAGACAAATAAGAAATGGACACAGGCCGCGGAGTTTTTTTATAAGTCAGTCGACGGCATTCAGGAAACTACGTGGAAAAAGTTTTTGTATTTAAAAAAAGTTCCCAATTATCCCCATTCGCCGTTAGTATTAAGGTTTATAAATTTGAATACATTTATGATTCTTTAATGCCTCTCGCATTTGTTGGTTAATATTTGAATTTCACCACATTGGACTTAACGCGCCCGGTTGATTTTGTTAATTTAGGTTGAAGAAGACAAAAATACTTATGAAGTACAACTTAAAAATTATTTTGCCAAACTTATTAAAAATCAAAATTACCACTTCAACATTGCGACTAAACTACTTTGAACTGTTATCTCTGTTTTAGAAAACTAATACTCAGGAAAACACTATAAAAATAGTTAAGTGATATTTTAGCTACTTTAAGCAAAAAAACTTTTGTCTTATTTTAAAAATTAGCTACCATCCGTCTACTTCTTTAGTTAGAAAGCCAAATTATGCAGTAGATGCAGTTAAGTGACAGTTTGGTGTAGCATATAGGTAAAGAATCATTGAATCGTAAATTTAAAAAAAAAGTTAA
The DNA here is from genome assembly GCA_963556175.1 of Tipula confusa. Taxonomy (NCBI): domain Eukaryota; kingdom Metazoa; phylum Arthropoda; class Insecta; order Diptera; family Tipulidae; genus Tipula; species Tipula confusa. The sequence goes on from OY744475.1 coordinate 3,794,955, forward strand.
CTACTACTAAGGCAGTGTAATGATTAGTGTGATTTTTTGGTATGATGACCGATTTACCTTTTTTGTAGACGGCATATTACAATTAACCTTCGTTGGCCAAAAGTAGTACCAAAGTATCATATGGTTAACCGTTAAGTTATTGTTTGTTGTGTTTTGCCACTAAAAAATATTTGTGGCCTTTCACAAATTTAAAATTGGTTTAAAAATATCCTCTTGAAGCAGATTAGTTTCACTTTATTTTAAAAACCACTATAATACTAATGAGAAGCTTAAGATTTTAAGCCTTAAATATATCTTTTCTATTATAAGTAACTGCTATAAGGGTAAACAATTTAAATTTAAAAAATAACATAGTAGATATTTATATTTAAGTGCCTTATTTCTGTCTTATAATTGAATGGATTACCCTCAAGCTACAAAATGGCGATTTTTGTCCAAAATGAAATCAGTACTAAGTTGGGTCTTTTTGGTGAAAATATAAACACTTTTCTTTTTAATATGGCCTAGTTCAGTAAAGAAAATTGGCTCAGGGTCGATAAAATTTGATAATACTAATTTGAACGTTTTAAGTTTTTTTTTAAATTGACAATTTAATTCAATTTAACAAATATGGCAACCCTTCTTACAAATCGATTTGGAATTTAGGTTAAACTCACATCGTCAACATATATGTACTTACAATATAACTAAATTATTTAACACTGGAAAATCACCCACGTTTATTTTTCGTATACGATTGTTAGCTAAATTTCTAAAATAAATAAAAAATAAATAAATAAATCTTAACTCTATATTAAATTTACAGTCATCTTATAAAATTCTATGGTTATTTATATTTAACCAATAGTAGATGTGAAAATTTAGAAAACAACAAAAAAAAATTATAAAAGAAAAGTGAAAAATTTACGAGCTTACAAAACTTCTAAGAGTTTAACATCGCTTAGTGGTACGGCTGTTATATTTTCCACATGATTTCCATCCATATATAAATTTTTTAATAATTTTATGATTTTGAACGTTTCGGGATGAAACTGCTTAAGATAATTTCCTGAAAATTGTCTGCAGAAAAAAAAGTTTTTTTTTGTTTTTGTTGTAGTTGTGGAAGAAAGAACAGATTATAATTATAGAAAAGTGTACGAAAAAAAAATTAAATCAAAACTATAATTAGATAAAATATAGTAAGCTGGTGTCCCAATCAATCAAAAATTGGTTAAGTCAAATACTTACATAAAACTTAAATGTTGTAGATGGTTAAAAACATTTGGTACAAATTCTCTAATATCACAATATTTGATTGTAATTTTACGTAAATTTGCTAGGCCGATAAATGCATCTGAATCGATTTGGTGTATTGGATTGTACGAGATAACTCTGAAAATATAGGAAAAACAAATTTTTGGTTAAATTTTACGAGTCTATTTTACAATTTACTGTAGGAGAATATTGACATTACGATTTAGTGATTGTTGTTTATGGATGTGGTTGTTGACCTTTTTATGTATTTATCTAATGGACTTACGAAATATATAACGTAAAAGACGTTTTTACGAGTATGTTATTCGAAATAATATTTGCCATAAATTATGGGACAAACAAATTTGAAACTTAAGTCGTGACCTTCAAATAAAAGTAGTCTCCGCACCGAATAAATTAATTGACTTAGCTAAAGTATAAAATTTTGATGAGCTTAATTTTTTGAACTTTCCAAGTATTATATAAATTTATGACTTTTGATGAATTTTCAGGGTTTTGCAAATTTTCGATTTGTGTTAAAAACTTATTAGCCCAAACAAATTTGGTCCCATTATCGTTAAACGCGTCTGTGCAGATTTTAAACACGACAATTTTAAAACGTTTGAAAGCTTTCCATTTTTGTATCCGTGGTCATATCTATAAAGCTCTTCACTATCGTTTTATACGACACAGATCAGCTTCTGTCAAAGCTCCAATAATACTGACATTACAATTTTTGAAGTTGTGGTTGGCTGGAGTTCTTTTGGTGATACTTGAGAATCTTTTGCTGATATCTATGGTTACAGATTTTATTATGTTCATCTAGTTTACTGCTAAAACAGCTACTGCATCAGTCCGTTTTGGCCCTTTTAACATTTCAAGAGCTTGGATAAGTTTGCGTCGAAGCCGACCGGACTGGTTTCTACCTCATCAAACGCGCAAGAAGGAACGTAGCCATATTGCTGAAAGTTTGTTGAATGAATTATTTCGTTAGCTTGAATAAATATGAAAATATTTTCTTTTCTAGGCAGGTATACTTATCAACCAGAGAAGTCTCTTTACCACAAAGAAACCTTTGAAGCTGTTGCTAGCTCCAGCGATTTTATAACTAATGCGTCCATTCGAGTGAGCAAAAAAGCGGCACATGGTGCCATAGTTGGTAGTTTGTATTTAATCTTTCAATCCCAACTTGACGGAATAATTTCTCGATGTTCGCCTTAATAATGTAAAAATGCTTCCTAAATCTGATTAGTATTACAAGCAGGGTTTGTTAAAGAGTCGTCGGCCCGACCATAAACATATTCTTAAGTAATATTCTCGTGCATTATTTTGCTATTGCGTTAAACGCCACAGTATGTAAATCTATTTTCTCTGGTTGTATCCGTTCCATATTGTAACCCAGCGATTTGTACTCCACCATCACATTTGTGTGGGTTTCGTAAAGTTTAGGATTTTTGACTAGTCTTTACTCTAGGTTTACCTCTTAATCTCTTAAGTGCCTGGATAATAAAGTTTCCTAATATGGGTCTGTTAGGTTTGAATGTGGTAGTAGTAATATGAGTTTACCAGAATTATGAATTTTAAGTGGCTTGTTGAAATGTTCAATGCAGCGGTTTTCTTCATCAGTACGCTGCTCAACCGCAGGTAGCTCTTCTATCTCACAAAACTTTTGCAAGGATTGGTTGATGCTAATATATTCTTTAATAGATTGACAGGTCTCTTCTACAATCCAGCTCTGTGCCACAGATTGATTTATGCTGTTTTTAATGTGAATCTGTCACACCCAATTAAAATATCTATTGTGTCCCAGACGTCAAAATCGGCTAACGACAGTTGATTTAGTGTCAATTGATTCCGGTTAACATGTCTTGGAGGTAGATTTTATTTTATTTTTGAAAATATGTATGCCATAACATCGAAGATCAAATTATTAGGAAAGAATGTCGATCTGACTACTTTTCTACCATTTAATGCATTGATGTTAAATCTCGTATTGGATGGTAAAGACTCGATTTGCGCAATTTTCCACGATCATATGATCGTGTTGATACAGAATCCAACAAAACTCGACAGTGCCTCCGCAGCCACCGTATCGATAGATCTGCTGTCGTGGGTACATTTGTGGTGATTTTTGTATCGGGGGTATCGCATAATCGATGCTTTTTACATGATGTCCTGTTTAGTTTGTAATTTATTTGCTTTTTGCTTTAGGCTTTCGAGAGAGTTCATTCGCTTACCTAAAAATCTAGAAAGTGTTCGATGGTTGGTAAATTATTTTCTGAAGATTCATGTGGCCACGTTTGCAACACATAGCATCGTCTAATTTCTCTTCAGCCAGGTAAATAACGCAATAATTCATTGGCTCTGCACTTTATCCGGGTGCCTTCACTCTTCGAATAATCACGTCACAGGTGTCAAACATTTAACCTATTATATCAGCAGAAGCATATACGTCAAAAGCGGCGCCATATACTCGAAAATGTCGTCTTAAGATTTTGTATGGACCCCGTAGTTGACCCATCAAATACTGAAACTTTTGACTAGAAACCAACTAGTATTCTCGGTAACGGTATTCTGGGATTGCCGTTAAATGATGCTCATTGTAATGTAAAAAACTTAAATTCCGCTGCAATTCCTATATGAGGACGATAAGTTCAGTGTGCTTTCCTTCAATTTGCACGGTGGGGTTTGGATTTGTTTCGCATCATTTTTTATAGTACACACAAATAATAATTGTCGCCTACACCATCAAAATCTGACTTCATCTCAGCATCGTGCATAAACATTTCATCTTTAAGGCTCACGAAACTTTTATAACTCCTTTAATTTCTCAGCTTAATAACTGCGACTTCTCGATCAAAGCATCTCTGGTTTAATTGGTTGTAATTAAGGTTTTCTGGATCAGCAAATTTTTGGTAGCAAATGACGAACCACTAAACTTACCAAATATCCTTAATCGGGCTCGAAGGACCAAATTTTGGTTGTATAGTCGTTCTAAACATGATTTATAAATTATTGTGTTGACACTACAGACATTTTTAAGCCAAAAGACAAATTTTGGAAACTTTCGCAGCCAAACGGATATTTTAGTATTGAATAATAATCCTTTAGCAGTTTAGCTTAGATATTTTTTTACTAAGTTTAAAATCACGACACATTAGCTTTCTGCAAAGTGGAACTCGCTTTCCATAACTACAAATTTATTTTCGTCGATGATGGTGAAGCACTTTCTTAAAACCATTAAATACAAATATCAACCAAGAAGCAATCCTCTTTATTTATAGATTGGTCGAGTAAAAGTAAAAGTGTTGAGATTTTCACTACATTTAATTGTCCGCCGCTGCATAAATATTCAATCACTCAAAATTGTAAACAAACAGTTCTAAGTTCTCAATTCATTTATGAATTAAACACTAAATTCTCCTCATTCATGTACCATTGGGTATTCAGCATAAATTCTCATGAATCGCAAATAAATTTTCAAATGCGCATGAACAAAAAAATTCATTCATCGAGTACAGTGAAACACCGCTCAATCAGTACTCATATACGAGTACACATATGGATATGGTAATTAAATGTTAAATACTTACAATTCTCTTAAGTGTGGCAAATCAAACATTTTATATGGAAGCATGGTAATGTTGTTATTTGAAAGTTCCCTGCAAATAAAAAAAAAATAAAAATTTGCAATCAATTAATTTCAATTATTATTCATAATTAATTAATTTTATTGTATTTTAAATAATCGATTAATTATGCTATAAACAGTTTTAACGATATATGCTATTTGGAAAGTCTATACGAGTAAATTGGATTTTGATTGATCGATGGTTTTTGACAATTAATGAGTATGATTGAAAAGATGCGCCTCGCAATTAAGTTTTTTTTTGTTATGTGGGAGCCTCTGTAGGAGGGCATCTGTGTTTCGTGAAATATATATGTCCATATATTTTCAACACAGTCGTGTTAAAAAGTAGGGTTTTAAATTTTAAAGCATTTGTTTATCGTAAGAGTATACTTTGTGATCGCATACGCTCTAACTACCACATTCTTATTGATCAAACAAATGATGGTTTAAGTAGAAACCCTAGCTTAATATTCGTGACTTCGCGGTTATAACTTAAACAAGTTACCTATTTGACTATCTACCTTAACTCCAAACTTCCTGTTATGGTTTTGATGCTCAATAGCAAAATTAAAACAGTGAAAACCTGTTAAAAATCATAACGGATGTTTCCGAGAAGTATAGCCGTTTAAAAAATAAAACTACCTTTCAATCTAGGATTCCAACATAGAGGCACCTCTGAAGACTTACCGCAGTTCGTATATTTTGACAAGCTCAACTGTCATAAGACATTGTGTAGTGTCGGATCTTGCTTGACCACGTGCCATGCGTACCGAATTTATTCATTTTGATTATGCAATAACTATGACATTGTTATTTTTACGTAAACCTGGTTGTGCATGTTGATTTCAATTTAAAGGAATGTTCCCCAATTGTATTATACCATGTTTCGTCACGATCTTGAGCGTAACAATGTGGATCGTATTGCTATTCGTTGTAGTAGTGTACATATCCTATAGAAATCACGGATCGCAAGGCTACTTGTAAAGTAGAGATGACCTCGTAGATTTAGCAATGTTTATTCATGTGATCAAACAACTTGTATATACCTATCAATGTAAACGCCCCTTAGAAAATTATACTAACCCAAAAATACCACGGCAAACCATGACTTCAGAAAGGTGATTAGTTGATGCTAGTTTTTGATATTTCTAGAGATGTTCAAAATTAGACCGACTTATGTAAAACTAAGGACGATTAACTTCACACTAGCCTAGTAGCTAGCATATTTTTAACTCATAAAATCTATTAAGGAAATCAAAGCAGGCAAATTCGACAGCCAAACGCTCTTTCCTCGTTAGCATAGTAACTACTCTCCGCAGACAGTGATTGTAATTTTGGCAATAAGTGGCGTTGTGTATAATCCAAATTAAGTGAGAATTAAACCTGTATCAAAGCGTTGCATTATCCACGGTCCATGGACGTTCCAAATCTACTGAATGCCGCTAATATCATAGGAATATTTAATTTTTAATTTCCATTTGAAGGAAAACCAAGAGGTTTTTAGGGTCCAATCCATTCCTTTAAAATGCGGTGAACGCCTCACTCGCTTAACTGTAGTTCATCTATCATTTTTCGCATCGATCATTCTTGATTTGCCCGAGATCTATAGTGGATCTGATTGACATTCTCAAGCATGCTACAGTCTAAGTTCATTATCCTAACGATTGTCTCAATTCCATCAATTATTCTAAAATGTTTAGGTCCTCAATACAGTTTTAATTGTGAAATTACAACTCAAACTAAGGTTAAATCCAGGCCTCAGGCTTGGATTTAACCTTAGTTTGAGTTTCTCATTGGGGATGCTCTGTAGAACAGTAGTGCCAATTAAAATCATTTTTTTGATGCCACATATAGTTTAAACAGCAAAATAAATAAAAGGACTAACTGTAAGTAAGTAATCAATATTTTTCTGCCTCTGTATTATTTCAAAATCTATAGAATATCTTAGAATTTTTTTGTATTAGAGACATTTAGAACTTAGCATCCCTAGAATTTGTAATGTGTAGCAAAAGGCTCCATCCTAGTGGTTCGGGAAAAAGAAAACAGAAAGCAGAAATGGAAAGAGCTAAAGGTTCCCTTCTAAAATTAAGTACCTATACTTTAACAAAATTGATATAGCAAAACAAACAAGGACAGTAATGGAGAAATGGTTCTGGAATTACTAACGTGTCATCACAATGACTCACTGTTGTGCAGATTTTAACACAACCTCTAGAATCAAATATTCTTCAATCTGTAGATAATTCTGATACCACTGGATTTAATAATCAATTTCTTCCGCGAGAATCAAATCACTGAAAGGCTTTAATTATTATTGAAAGATTTAAGCCGTTTCTATCGAGTCATATTAAAAGACATGGCGGGAGGGGATCTGACACAACAACATATCAAAACAATTTGTAAGGCACTTATTTAGATAATGGATCAAAGATTAGAGTCAAAGATTATCACAGATGTTAAAAGTTTTAAATATTTTTCAATCAGCTCTACTCCCAATATCTCACAAATTAGCTAATTGACTGTTACCATTCGATACGTTCTAGCAAACGGAAAACCAGTCGAAAGATGATTTTCAGTCGATTGATTTCTTGAGCTTCATATCCGGATGCTGAAAATATGTCTAATACCGGTGTATATGTCTAGTACCTCTGCTGCAAAATGTTGTTTGGGAGATGTAAACTTTTTTAGATTTGTTCAAACTTTATACAGTTTTTCTGTTTCTACTAAGAGATGGAAAAAATTAAAAAAATGATCTTGTTGTTAAATCACTTTCTCAGACTCAATGATGTGCTAGAGTTGGTGCAATTAAAGATAATTTCTAAAAATGGGCTACACGCCAAGATTCAAAAAATTTTATCAATCGATACAGTTGTGATGATTGTTGTATGGCACACATAATAACAACCAGATTCAACGCAACAAATCTGTCTCTTCAACAAGCAAACATTGATATTTTCAGAGTTGTAAAATTATACGAATCCTTCCTCTAAACTTTTATTCCAATTATGCAGGATATTTTCGTGAAATAGAAAATCATGCGATGAGTTTTCATCAGGGCATGAATATGTAAGAAGGCTCGAAATATAGTAACAAAAACGCATGTTTGATAAATAAAATAATCCCAGTGTTGTGCTGAGCGCTAGCTAGGGTTACATTTAGGATTCAAACATTAAACGTATAGTTATGGATTCCTAACTGCCGAACTACGTAAACAACATCTTTTCTACTTGGAGTTAAGGAAACTTTTTGGATTTTTTACAGAATTCAAAATATTAAGTTTATCTGAGTTGAGAAAACAATGTATTTGTTTGGTTGTGACTTATCCTGGTGATTTAAAAATGGAATTCGTTGACTTATTTTTGCAGTTTTCATCTACAGAAACACTAAAGATGAACTAAAAATTTGTAGATCTTATGATTTACCTGGATGATCATCGAGTGGTAAGGATATATCCAAACGTCAGGATCGCATTAAGAATATATTTGAATATTCTAGCAACCAACTGTGGAAAGGTTATTTTCCATATTGTCTCTTGTAAAAAAATCATTTAAGAAGCTGCACTGGACAAAAACGACTAAACGCATTACTAAACGCATTATTTTTTATTTCTTCGCGAAATTAATTTTGATTCAATTGTTTAAAACCGCAAAATAATTCACAGAACAAATTTCGATTTTTAAATTTAAGAACCTTTTATTTTTTGACATATATTTTAACTTTTTATAGTTTTTTAAATTTTATTTAATTCTATTACAAAGTTCAAATAAAACAAAACTAAGGAATATTTGATTTTAGTTTCAAAGGTCACTTTAATTCATTTTTACTATAATTTAATTTTTTTTACTGTAGCTATTAATAAATTTAAAGCAAATTTCAATGGACAATTGCAATTTTTAAATTTTCCAATATTTTAAAAAATAAATCATTAATTAAACAAATTAGCTTTGTTTCCTTTTATAAAAAAGTGAGTTTTGGTTTTCCAATGTACCATGAAGCTTTTAAAAATTACCGCAGTTCTATATTTTGAAGCGATAGCGGCTATTTGTTTAATGTTTTTCGTACTATCCTTAGTCTCATTACGGATTAAAGAGAAATTATGAAATATAAATGGTTACTCTATAATAACCTCAAAGAAAACATAAATTCGAAACTGCTAGCATGCTTATGAAAACTACTGCATTGATTGTAGCGATAAAATTAACCCTAGGACCATAATTATTTAAAACAGCACTGATGCAACATGTATTAAAACCGGCGTCGCTATCTAACATACAGTTGGGTTATCTACGACCCCTCTCGTTTACTGTAGAACCGGACAAGTTTTTGTCTATCCAGCACCAAAAACTGTTTGGTAGATTAAAGTACACACCGCTGAAAGTTATATAATTTGTTAAAAGCTGAAAAATTCAATAAATCTATACTTTTGATCGAACAAAAGTTTGAGAGGAACGGTAGGGGCCAACGACGACTTCCATGACCGACATTAGGTATATACCTTACAAATTGTACATAGAAATAAAAAAATCAATTGAAAAAATCCTTTAGTATAACGTCACAAATTTGATAATCTCATTAAATGACATATCCAACTCCATGTTATGTGTGTCACGTCAATTTAAAATAAATAAAAGAAAATCCGCAAGGAAAATTAAATCTACAAAATAAAACTAACAGTTATGTGTTGGTGTTATTTGATTGTTGGATATAATTATACATGATGTGCACCAGCACATGCAATCAGAAACAGAAGGTATGATAATTCCCAATTTTGTTATTATTTTTTCATCCTTGATGTAAATTTTCCTCTTTTTCCATGCTTTCGATGTACATACAAATATAAAGCTATGTGTACTCGTTTATATAATATGTGGCGGCATTATTATTGAGTTTTTAATCTAAAAATAATACCAGGAATTGTGTGAAGGTAGAATGAAAATATTATGGAAATCTGTAAATATGTATGTATTGCATAGATAATGCACTGATAACAGATTTTTTTTTTTTTTTTTTTTTTATATTGGTAGTATTATCTTTTTTGTTTTAATACTATTAACTTATAGCATTTTGTTACTAAATTAAAAATGGAAATTAAAAATGGAAATTTTTCTTTTTAATTAAAAACACAACTTACAAGAATATTTCTCTATATATGTACATCGATAAGAAGCAGTAGCAGCATATTGTGTGCATTTTTAATGAGGTCAAGTAACAAAAGATAATTAATTAGCGTTGGTATTAGACATTGTAAATGTAATATAAGCTCTCTATTCGATATTCCATTGTGGCTTTTGAATTATCCGACTAACACTAATTTACATCGACTTTTATGTAATCTCACTATAAATACCTAGTTGTTGTTGTCTTTGAAACCAATTTATGATCTGCTAAATACAATAGGCCGACATATATTTACAATAATCTGATAATTAAAATTGTTCGCATAATTAAAATGTTTACAACTTCCATTTTCTTAGATTTTATTACGCGATTATTTTTTTTGTATTTGTTTTCAATTTACGGCTTTTGTTTATTATTTTGACGTAGGTATTCATTCCATTGTTTCCAAATCAAACGAAGATTAAATCGTTTCAAAGTGTTCCAATTCATTTACTCCACTATAATGGCCATGTAATTTTATGGACAATAAACAATTTATTTCACCACATATTTAGCAATAATGTTATAGGTTGAATTTTTACGTCATAGAAAGTACAAAACGGTTAGTTAATTATTTACGAAATGATGTGAGTCTTCCTAATATAAAGGTTTAGTGTGCGATTTAACCGAAAATCGAAATTTGCTGGAAACAATAAACTTTATTTGTAAAATTTTGTTTATTGTGAAAATTATTTTTTTGGTATGGAGAGGCAAAAGGCCGTCAAAAATTGATGTCGGCTAGCATGTTTGAACTATACTAAAAATCCTGGAACTTTCACTAGGAACTACATTGTCTAAAGAATAAAAAATCTAAAATGTCAGCGAAATGCAAATATTAGGAACTCGTTATTAGACTCATTAGACATCGTTAGACTCATTACAGTTGCATCACAAGGTATATAATTGCCTTACCAATTTTAAATAGCAAAATAAAAAAGACACAAGCTTCAAATGGGTAAAATAGGTTTTTCTGGACTAACACCAAATAATTTTTTAATAGTAGATGGTCTTAAAAGTATAAAATGTTAGAGGAAGGAAACCACGATCAAAAAATCACTTCATGGCAAAAAAAATCACAAAAAAAGAAATAAACACGCAAGGAGGCACACTAACTGTCCAGTTGGCTAATCAACCCACTAGGCTATATGTTAGGCTATATATTATAAGGACCACCACACAAACAATATAACTATATGCAATTCAGCAGAATTTAAAAACGCTGAATAGCAATAGACCACTAAGTGATTATAGAAAGACTTATAACCCAACTAAGAAACGAAGTTAAAAACAAAAAAGAAAATGAAGAATTAAGGAAAGTCAACCAAATAGAAACTTCCGAAATCCCTTTAACTATAGTTATATCAAAACAAAGACTTGCTCCGGTTATAACAACGAATTCCACTCTGATGAAGAGGATCTCGTGAGAAAAACAGATTGGTTCATATAGTGGAAAAAAGACCTACCAAAAAGAGAAAAGCAGAATTCTCGCCTGGTGTTATAAAACATCTATCAGCTAGTATTAATAGTAATAATATCACTAAACCAGCAAAAAAAGGTTGAACCGAAATTAAAAGCCCCTTCGCCAATTAATGTATATGAATTTGCTAGTATACAATCGGTTATGAAATGACTAACAAAGAGTAAATCAGAGAAAATCAATACATTAGATTCCTTAAAAGGAACACGAGGCTAATACCTCAATTCAAAAAATGAAAAGTTTTCAACCATACGCAGATATAATAAGGATGGGAGAAAGTAGGTTTAACCGTGGAAAATGTAAACTGTAAAGAGAATCATCAAGGTTACAAAAGAGACGCTAAATAAAACCCAAATGGAGTAAATATTAGTATAAGTAATACAGTTATAGGTAATACAAATAGGTAAAGTAACTCCCAAATCTTAAATGAGCAGAACATTAAGAATTGCCACCTGGAATGCACACGGACAAGCTTCTTCTTTATTAAAAAAAATATTATATTTATGAATGTTACCGTAACGTATTCCACCAGAAGGACAAGTAAGAGGAGGAACAACACTAATAGTAAGTAAGAATAACTGCTACCAATTTAATTTAAACACAAAAGAATAAAGTTTACACCTTAGCTCACTAAGATCCAATTTTATTATTAGCGATGACTTTAATGCAAAAAGCACCTACTGGAGACATTTACAAGTTACAACTCACAAAAGGAAAAGAGCTATTCGAAGCAAGATGCTTTTATAAGTCTAACTTTGAATGGTCCTAAACTTATAAATAGTATAACGAGCTGAAGCCTAATCCAGGAAATAATTGGAATGCAAATTGCGATAAACATAAACAACGCATAAGAAAAATAAAGAACAAAACTATCACTGGCCATTTAAGTGGTCTCATTGAACATAAGGACCCAAATATCTCTCTTTAGAAAGCATCAAAACGATTAAACAGAACCCACCTATAAAAATTACGAATTAACATGAGCTGATAAAAGTGATAAACAAAAAGCTACTTTATTTGCGGCTCACCTGGAAAAATCATTTCAACTATTACCTAGGCAAACAGCTGATGAAAAATATAAGAACTTTAAACAAAATTGATGATCATAACATACAACTTTCAACTAGTATTACAGGGATTTAAAGATTAGATCAAGTATCCCACGTCAATGGAAAGTTGCAGAGGTAAAAAATCGTTCGATTTCACTACTTCCTGTAATTTCAAAATTTTTTGAAATGTGAGATTTAAGCCAATAATAGCAAATCGAATTTTGATTCCAGCTCATCAATTTTAATTGAGAGAAAATCACTGATACGGAAGGCACAAGTGAAACAACATGTGCAGATGATACAGCTATTCTGGCAACTGGAAATACATATTATAGAAGTAACCACCAAACTTTAAAAAGCAATAAACGCATTGAATTGTTGGGCAAAGAAACAGCGCATTAGCCTAAATGGAGAAAAGTCGGTTCATGTAAACTTCACTAACCAGAAAGTTAAATGAACTCCAGTGGAACTTTATTCACGGCCAGTGCCATATTGAAATATTGCTAAATACCTCGGCATGCCCCGTGCTTGCAATTTTAAATGGCAGGAGCATACTTAGCCAAATCTATTGGCTTATAGGTAGAAATTCTGAGCTCATAATGTATAACAAATTGCTATTATCTCTGCAAATTTTAATTCCAGTATGGACCTATGGTATTATCCACTATGGATTTTCCACTATGGACCTATATCAATAAAACAAATCTTCAAATGATACAATGTTTTCAAAATAAAGTGCTGTGTGGCAGTGTCTAATGGTACATTAGAAATTAATGATAACCTGTATAGGGACTTAAACGTGGAAAATATCCCAAAATATATGTCAAAATATATGCACTTGCCAAAATATATTTGCTTTTTTAGATTGCTATCAGAGCATCCATACGCTGTGATAAAATTTCTTGATCCCCAAGATATTTTTGCTTTCTAATATAACAATTTTAACGTGATTTTTTTTTTTTTAATATAGGACGAATATTGGTGATTTTTACAGTTCTATAATTAAAATACTTATTCTTTGAACAAATTGGCTAACAGTTTTTGATTATCGTAAAAAAAGTTGCCGAGCACTGTCCAATACATAGGATGTGCTACCTCAAAAACATTAAAAGTTGTTTTGTAAATTAAATGTTTTTTCACTAAAACTTAGTTTTTATTATCTTAAGGAAGCCATTAACTCGAGCGGAGAAAATATCAATTACACCAAAGTCACGTCACATACAACCATAAATTAAAATTAAACCAGACATCCAATAATTTGTCGTTATATTAAAAAAAGTTATAAAACAATTTGACATCTTATGACATTAATAAAGATTATATATATAAATATATATATATATATATATATATATATATATATATATATATATATATATATATATATATATATATATATATATATATATATATATATATATATATATATATATATATATATATATATATATATATATATATATATATATATATATATATATATATCCTTTTATACAGTAAAACTATTCAACCGATTTACTTTATATTCACAATATATTATGATAATAAGGGTGTGAGAATGGTTTTTAGTTCCCGAAAGATGGCAATATTCAAACTGATTGTTATAATGAGGAAAAAAAGTATAGGCAACAACCTGTTTCAGTAGTTGGTCCGCAATTGTGTGGATTTTGAAAAACCAACAACAACAACAACAAAAACATAATGTTCTACAAACATTTTTTTTAATCAAGACTACAAATTCAAAACATAAAAATCATAAAATTACAACATGACTTCCTCAAATTTGTGATTTGACGTATTTTTCAGCATATATGACTATAATATATATATATATATATATATATATATATATATATATATATATATATATATATATATATATATATATATATATATATATATATATATATATATATATATATATATATATATATATATATATATATATATATATATATATATATATATATATATATATATATATATATATATATATATATATGTAAGGGTTTAGCCAGCATAAATTTAATTTGCGATGACACTTATTTGCCGTTGACCGCCGTTTCTGCTTAAAGGTTGCCCTCGACAGACTTTGAAAATTAGTTTATTGATATTAGCTTTTAGAGAATAACGACATAAGCCTCATAATATTTATAAAATTTATTTTCAGCTTACCGTTTGACTTCCACATAATTAACGATGTGCGTATGTATAGCAATAAAGCATGTAATAAATTAATCATAATCCTAGTAAATTAATTATTAATATACATTAAAGAAAACACATAAAAAAAACATTCAACTGTATGTAACAATTTAACACTATGAAAAGCTTTTAACCGACTATTAATTAGTAAAATTAACGAGCTACATAAAACGAGAAAAATCATTTCAGCACCAAGTGAGATCAATTTAATCACATACCTATATATATAGCTAAAATATCCTACTGCTCATGTTCAATAATATATTTGCCACAACCTATAAAGCGAAAAGTGAAAAATATAAATCCATTTTTCCAAACAAAGCTCATGATTAAAATGGTAAAAACACCAAACAAAAATACTACTATCAACTTTCAAAAAATAAAAGGAAAATTCTTTGTAAAATTAGATAAAACAAAACGCAATTATGAAAACTGTGTGTGATGATTTTAGAATTTTCCGCGTTCGTTATTTTTAAAGTAATTATATTTTAATTAGTTTTACCGACAATTTTCTTTATTTTGGTTATTATTGTTTTGGTGGTTTCGTTTATTTATTCAAAAAATTTTTTCGAATTCATTAAATTAGAAACACTTTGCATTTACAGTCGTGAGCAAAAGTATTTTACATTTTTTTTATATCATACTAATTGTCAGTGCATCGAATTACCATTTACTCATTTTAATTTTTTATTTCTATCAACAAGTGCTTTATGTTATTGTTGTGATAATTTTTTGATAGGCTTTGTTTTTTAATTTTTTTTTTTTAAATTTTTTTAACAATTTATATTTTAATTTGATTAAAGGTAATAGATCAAACATCAGCCATGGAGCTATACGATGGTCAAATGGCTTACACTGCCTATGAGTTTCGCATTTTTTAAGGCCTTCTCTATAAATTTGTTAAAAATGTTCCACCGAAACCAAATCATCAAAGCATAAAACTGACGAGAGCTATGGGAGTTAAATTTTGACTGCGACTAGATCGGTTACAGAAGAAGTATAGGATAATGATTAGTTATATTAAGGCTAGCTATATCACTTTTTACAGAAATCTTTTTAGACTGAAACCTAAAGAATGCATGATCTATGTACATGTTCCAGTAGTACTCGTCACCTGAGTTGGTATTTTAATAAGAGAGGAAGGGCATGATGATAAAGTTACCAGATAATTATCAATGGACGAACTCGATAATACCATATCAATATTTATATCACCAATGACTATCAATTATTTAATATTATGATGTTTGTCTAGCAGTAGTACTACGAATTAATCTAAAAAATTATTGATTGAAGAAGAGTGATATCTGTAAATACACAAGCAGCTTATCGAAACTTTCCCACTTAAATCCAGTTTAAAAGCGACACAAGCAGCAGATAATTTATTACAATTCAAGCTTACTACTGTTATGGTTTTCTTTGCAAATACGGCAACTTCTGCACGGGTGTTATCATCGCTACAAAGAAAGAAATCGTAATTTGGAATTTTGTAAAGAGATGCCTCATTTTCATAAATCCAAATTTTAAACAGAAAAACAACTTCAGAGATAATCTTGAAGTAATATTATTATTGATCAAATAATCATCAGCTCGATGAGTTAACGTTGGAAAAAAAAATTTAAATAAATGGAATAAAAATGAAAATTTTATAAACCATCGAGGTCAGATGGTGATTTGATCAAAATAGATGGACAACCTTCAGTTTTTCTCAACAATACTTTATCGTTACGTGTCCATGCATATTTTAGTATATTTGTTTTGCAGCTTCCTGGCTTCTGCGAAGAGTTGGTTTTTTAACCGTGTAAGGCTTTCATTGACATAGATGGGTGCTGCAGGTAAAAAACCACAACAATCAGTTGATAACCGCCTCTTCTTTTCCGCATTCAGAACAAAATCTCGAGCATATTGAACATTGAATATAATAATGGATTTTTTAATCCTCTCATTATTAACTTTAAACACGGACTGTACATCGCTTTTCTCGATGTTTAAATTAATGCCTTGATTAAATAATTTTGCTGAATTATCTGCTCTGTTGATTTTGTGATCCATCAATGAGTCTGGTAACCCAATTATGTCTAGGGAATTATTTTTCATTAATAAAATTCGGACAGCTCCAAATTATAAAATAAAATTAAAGTTTCAAATTGACAGTAGCCTTTCCAAATTTACGAAAATGAATGAAAAGTTAAGAGCACACGTAATAATCATCCGATTGTGATGACTGATACGTTAATAAAGAGCTCACGACAACAGCATAAATACCGCGTTTAAATATCCATACAGTTTCACGAATCATTTGTAAGCATCAAAATTCAGTCAGTGCATGATATAAATACGCATGGTACTACCATCATAAGAAAAAACATCTAGCACGTCAATGGGCTAACATACCATGGTAGTACTATGTGTATTTATAATATGGTCAGTGGTAAGCCTTCCAAATTCATGAAAATGAACGAAACGACAATAGCACCCGTAATAATGGTTTGATTTTGATGATGGGTCTTTATCATGAGCTCTCGACATCAACATAAATACTGCTATTAAATATTCATACAGGCAATGAAAATCGAAGCAAGATGATTTTATAATAACTATGTACACCCAAATATACTATATACTAATATCCGCATACTTTTAGCCATGACTGTGTGGCTCTTGTTCAAACATCGTAAAAGCATTAATTTTAATTATTTATACGCACAAACTCAAAAAGAAACAAAAAATAAATAAAAGCTGGCTGGATTTACCTATAAAACTGAGCTCAGACTTTTTGTTTTATGTGTTAACCGATTGCAGATTTATTTACTCAATAAATTTATGGAAATAAATTTGATTAGGATTGATACGAAATGTGTTTACAAGCGAATCGAAAGTAAATATTATACAAGTTGGAATAAAACAGATTTCCATGTTATATATTTCCGCCGGAAATTTCGTTTTGAAAATCCATCAAAGTTGGGGCTGCGATTTAATACCGAATTAATCATAATTTTCCTACCACGCATTGTGTTTAGATGAAAAGCACATCGGAATTTTAATTAAATTCAATAATCAAATTTGACAATCATCAAATCGTTTTTTATTTTTAGAATTTAAGTATCGTCTTTAAGAATTAACAATTATTTTAGCGCCCCAAAATTTTTACATAATCAACAGGAAATTAGAATTTAGTGCTTCTGTTTTCCGAAGCATAAAACAAAAGCAAACAATATACCAACACAGTATTTTTGGCATGAATTAAATCACAAACGAATTTTTTAAGAATTTCTCGTTTTAATTGAAGAATTTAATTATTTCGTTTTGTTCTGTTTAACATAAAAAGACAGACGTCGTTTAATTTAAATGTGAGGTTTATTTGATCGTTAAATTCGTATACATGTTTTGGCAATTTGTGAATTTTTCAACAAAAATTTGTAAACGATATGAACGAAGTGACAAATAGTTCAAGCTCATATCAATTTGTTAGAGGCATTTTGTCCAATCTAAGGCTTAAATCACAAACAAAAATGTGTGGTTCTCGTTCTGGTCATTAAAAAAGTTTTGATTTTTTGGCATTCAGTTACTTGTTTTGTGAGTTGTGCTAAACAAAAAATTCTCTGCACCTCAGCTAAATTTAAAGCCTCAAAAACTCGGAAGGTTATATCAATACATTTCGGTTTTGAAGACGAGATAGTAATTTGTTCAAATGAATAACAGAGCAGTAGTTTTAATTTCTACACAACACAATGACAATAATACATATAGCAAAGGTGCATCGATACGATAGACAAGATACTTAATCAGTACACTATAAAATGGAAAACTAACTGCTGGACGATGCTTTTAAATACAATTGATATAACAGAAATCGCTTCTTATTTTATATTTACGGCAAACAATCCATCACGCAATCGAACCGTCAAAACTGGCCGACCACGGAAGATTTTGCAAGGGTTGGTCGAACATTTATACATTCCTCAGAAAAAGGGCAAAATATCACGAGCCATGAGTTATTTTTCCAACCAACAATGCTGTAAATTGTATTCTTGCAAAACCTATTGAAAAACTACAAGAGCCGCAGAACGTTTGTTTTATTCCAGACAAAATGAACATAGAGATGCAGACAGTTGGCTCTCACAAAGTTCAATGCCAAATGTGCTATATACAGAAGAAAAACGTAAAAGGTCTACATGAAAGTATTTTATTCAATGTAAAATGCCAGTTTGCAAGATGCACAGTTTGTAAAGGTTATTACAAAATTTTTGTCTACCGGATTTATTGGCTTTAATTTATAATTTTAGCATGATGTAAGTTGTGGGGGGAAGGCTAATCTACAAGTGTTCTTATGAATGAGTTTAAGTGTGTACAATGCCTCTAAACAGTTTGCTTCAGTAACACTTAAATGATAATGTAATGCAGCTTATTCTTCACTTAACGATTCTTTCAAATACTGCAAATTTTATCAATAAAATTTCGCATAAAATTACTAACACTATGTGTACTCGCCGGAGAATTAAGACAGGTAGATTTTCGGTAACTTTACTTCAGTTTTAGCGAAATTTGAGGATTTCATTAAAATCGTGGAACATCACTGTCAGGCACAACCGTACGTTTTGTAAATGAGTACTCAACAACGTTTCAAATTTTGATTTAATTCTGAGTGTCAAACATAAAAGTATAATATGTATTCTATATGTATATTGTGATTAACATTAATTGTCATCAACACTTCATTCCACATGCATTTTGTTTTGTACAAGTTGGTGATGTTGTTGTTGTCGGTGAACATGTAATTAATATCAATAACATATGCAGATATGGTATAATTAAAAACATCGTTTTTTTTATAGTTGTGCTGTCACTTCAAATTGTGTTGACCGCCACTGTTAATGGTTGTGTTAAATTTTTATTTGGGATCAAACACCCTAAATGTTTGAACTTACGATTTCGGTTGATATAACGGTTGCATTGTATACAAATCAATATGTATAGTATCTATAATATGTCGTATGCAGTTTTGTAAAACGACTCGCACTCCAATTCGCTGCGTATACATACGCTTATTATCCGCGTATGATTTTGAGTTATACATTAGTGTTGTCTTACGAGCTAACATATATCTACCTATTTCGGCATTAAGATAAATAGATGTTTGTTCCAGGGATTGGGCTACATATTACATAAAACTAAAATAAAAAACATTAACTCTATTTTTTCTAAAACCATTAGACAAAGTTTGTATCTATTGTAGAAAAGTCAAATTTAAATTTAATTTTCAAATTATGAATTCATTTCATAAACAGATGGTACACATGCATGCGAGTACACAAAATTTCAAACAATTTATAGAAAAAAATTAATTTCGATTTAATGTTGATAGACTAGAACTTAAAGTCATTACAGTGCCAAGAAACTTGTAACAATATGCCAAATTTATAAATTAGGCCTGTTTGCTGCTATTGCTAGATTTTGTGGCAGAAATTTTAGTGTTCAAGAAGCTTATGACATACCAACTATTCCAGAATTGTATAATTCGCAAAAGATCAAAAACTCGTATTTTAACAATTCGACAAACCAATTGGAGTGTAACTATAATTTAGTCCTTCGAGACGAATCCGAATTGGTCATGTATAGTTTGTCGCATGTATTGTATGGTAAATCGAAGTGAAAATCACTTTCACGTCAAGCACGTGCAATAAATTCACGAGTGGAATAACAACATAATATTTATAAAGGTTTTTGTTAATATGAATAATTACTTTGCTTTAAAACACTTCAAGTGAATATCTAAAACCGATGCGTCTGAAAAAACAAAATCAGAAAACAGTAGACAATAAAGTGTAATGCGTATTGTACTGAAGATATAATCAACAATCATAACACTTGTGCTGCTTAGCCACTAAATAGGCGCAGTTGCTTTCCAATCGTCCACTACAAGTACTTAGGTGTATATCTTTGCTAAATTTTAACTACTCATAACTGCTCTTGTAAAAGAGTAAGAGCAGCTACGAGTAGTTAAAATTTAGTAAAGACACACGTTTAAGTACTTAAGTATAAGTATACTTTGTTTTAATGACTGGCGTTCATCTTAAACTTCTAGAGGTTGAACCCATTTCATTTATAATTATTCAGCCTGTTCAACCAAATCAACCACTTATGCACGTCGAGAAATATTTTTAACTCGTAAAACTATAATCAGAATCCAATTTATCTTTGAAAATAATTAAATTCATGTAAACAGATTTTAAAGAACGGCTTGTACCTTTTCTTTGAGATGTAATCTCAATAGAACCTATCTTGCCTTAAACGTAGTTCATTAACCTTTCCATTTGGTTGGCCATTATTCTTTTAGATTTGAGATCAACTGGGTTTTCTTTTGAACGGACATAATTCCATGTCACTCGTTGACTATTATTCTCTAGAATTTCTAAGGTTAGATTTCTAGTTAAGCTGTTCCATCGTCTATAGGAACATCTAACCACGGTAAGACTTTTTATGAGTTTTCTAAAGCTTGTTCGATGTACTTAAGTATATACGAATGCACATATTCTGTGAGACACAATTTTTCGACTAGACTTTCGCTGATGAAGGTGAATTGAGAAACTGAATCTAATAATGCCCGAGGTTCATGGCACTTTCCGGCCTAAACTTTGATATATACTAACACCGGTAATAGTGTAACCCGTGTTCTGCGAATGTTTAAAACCATATTAATTGTGTTCAGGTTTGGGTTTGGTTTGATGGTGATCTTGTTAATTCGTAATAACAATTTTGAGTCATTCAGTTAAGCCTCGGTTCTATCGTCTGAACATCAGGCCCCAATGCTTTATTGCCCCTGATGAAATCATCGAGTCGTTAACTTTTTGGAGTGCTTGCCGATACCATCCAGTTGCAGCTAGCTTATCAAAGAAATTGTCGATAAGAGAATTTATTATAGGCTGTATTCTATTATAACTGCGAACTACATTATCCCATGCCTCTGTGTGACACACCCCCAAGAAATCCTCTTCAAATATGGAAATTTGTGGACCTGTGATAAAGTGGTCAAGTCATGCTCTGCTGACGTATACAAATCAATTAAAGACGGCGACGTCTCTTATTCGCCCAAAAATTGGCCAATATTCGCTTTGTTAAATGTTTTAAATTGTTTACTTGTTAAATGAAGTGTAGCTGGTATTGAAGAGTAGCGGTTTTAGCTAAGTATATACTCAGATTTTTTTTCAAGAATGACGGCAACTTTCAAAGTTTTGAAACTCACTCAACTCCATCTGATCCAATCTATTGCTGCGGAATAGTAAAGAAGTCAACTTGGTCGATGTTCCTTGCTTTCTTAATTGTCATTTTAAAATTTGCAGAATAGTCAGTGCAAAGCAAAAGCTCACAATCGTAAGAGGTTGCCGATTTTTACAAGACTATCAACACTTTATGCGACAAGACTTTCGAAATCTGGTAAAAGCAATGATACTTCAATTAAAGAAAAGCTCAGCCTCCTAAGCTGGCGAAAAAAACTTTGAGACTTTGTTGATGGCAAAGTAATACTTGTCTCGGATTGATTTCCAGTATACATAGCTATATCATCTTGCTGAATCGATCGAAATTTTTTCATCATTCGAAACGCCAAAAGGTATTCATTGACTCAGCCATTTCCTGTCGCTTGCTATCTAAACAAGAAGCTTCAGAGCTGCAAAAATGTGTGAATAAACTCGAACGCATCGCCACACGCATCATGCGCTATTAGAATGATTTTAAGACAAGTTGTGTTGCATTTACTCGCAAGCCCAAATCATTCCACTTAGCATTTTATTCATTAAAAATGGTGGAAGATTTTTTACTCTGGCTAATATCAAGTACTTCAATATCGATTACAAAACTATATCCACACAAGACTAAAAAGAACAAAATCATCCTCCTACCCATATATAAATAATTTTAAAATTATAAATCAATTCCAATTCCAAAAAATATTCATCTTTTTTTCAAAATAAGATTAGACGTTCCTGGCAAAGAAACCGGCAGCACAGCTTAAAAGTTCTATTTAAAATGAAGCTTATGGAATTAATGTATTCTTTTACTTAAAATGGCAGAGATATTAAACTAACATTAGTAGATAGCAAGATAGCAGTAGGAATGCAAATCTGTAAAACTATTCCAACATCTCAAACAAAAAGAGATGTTCTTTGCCCAATAATTAACTTAAGAAATTATCTGTAAGTCTACTTAACACTATTAATCCCGAGGCAGATCCATCAATTATTCAATTAATGGAGTCTTTAAATTAATTAAAGTTAACAATCCAAATCTTAACTTTACTAAACCTAAAGAAATTTCTACTTTCATCAGATGTCTAAAAAACCGGAAGTCTTCAGGTCCGCATCTTACAGTAATTCAATTTAAAAAAATGGCCAAAAAAAGTGTTAATATTCCAGAAATTGTTTGCAATATTTCATATTGATTCTGCCTAATGAACAATTTGAATTTAGGTATGGTCATTTAACCAACCATCAACTTGCAAGAATTGTCAATATTATCAATTTTCAACTTTAACAAAGGCAATCCGTCGGTATGATTTTACTGGATATTGGAAATGCATTTGTATCTTTTAATCTTTTAATCTTTGTATCTTTTAAAATATGTACTCTATACTAATTTTCCTGCTCTCATTTTTCTGGATTGTTCTTATTCAATTTACTGATGACACTCCACTAATTGCGACAAATAATGATCCTGCGGTTTGAAATTGATGAAGAAAGAGTTAAGTTAAGCAAACAATTTCTTAAAGATATAAGCTTGATATAAATGAAGGAAAAGTGTGAATGGATTCTTAAATGCAGATCAGGAGAAAATAGAGCCTATGCCATTTGCTATTCTTGATTGTCCAACCTAAACCCCAGTTGAAAACTTTTAACTATTTCTAATTGTTAATAGTTTTATAACTTCCTAAGGGCATAAGTTCATTATAAGTTCCTAAGGGCAACAAAAATCTGAAAAGTCTAAAAATTCTCCAGTGTAATAAATAAACAATAAAAAAGTTCAAAGTACTCGGACATCGCATACGCTGACTTAGTTCCGTTGATTGATTGATTGGTGGTTTAGAACCAAACAAATATCTGACATAAAATAAGAGCTGACAAATTTTCCATAAGACAATCGCTCTCTTTAAATTTTAAATTGCAATTCAAATATTACACATTTAGAACGTCCTTCATTTGTAAATTGTAATTGAAAATATTAACTTATGCTAAAATGTTTTTTACATACATACATACATACATGTATGTAAGTATATGTCGTAGGGATACGTTTTTAATGAATTTCCATGAAAATGTAATGGCCCGTATTCTCAAGAAAATGCAAATAACATGACATAAAAATAAAATTTTAAAACCCAGAATACAACCCACTCCACACACATTCACAAACCCCATTATAAATTGCCAATACATATTATATATATATATATATATATATATATATATATATATATATATATATATATATATATATATATATATATATATATATATATATATATATATATATATATATATATATATATATATATATATATATATATATATATATATATATATATATATACATAAAACTACTTTGTTTATTCGTGGAAAAATGGGTCAGTCGTGCGACAAGTTTTCTTTATGAAAATGTATATATATGTACTAATGGAAAATACTGAACATACTCGTATATACATTTATATAGTCTCGAATGAATAAAAATAGTATAGGAAAACTGTATATTTTGTAATTGGACGACTGAAACAAGTTTGTACATAGTAAAATAGCCTCTAAACAAAACAATTTTCAATTTTAATCATGATGATCACCCAGAAACATCAAAATATGATGATTGGTTGAAACAACTTCGGAAAAATTGATTTAGGTCAAAAATGGTCAACAGCTTCATATTATAATAGATTAATTTCATCCTCCTTATTTTATTTATCATAAAAATATTCGATACATTACAACCCTTCCTTCCACTCGTATTCCTGATTCAGTTGGTAATCAATTTGATTGGAATGATTAAATTTTTCAAAGCCTTTTAAATATTATGGCAATTAAATTAATTATTAAAACTGAAATGGAAATAAAACAAGCAAACGTGTACCTTAAGAAAATCTGTTTTCACCCCAGCTCGACGAATTAAAGTTTTCTCAGAATTATTGTGCACGTCGAGGATACATTTTTCTTATGTTGTAACCTAATACCTCAAAAGTATGTCAATTTAATATAACATCAAAAAAAAAAAAAAATAAGATAAAGTTTCATCATTTTATCTATACGCATGTCTTTGGTTGAATTAAAATTATTCGATGCGCAACGAGCTGTCAATTTCTCAACACAAAAAGCTTTATTAATTTCGAGCTTTTTTATATTTTTTGTTTGTTTTTTTTTTCTTACATACATATCTTCTTAAAGTTTTGCAAATAAGAAAAAACAAAAAACTGATTTATGACTAGAGATTGTGACTTTTAATAAATGAAAATGAAAAACGAAAACAAGCACAAAAAAAAAAGTTTTCCACCCTTATTCTTGTGTTGTGTTTTCCTTTTTGTTTTACACTTCTTATATAGCATCAATTTATTATATTGTGTATGTACTTGGTTTTGTTGTTTTATTACTACAACAATTTTCATCTCATTTTTCTAATTTTCATGAAAATTAATTTTTATAAATTCGATGATGAAATAAGATTTTAATATTTTCATCTCTCTTGCTTTTTCTGGCAGCACCACTATTGCTTTATAGAATGTATTTCGGATTTTTTTTTTTTTTTTTTTTGTATTATGTATGACTTTATAGTAGTGTAGAATACGAGATGATGATGACGACAGTAATGAGGTTAGTTGCCTTTTCTAAAATCTATCTATATGTGTATAGAACTAGTACAACAACAAAACTGAAAAGTTTTTTTTTATGATAGTAAAGAATAAAAACGATTAATGAGTTTGTTGGCATTAAATTCATTTTTTTTTTCATCTAGTTTAGTGATGCTGTACAGGAACTGAGTCAGATTCACTTTATATTCGAAACGAAGGTTTCGTGTGAAATGCATCGTCAAGGTCACGCATCTTGTATAATAAATAAAAGTTTTAAGGTTTAATTACGATTATATGTGGCAAATGGTTTGGTTCATTATCAATCGACAGCATATAGTATAAATTCTAAAAATGTTCCGCATATTTATCTCGTCACATTTAAGAGCAAGAACAAAAAAAAACGCTGTGTAAACTTATTTATGTGACTATTTTGCGACACATATCAAACTGTTTGTTGTTATCATCTTCGTTCCAATAATACAAAATAAGTCAAAACCATTGGAAAACTAACCAATAAAATGTAAGCATAAAGTTTTTTTTTTTTTTTGTTTTTCTTATTTCGGTTTAGATAAGATGATATGTATACGAACACACTTTTCCAATTTATCATCAACACAAAAAAAGGAAAACCAAATCCAACAATAGGAAAAATTGAAGACATCCGAGAAGAAGGAGTAAAAACTTGTGTTTAATATTTTTTGTGTGTTGAAAGATATTTTGTTGTGATTTTTGTCAGATTGAAATAAAGAAACCGAAAACTTTTATATTTTATGGGAAAAGTGACAAAACGGATTTTCATAGCGCGGTGTACTTTACTTTTGTCATGTTGAGGTATAAAGATGAATAATTACAACCAATTTTTATTTTCGGGTTGTGTGCTGTATGTCATATCTTGGCTGTTGTATATAAGAACAACAAAAATTACTTATCATATTTGTCTTAACTTCTTGTGTGGTGAAGCACTCTCATGAGAATTTTTATTATATTATGTTGATTGTTTTATTTTTTTATTTTTTTTTATTCGTTTGAGGTAACACACAAGAAATTTAAGAATGTGATAAGAACGAGATGACGTTCAAATTTGTGGTTTATGATACTGTAGGTGCTGATGAAAAATTTCTAAAATGTATAATATGTCTAATTCAATTAACAGAACAGTTTGCTTTTATTAAAAAAAAATAAATTTATGCTTTGAAATCTCCAAGGAATTTACAACGTTATATAATACAAGCTTCCCGAAATCATATTAAGATTAATTTGTTTATTTTACTGAAAATTTACAGAAAAAACATTTTTTTGAGCTCTTCTCAAAAACTCATTAGGTAAAAAATTTAAATTAACTTTTAATTGCTTTATTATTAGTCCTTTAACCAAGATTGGCTTTCAGATTATGTTCAAATTTCATTTCCATCGGGACATTGATTAAAAAGTTAATATTTAATATTTTGAAGCAGGAAGAGAAAATTTGGAATTATTATAAAAATATGACTTGAAAATAAAAGTATATTGAAAATAAGTAACACTATACCATAGAAATGTGCTTCCACATTTAAACTATTTTCCAGATATAGCTTCTTGACGCTATTTCCAGTTTCTAAACTTGAAGTTCTAAAATAACGAAATTTAATGTAATGAGATAAAAAAAAATTAATCTGACTTAAAATCTTTTCCAAGTTTTAGCTGGAACTAAGTGGGACGGATTTTATTACCAGCATTTTAGGTTTTTTCGTCTTAAAGGATTAAAAAGTAAATGGGTAATTTTTGGAAATTCAAATAAATTAATAGTGTAAAATTAAACGAAAATAAGTTTGGTCTTTTGGAAATGCTTCCACTTTATAATAAAATGTCAATTTTAGTTAAAGTTTTAGTGAGACAAGTTCAAGACCATAAATGTCATTAACAAAAATTTAACTTTTAGAACTTGGCAGAATCGTTTTCGACTAGTGGTTGTTTTATAACCAAAATTGAAGCATAATTGACCTACTTAGTGAGTTTAAATGATTTATCAGGCTTGTTCATTTTGCTAATGAATGTGTCGAGCATAAGCTGACGATAAGTCTATTTAATTCTAAATTAACCGGAAATATATTAATCTTACGTTGACAATTTCGTTGCCTCTAAAATCCGGAAGTTTCTAAGGTAAAAGCCTGAAATACAAACCAGCCTCATCACGCAGTTTGCGTAGCTATGTAGCCTATATCCGGTTTTTATTTTTATTTATATTGCTACTATTTCTATGTTCCCCTGAGACTGAATTCATATCACTTACCTCTTATATAAAACCTTTCGGTCGTTTTTAACAATTTTAAAAATTTGGCAACCGAATGATGACATACAATTAAAGGTTAGATATACACAACACTTGACTATACATGTATTTTAAGATATAACTGCTGTAATTTTTTGTTGTTTGCAATTCATGTCCGTTCATTGTTCATGAACATCTTCGAAGATGGTTCAGTCGAAAGCTTACTGCAAGATAATAGGTAAATTTAAAATGTTTAAATAAAAGCCAACTTATTTTAAGTTAAGTCACTTAAAGCTAAAACCTAAAAACCATAAAACGAGTAAAAAGCTCTGAAGAAGAATTTTAGGATGTGAAAAAGGAAATATGGTGAAATATAGTTTTTACTTAATATACATGCGGTCAAGGTTACGTCAAGGTCATTTTATTATTTTAAATGGAAATCTATATTTTTTACTACATAACCTTATTCTGCCTCCAAAATTAAACATATATTACACAAGACATTTTTCCTGAGGTATCAACTTTTTATGACGTATAGATTATTGTGTTACGAGCTTTCACTCGGAAAAATTATAAATTCATATAAGAATTGTTCATTTTGTTCCAAATATCTACATATTTGGGATGTGTTCACAATATGATGTGGAAACTGCCGTAAATCCTGGTTTACGCGTTATTCACATTGTATTCATATATCGCGATGTGATTATAAATAAAGCCATATTTGAATTAAATTCATCCTCAATCATAGTTTTAATTAATTACAAATTTTAACTGTTTATCTCGAAACGTCACAATTACAATTATACAAATTGCAAACGAGCTCATTAGAAAATATGGAAGAGACAATTATTTCACTTAAGTCAAAATGATTACAAATTTCATAATTATTATATAAATCTGACGGGGCCTAAGAATGATAAACATTAATAAAAATACACATTAATTCTTCCTCGTGATTTTCAGCTGGCACTATCTTTTGGTGATTATTCAACGACCATAAAGTTTCAACAGAGTTGAACTTGGATGCTGAAACCGATAATACTGCTAGCATTGCTATACTGTTGTGGTAAACTTGGCTGCATTAATATAACAGTAAATTTTACAAGGGTAAATGAGAACCCATTATTGAGGGACAACAAAATATTTATATCTCCAACAGTAAATAAGATATTAGGAAGATTATTCCATATCTGCATCACAAAGAAAAAAGAGTGAGATTATACTATAGCTCGAGTATAAAAAGTGAAAACAGAAATCTCTATATGCAAACAGAAAGACCTTAGAAGAAATGGTGTCAAAGCTGCATAACAAGATTAACTTATTAATGTGCGAAAATAAAGACCTGAAACCGAACTTTCAAGCTTCTCTACAAGTAAACAGTATAAGGGTAGTGCATCGAATACCATTCAGATGAAGAGCCACATAGCTCGAAAGGGAAATCGGTTACTACCTAGAGAAACTGCTATTAATTCAAAAAAAGCCCACAAAATAAAAAAAAACAGAATAATCGTCATAATATATTGGGCAAGCAGCAACCACCACGAATGATAAAACTATATATTGAACTAGTAGCCTAGACAAATTTAACGGGTATCTAAACAACTCAGTGCAATAAAGATCCAAAACTAGATAATATAACCCATCCACCACCTGTTTATATAGTTGGTGTCAAAGATTTGTTGGGGATCATTTATTTAATAATAAATAATTCCAACATGAAATAAAAATTTAAATTTAAAATGAAAATAAAAAAGTAAACGAATTTACTGGTAACGACTTTTCTAATTGAAAAGCGTACTAGATTACCACGTCAATGTGTACCCATATAATTAAACGACATACATTAATGGCATTAATAAAGTATACTCGATTTGATTGAGTAAGTGAGAAATGCATAACAAAGAACAGAGATTTCTCACACAAACAATATTTTGTTTGTATGCAGAGTAGCTAAAATTAGCACATTAATGTATCTGCTTATATACATAGCACGGGCAATGCATTTCGGTGGTAAAGTACTAATGTACAAGAGAGTACACCTATACACATGATAACTTCTCCATAAGGTTATCGCGATATATTTATTTTATTTAAGCAGTAATCAGTACATGGTAGCTCGTGAATGATTGATCACGAATAATCGAGGTGCGTGGTGATAATTACTAAATAAAATAAAATTAAACATTTTAAAAGTTCTGTGGAACATTTTAAAGTGCAATATTATATTTATTAAAATTAATAGAAAAGAAATATAGAACATTGAATAAAATATAAACAATTTGTGTAAAAGTTATTTAACCCTATAAGTGGTGACAACCGACTACGGTTTTTATCGTAAGTTCCCAGTTAAAATAACGGAACAAGAAAAACGGAGTCAGAAGAAAGAGCAGCATTTTAGGGAACACGTGTTTCACGACGGGTAACCTGGTACGTCAAGGACGTACCAGGTAACAGGTTAGTAATTTTTTTATAATTAAAAAGTGATAAAGTATTAAGATACATACTAGACTAATTGAATTTTAATTCAATATTTGTATATTTTTTTATCTACGTGGAAGGCACACCAACATTTTTGGACAAATGCAGTCACAATACAACTGTCGCACATTAAGTGGAATACTAAAAACGAGTTAACCCTCACCGCAACGAGACGGAGCAGATCGGTGAAGCGTTTAACCCTCACCGCAACGAGACGGAGCAGATCGGTGAAGCGTTTAACCCTCACCGCAACGAGACGGAGCAGATCGGTGAAGCGTTTAACCCTCACCGCAACGAGACGGAGCAGATCGGTGAAGCGTTTAACCCTCACCGCAACGAGACGGAGCAGATCGGTGAAGTGATTAACCCTCACCGCAACAAACATTCCTGCACTGCAGCAGCAATATAAGCAAGTTTATTTTTTTTATATTTTTTTATTCCTATGAAAATACAAATATTTCAATACTAGACATTATAAAGTTAATTTCGAATTATATTATAAAATTTAAAACAATTTATTTCCTGTTGTAAAATTATCACCATGAAATGCACATAATTGTAGAAGATTAGTTAAAATTTCCGACTATAACAAAGCACAGGGGGATAAACTCAAAAAATTATTTTATATATCAGGGACAGTTCTCTTGAGGTGAGTGCTACTTAAAAAAACCATTAGAAAGAACACTCATTCTGGAGAGGATTTCCCAGAAATTTGTTTGACTGCAGTGGACATAGCCCCCACCAGTGGCAAGCGCACGGCACTCAAACGAATATACTTTAATAAAGAGCATTTTTATTTCAACAAGAGTAACCCTGTGCATCCCATACATAATTTTACGGAAGGTTGTCTTGTGTATAGTTTTTTTTTTCACAATAAAAATCGTCAAACGAGTTTATCGCTAAAAATCATCAAGCGAGTTCATCGCTAATATCGTCAAGCGAGTTTATCGCTAAAAATCGTCAAACGAGTTCATCGCTAATATCGTCAAGCGAGCTTATCGCATAAAACGTCAAGCGAGTTTATCGCTAAAAATCGTCAAGCGAGCTTATCGCTAAGAATTTTCAAGTGAGTTTATCACTAATATCTACAAGCGAGTTTATCGCATATTATATATCTCGAGAGGTTATCACATCGTGAGTGTATCACAATAAAAAGGAATGCCGCCAAAAATGGACGATTCACAAGAACCTGGAACTCCAGGGAGTGACGATAGCCCAATGCCTGTACAAGACGTGCGCGAAACAGATAAAAAAACGAGTAGTGAAATAGCGGCTACCCATTTTAAAATACAACCGCTCTGGACAGCCGCACCGTTAAATTGGTTTCGAGTTGCAGAGTTGCAATTCGAAATTCAACAAATTAAAGCGGATAAGCAAAAATTTATGCACGTTTTAGGTGCATTGAATCCGGAAACGTGCAATCTCATTTCGGATTTTGTGCAAAACCCACCTAAAACAAATTATTATCAAAATATTAAGAAAGTGCTATTAGAGCGATTAGCTCCCTCCGAAGAGCAACAATTGGCTCAACTATTAGCGGGCCAGCATATAAGCGAAGGTAGGCCATCGGAGGTGTTAAGAAATATTAAGGCACTAGCCGGAAATAATATGACGGCAACGGTATTAAGAACCTTTTGGGTACAAAGGATGCCAGAATTGATAAAGATAGCATTAGCGGCACACCCAGCAGAGGCAGATTTAGACAACATGTCGGACATAGCTGACCGCATGTATAGCGCTATGAATATGGGACAAATATCACAGGTAGAACGCCAAAATAGGAATGGCGTCCCTCATCATTCCCGGTCGGTACAGCGGGGAAAACGAAATAGTCAATTACAACAACCTTCGCCACAACCTAAAACAGTTGAAGAGCGATTAAGCAGTATCGAACGCACACTTAGAATGATGTCGCAAAGATCAAGGTCGGGGTCCTCGGGGCGCTACAGGAATCGTTCCTCAAATAGATTTAGTTCAAATAAACGGCGTTTTGGGTTTAGTAATTCTGAACCAAAACAGAAGAATCGATTGTGTTATGCACATGCCAGATATGGGACACAGGCGTATAAGTGTTACCCACCATGTAGCTGGGATGGTCCCCCACCGAAGTGTGAGAAAACACATCTCATGCAAAATCAGAATCCTAAATCGGATTCGGAAAACTAAAATATAGTCCCTCGGTCTTTAGTGCACAGACCTTGACAAAAACAAGCCGACTCACAATATATGACAAAATTAATAACCTATACTTCCTTGTAGATACGGGAGCTGACCTGTCGGTGCTCCCTGTGGAACGATTTAAGTCGTTCAAATCGAATTTTTTTAATAATAATATAAGTGGTGATTTGTATTTAAAGCCACATAGTCTGAAATATAGTAAGACCGATCTCGTGTTATCAGCAGCAAACGGCACAACCATTAATACATATGGTACTAAACTACTTCAAGTAGATATTGGATTACGACGTAAATTTATTCACGCGTTCATACTTGCAGACGTGAGTCGTCCAATTTTAGGTGCCGATTTTTTGGTTAAGTTTGGCCTATTAGTCGATCTTAAATGCAAAAGGCTAATTGATTCAGCTACTCAGCTGTCAATTAATGCCGCCTTGATGAAAGGTAATTATCCAAGTAGTCCCATTTATTATGCGATCGATAATGGATATGGAACGATTTTAAAGAAGTTTCCATCATTGGTATCAGAGCCGAATTATAACTTGCCAGTTAAACATTCCGTGGTACATCACATTGTGACATCTGGACATTTACCAGTCACCAGACCACGAAGGTTGGATACAGTTCGTCATAAAGCGGCAATTTTAGAATTCCAACAAATGGTGGATTTGGGGATTTGTAGAATTTCATCATCCCCAGTATCATGCCCATTGCACATGGTTAGAAAAAAAGATCTTGATTGGAGACCATGTGGCGATTATCGCAGATTAAATGCGATTACAATTCCGGATAGATATCCAATTCCGCATATCCAAAAATTTTCCATGAATTTGCATGGATGCAAAATTTTTTCAAAAATAGACTTAGTCAGAGCGTATCATTTGATTCCCGTAGCATCGGAAGATATTCATAAGACGGCTATAACTACTCCATTTGGTTTATTTGAATTTACGCGTATGCCATTTGGTTTGCGAAATGCCGCACAAACCTTTCAACGGTTTATGAACGAAGTAGTTAGGAATTTAGACTTCGTTTTCGTCTATATTGACGATATTTTAGTAGCATCTTCCGACGAGGCTCAGCACAAATTACATTTAGAACAGCTTTTTAAAAGATTAGCTGAATTTGGTGTGCATATTAAAAGTTCTAAGTGCGTATTTGGTGCAAATTCCTTAGACTTTTTAAGCCATAAAATTACAGCTAATGGTATTCTGCCCTCGGAAGAGAGAATTAATGCCATTAGAAAACTTCCCGCTCCTGAATCAATTAAGAAGATTCAACAATTTGTCGGCATGGTTAATTATTACCACAGGTTCATTCCGAATCTGGCCGAATTACTAGCCCCCGTACATGCACATTTAGCACAATTGCTAAAGCGGCCGAAAACGCCTAAAAATTTTAGTTGGCCCTCTGAATGCAATGAGGTATTCCAGAGTTTGAAGCATAAACTAGGGGAAATTGTAATGCTAGCGCATCCACTGGCTGATTCAAAATACAGCATAACCACCGATGCATCAGATATTGCAGTCGGAGCAGTGCTCCAACAATATAATAAGAACTGCTGGGAGCCATTGGGATTCTTTTCCAAAAAATTAACAGATGCCGAAAGAAAATATTCAGCATTCGATAGGGAATTGTTGGCAATTTATTTAGCCATTAAACATTACAGATATTTCTTAGAAGGTCGGGATTTTACTATTTATACCGATCATAAGCCTCTGACTAGGGCAATACAGTCTAAAACTGAGCGTAATCCAAGGCAAGCTAGACACTTGGATTACATAAGCCAATTTACTACTGACATTAAGCATGTGAAAGGAAAACACAACGTGGTAGCAGATGCCATGTCCCGAATTAATTTAGTATCTGACGATACGATTTCGGTCAACGTCCAGGAAGTCGAAGCAAGAATCGACTATAATACAATTATTAATGCACAAAAAGAAGACGATGAACTGCAGAATTTACTTTCTGGTTCTAGACGTCATGCGGCGAGTTATCGCCTTGAATTATTTAAATTACCTGGGTTCGAAGTGTATTGTGAGGTTTCAACAGGAGTAAATCGTCCATACGTACCACGAACAATTAGAAAACAACTATTTGAGGCTCTGCATAATCTTTCACATCCGGGAGCGAGAGCTACCCGCAAGTTAATTACTTCTCGTTACTTTTGGCCAAGCATAAATAAAGACGTGACACAGTTAGCACAGTCATGCTTGGCTTGTCAGAAAGCTAAAGTACAAAGACATACTAAGTCACCTTTAGCTCAATTTGAGATTCCGGCGGGCAGATTTGAACATATTCATATGGATATTGTCGGCCCGTTACCGGTATCAAATGGATATGCATATTTATTAACCTGTGTCGATAGATTCACACGATGGCCTGAGGCATACCCTATGGTAGATATGAATACTACAACAATAGCCTCAACGTTCATTACCAATTATATTTCTAGATTCGGAGTACCGTCAAAGATTACTACTGATCAGGGTAGTCAATTTGAATCAAAACTATTTACTGAGCTAACCAGGTTGTTAGGCTCACACCGAATCCGCACAACGACTTATCACCCACAAGCTAATGGGATGGTAGAACGGTTTCACCGGCAACTTAAAGCCGCATTAATGGCCCGTGGAAGTACAACCAATTGGAGCACTGAAGTTCCACTAGTTCTTTTAGGGATTCGAGCAACAGTTAAAGAGGATATTAAGTGTTCACCAGCAGAGCTTGTCTACGGACAAACCCTGAAACTACCGGGTGAATTTCTGGCTGATAATCCTCAAACTCCCTTGCCATCCCAAGACACAGTAGTCAATCGTTTGAGATCAGCAATGCATGATATCATTCCAATCCCGCCAAGAGCGAGTAACAGCAAAATATTTTTACCGAAATCACTAGAGAGTTGCGACTACGTTTTTGTACGCGTAGATAAAGTTCGCACAGGGCTTACACCTCCATATGAAGGTCCATATAAAGTGATTCGGAAATTAAGAAAACAATTTATAGTAGATAGGAAAGGCAAGCATCAATCAATTTCGATTGATCGAATAAAACCAGCTTATGGTATAATAAGTGCAATGGATACTATCAAATTAAAACCATTGAAGCAAGTGAGATTTGATTTTCTATAATTCACAGATAGATCATTGGCAGCCGTTAGCCAAATGAAAGTGAGTGAATTTTAGAAAATAAAATAAATTAAAAATACGACAGAGTTCAAACATCTCCCGGGGACTTTTAAACTGAAAGGGGGGTGATGTTGGGGATCATTTATTTAATAATAAATAATTCCAACATGAAATAAAAATTTAAATTTAAAATGAAAATAAAAAAGTAAACGAATTTACTAGTAACGACTTTTCTAATTGAAAAGCGTACTAGATTACCACGTCAATGTGTACCCATATAATTAAACGACATACATTAATGGCATTAATAAAGTATACTCGATTTGATTGAGTAAGTGAGAAATGCATAACAAAGAACAGAGATTTCTCACACAAACAATATTTTGTTTGTATGCAGAGTAGCTAAAATTAGCACATTAATGTATCTGCTTATATACATAGCACGGGCAATGCATTTCGGTGGTAAAGTACTAATGTACAAGAGAGTACACCTATACACATGACAACTTCTCCATAAGGTTATCGCGATATATTTATTTTATTTAAGCAGTAATCAGTACATGGTAGCTCGTGAATGATTGATCACGAATAATCGAGGTGCGTGGTGATAATTACTAAATAAAATAAAATTAAACATTTTAAAAGTTCTGTGGCACATTTTAAAGTGCAATATTATATTTATTAAAATTAATAGAAAAGAAATATAGAACATTGAATAAAATATAAACAATTTGTGTAAAAGTTATTTAACCCTATAGATTACCCTACTATATAAATACCTTGATGAAAACTATCACGGATAAGGATAATAAGCTACCATTAGCACTTAGCAGTAATGTTTTGAAAGTAAATGTACCAGACTCAGACAAATATAATAAAATACTTACCATGAAGCATAACGCTGAGAAGTTGCAGTGGCATACTTATAAATTAAGAAAATATCCAAAAGATATATAATATATTCTAGCAATTCAAAACAGGACAGTCAGAATAGAACCAATAAGGAGAAATAGTTCCACGATAGATGAAATGAATTCAACGCAGAAAACGCCAAAGTGAACTCGGTGATTTCAATGCAAAGACACTTTTTGGAGCTGTAGAAATAAAACACAAAAAAGGAAGAGAGTTATTTAAAGCAGACAAAAAATTAAAATGCAACCTACTTACTGGTCAACAGATTTAAACAAAACTCCTCATCTTATACATTTCTATGTAACAAAAGGAATGTCTGATAACCACATATGAACGGAAGACAATGAAGAGCTAACTTTAGATCACTCTCCTGTTATCATGAATAATTTTTAAAAAAGAAATACCGCCAAGATTTTACAACAAGAATACCAATGTTTTCGTGAACATATCAATCTTCAGGTGTCAATCCAAAATCTATGCAAAGAGGAAGTTGAAAGACTATAATAGAAAATATACAACCGCGTGGCAAAACACTTCAATCAGGCATGTAAACGACATGAGAGGTAAACACCTATATACACTTGCAGTAACGGAATTTGTTACGAATGTTTCGTGAGATTATGTCACGTTTATATATCGCTCATACACGAGAAAAGTGACACAACTCAAAAAATCAAGTTTCATAGAAAATATGATTGCAACATAACATTTAACATTAAACTTACATTTTTGGTTTACGGAAAGAGGCATCTCTTTAAAACTGGCATTAGCTCAAATATGACGATTTGGTAAATAAAACTTTATACGTTTTTAATCACATTTATTGCAAAAACAGGAAATTAGAAAATTTGGAGATGTGTCACTTTTCTCGTGTATGAACGATATGATTGTGAATTCAGTTACAGTGTAGAAAAAATAACAAAACAGCAAACTAAAGAGGAAATAAAAAAAAATTGAGCGAATTTGTAATTTTTTTTGTTTCATTTCAACTGTTTGTTTTTAAATAGAGAATATAAAATAATACAAGAGTCACTAGGTTTGTTATAATATGCCCAAATTAGTATTACGTTATGGTAGTGTGGGTTATAAAACCATTCAAAACAAAATTAATTTTTTTTTTCATATGGATTTTTGCCGCTCTAATACAGCCAAACCATATATAGCATATATCATTTCAAGATATATTTTTTAAGGTCTATGTAATGAAATTTTAAGTACAAACCAAAGTCTCAGTTATGAAAGCCAGCACAACGTAATGAAAATATGGAAGATAACAGGCAGTACTGGCACCGTAGATGCTAAATATTTATAACAAAAATAAAATTATCCAGATTTAAAGTATCAAAGTGAGCTCGGATTGGTCGACTGGTGGATCATGTGATTTAATGTTTCTAGATTTTAAAAGATATATGTTAAATGGCATTTGAATGCCAATGGTTTACAAAAGATTCTAGCACTTAATGAGTAATATTGCAGAAATTTTTTACTGCTGAATGTTAAATGTTTTCGAACTATACGACTTGTTCCTAAAACTAAAATCAGTGGAAAGCTAAAAGACAATTTCAAAACTTGGAAAAACTACATTTCCATTCATCGAGCATAACATCGCTAATCAAATAAGGTCGAAAGACTACTTAGAGCTCAAATAAGCCGGCTTCACTTTTGTCTTTGTTTGGTTTAAAAGGTACGGATTCAGTATAACCCAGAGACGGCGTAATAATATTATGTGTTACACATATCTGGAAACAATGCGTTTTTGTTGTATTTACTCTGGGTGTCAGTTAGATTAACATCTGTTTATAGTTTTCCTAATTTCTTAACAAAACAAACTAATTTTAAACAATATAATAATTAATTGTGCATTGCAATTAAAATACAAAATGATTTAATCGAATAAAAATGACAAATATTAAATTATCAAAAGCGAAATTCCTTAAAAATATTCATTCAGTAATTGAGCTAATTATAGAATTTTAGTCAAATATATGCTTATTCATATTAAATGATGTCGAGCATAAAATTGTTGCTTCATTGAAAATTTTCCGAAAATTTATGAAAATTATCTTCTTATTCATATAAATAAATAAATAAATAGAACATGATGGTAATTTTGATTTGAATGTGGAAAAATATAAAAAAAAAATTTCGTACATCTCGACAGTTTCGTATATGTATGTAAATTGAATGGTAACGAAATTTTAATTCGTTTCTTTCTTTATTCGGATAAAAAATGTAATAAAAAATAATTCGCACATATATCGAATAGTATCGGTCTGGAGATGTAGGACCGAATGGCGTGAGATCGAATTACACAAATACCAAAAATTCAAAACATTTACTCTATGTGTGGAAAAATCGAAATAAGACTGACGAAATTTTATTTAAATTCGGAATTTCCAAATCGATTTTCATTTTAGAAAAATTACTCCCATTAGGCATAACCAACCGATAAATGTCGGGGAAGGTGGATGTATATAAAGATTTCTTATAAATTATAGTAGACTGTGATGTACGAGCATTTCAGCTTAGATTTACTACTCAGTTGATTTATTGTAAAGGGTGCACAAAATTTTAACAGATTTTACATAATTATGCGAGTTAATTCATGTTTGATTGTAGAGAGGCATTCAGTTCCGCCCGCGAAGTATAGTGCGGAGTTGTTGTTATAGCTAGACAAACTGTGATGACGTTTATCTGCATTCTTTTGATGGAAGTATATCACTATACGTATGATATTAAAGTTAAAATCAATGAAGGTAGCACCAAATATACATTTGTCATTTTTGATGTGAACATCAAACTACAGTAACTTTTGGAAAAGCATTTCCAAGAGCAACTTGTGTGCTTAGTTGGAGATCCCACTAGAATATCGTCTATATAGATGACAAGGAACTCATTTTCACTATCAACTCCGTTCATGAATCGACAGTGAATTGTGTTGTTGTTGTTGTGCTAACAGAAACCATTTCAATCAGCCGTTTGGGTTTGACAAGGAGTATGAACTATGTTAGGAAATTGGCGCCGATGATCGGAACGGCTTATCAATGCTAGTGTGAAAGCGTCTATGAAGGTACATTTTAGTACTGAATTACAGTTTTGTTTCGTATGTGTTTGCGGTGCATTTTGCAGTAATAAAGGCTAATTTCTTTTGAGCCAGTTTGTAAGCTGTGCTTGTCAGATTACTGAGGAACTCTGGTTGTGTCAATAAAGTGGTCCTGATTATTTTCAAAACCAATAAGTATTCTAAAAATGGCGAAAAACTTATTTTAAACGTCAGAATATTAAAAAATTAATAATTTAGGTTCAGTGCGAATTATTTTTATCTGTAGAACATGTAAGCACAGTTACGTAGTCTAAAGATGTCCATAACTTTTATTCGGCCAAAATCAAGCTGACTGAAGATGCGTTTCTATTAAAGCACTACAAAATGAAAATATTTTTTTGAATATTTTCAAAGTCATCATAACGGATTTTCAATCAACTACTATATTCGGATACCCATTGCAGAAAATTAATAAAAATTTGCTAAAATATGTAAATTAATTAAAATTCTAACTACATACAACATTTATTTTGATACGAGTAAAACTTCTTTCTTCGTCATGGAGGACAATATTTATCCGAAGATTTCTAGATAAGTAATACGTGTAAGGCATTTAAAAATGAAATCCCAGAAATCGAAGTCAAATCTAATTATTTTAGATTTATTATTAACAGTATTTTTAATTTTGATTTCAAAACTGCACGTTTATTCCCTTAATATGATATAGGAGGTTAAACCCATTAAGGCCTCTAATGGACAAAGCTAAATTATGAATATTTCGATTAAGAAATTATTCAGAAAAACAAAGAATTTCCACTTCCCATTAAATGTGGCGGATCTCATCAATTTGCGATGAAAGGCTCTAAACATTTCAACTACTCATATATACAAGATGGATTTATTCCTGCAAACGGACTATTAAATATTTTTATAGGGTAAAACCATCACATAAAATAAATTTAAGCACATCACTATAAAATAATAAAACCAAATACAGAAATGGCGTCAAATCAATAAAAATACTATAAATTTTCCCTTTTTCATTTGCGTTGTCATCTTCGAAAAGATTTTCACAGTTTGTTTAGAAATAAAAATGAAAAACTTATCATAATTCTTATTTCATTTTTGACACCAACAAGCATAATAATTTTTTGTGTGCTCATTTGATTTTATGCGTGCACAAGAAAAATAAAAAATAAAAATAAAAAAATTTGGAGTATTGGAATGTCGCAAGGAATATACCATTAACAAGATTGAAGAAGGTCACTAACTTGCGGGTGTACAAAATAATAAGATGTTTCAATAAAAAAATTTTATATCATCATTGTCATTATAAAAAATAAAAAATTAAATTGTATGTATTGCTAATCTAATTTTGCCTCTTAAATGTTTGTGGATTGGATAATATTATTTTTTTTGGTCCTTTTTTTGGATTGAAAATAGAAACTCATCAATCATTTTCAATCATTTTTATTTATCTCTGCAAGACGTTCGATCAATAATGTAAACTTTAACTATATCTTTATCTATATAAACTGAGTATATATATATATATATATATATATATATATATATATATATATATATATATATATATATATATATATATATATATATATATATATATATATATATATATATTGGGTTTTCCAATTGGAATATTTCAATTTTAAATTATTTTTATCTGACTTATAAAAAAACGGATATTTGAAAAGGACAGATACCCGCAGTAATGGATATGATAAAATGAGTAGGACCTTAAGTTACTGCTCAAAAGTAAAAGACCTTATTTTAGGTATTCTTTCAGTTTATACTAGACCAGTGGAACTTGGAATAAACATTAGTCTTTCAAACCGGATAAAAACCAGCAACCAGTAAGTAAATTCAGTTAAGTGACCAAAATCAACGATCAACCATATTTAAAATCTTTGAATTCAAATCTTATAAGCTAAGACATTTATTATAAGCTAAGCCAAAGGAGTTACGTTAAAAAAGTATTTTTTATGGTAGGAATGGCTGTAAAATATGAATTAGTCTATAAATTTATTTATTTATTTTTTATTTATTTATCCAAGGGAGTATGAATATTTTATAGCAGTATAGTTACTGATGTCGAGAGCTTTCTATCTGTTAACTGGCTCTTTAGGTAGTGACAACTTTCTGGTTGTCACTGATCTATCTGTTCTTATCTCATGGGCTAGCTTGCTAAACATGTCACGGAATCTTATTTGATTTTTGTTATTATAAAGGTGTCATATAGATAGTATGTCTATTAATGCTTTCGTTGTATGGTTTCGTAAAGTATTTCATTTTTTCTATTTTTCTTTACTCACTAACCTATAAATGTTATCATGGTGTGCATGTATTTGGTCGATACACTTCTACATTGTTACTCCTGAAGCTCATTCAAATGTTAATCTCATAAGTAGGTGTTGTAGTTCGTTCACGGTTTGTTGGTTGCAATCCAATGATGTCCAATTGGATTGCAGCAACGTGTATTGTTTCTACATTTTTTATGAGGGAAAACCCTAGAGTCCTTTGGCAAGCAATGACAACCGAAGTTTTGGATACCTCCCATAAAGCATGTTTCACAACGCTTCTGCTAATATTTTGGTAGATGGTTTTCACAATTTTGTTTATCTGGCCTTTTATGTTAAAACGAATGTTGCACTGTGAATTAAACTTTTTTTTAAGTCCCTTAGAAATAAACAAAAAAAAACTTTACTTTTATTTTAAAGCTCTCCTAAGACTAAGAGACGTGGTAAGAGCTAAATTGGCAGTGGATTCGGTATTTATTATTTCACTAGTTAATGGATCCAACAAAAGTTTATCTTTTACCATGGAAAACCCTTTAAAAATAGTTATATATTTAGATTGATATGAAAAAATTTTCATTTCGATTGTTAAAGGAAATCGAAAGAGTTTGAAGATTTGTGTCGAAATATGATTAGAACGCAACATGTCGAAATATAAACGCACGCACCACTTTAAATGACCATCCCGTCTCAATGGACACATTTTCCACATTTTTTCCATTATTACGATTCACACAAAGATAACTAAAAATGATTGATGACCTCAACTTTTCTTCATTTCATTTTTGTTTTTGTATTTATGATTGATTTGATTATACATAAATATTCTCTGGAAAACTAAACAGCTAATATCAATTACAGAATATATAACAGAGCTAATAGAATAAATCGTTTCATATCAGTATAGTTCATCCACCCCTAATTCATAATCTCAATACATATTTT
Organism: Tipula confusa; assembly: GCA_963556175.1. Classification (NCBI taxonomy): domain Eukaryota; kingdom Metazoa; phylum Arthropoda; class Insecta; order Diptera; family Tipulidae; genus Tipula; species Tipula confusa. The sequence continues at coordinate 3,837,782 of OY744475.1, forward strand.
ATCTTTCTAGTTTCTGCAAAATTTTGTATTATCTTTCCACAAAAAATACCGCAACAACAACAATACGGCCACATTTTTATTTTTTTTCCCAGATTCATAAAATTATATACAGTTCAGAATAATCAAGGATGACCTAATAAATTTCCAAAAAATGGTCATACCAAAAACGAAAAACGGAAATGATTTTGACATTACGCGTTTTCTTTTTTTGTTTCGTAATTTTCTTAAAATAAATAGAACAAAACCAACAAAATTGCTGTCTGGCCACAATAACTTTTATATTGACGTTAATTATTTATATAATGTACGTTCCACTTTTTGGTTCCAAATGTTCACAAAAACAAAAACAAAAAAAGTCGAAAAATTCTATGTGGGGTGTATTTTTGGGGTAATATTAAAGGTATGGGTCGCTATTATTATACGAGCACGATACGAATCTAAGAACTTTATCGATACTAATTAACGTTATTTTGGTTTGTAGCCTAGAGAAATTTCGTTGCTACTTTCGTATTGTCGAATGATCATATATTTTATCAATAAAAAAAATAACACTGTACATAGCAGATGTAACATTATCGCAATGAACCAAAAATAAAAACTTTTATAAAATAGAAAATTAATAGAAAAATAAGATAATATTCGAAAAAAAAGTTACTCTGCAAACGATTGGTTGTTGTTCGGAAAATCTAAATAAATTTTTTTAAATCTTAAAACTACACCAAGTTGCTGTTATGCTGCTATATATGATTATATTATGAGAATATGTAATCGTATCAAATATTTTTTATAGTTTATCCATGAACTGTATATAAATGTTATGTATACAGAGTGGTAAAACTAAGAACTATCGATGAAACAAGATACCAAAATCTTTTATTTCAGTTAAATAAATGTCAAATTATAAAAGGATATTTCATTGTGCTGGAAGAAATTTGGCAGCCACCAAACTAATAGATTTTAAACAATAATTGACATGACATTTTAATTTCTTGTAAAATAAATATAAGGAAACAAAAATACTATATGATGCCATTTCTTATATATAAAGATAGTGTACAGCGACTAAGAGACTACAATTTATTTATAATAAATTGAGCATGGCAACATAACTGCAGAATATTGTCTATTAATATGAAGCAAAATAAAAACGATCTACGAACGTAACATCAACTTTAATAGTAAAACTCACCCATCTTACTAACATAATAAAATTGCAAACGTTATCAATGCTATTCTTCCTATTCACAAATCTGCACAATCCACACAATTCTATTAATCAACAGTATTATTTGTCTCGTGTCACCAGACACCTTGAAACCTCAACTCTATATCGACACGTACCATAAAAATTGGGATAGCCCAATTGTTTTTGAATATTTTTCGTACATTGCACTTCTCCTGTACAATGAAAAATTTATCGAAAAAAAAAAATTGTGGGGGAACTATCACAAATCGTAATGAAATTCATTGCGAGAGGAAAATACGAGGAATTATATAACAGATACTGAAGACAAACTTTTTTATGGTTTTTTTTTCAAATGTTTCGGTATTACTTTTGTGTGTGTATACAAAAATACATTTACATGTGAATAATTTAGAAAAATGTATTGTTCAAATTGGTTACAACATTTTGCTTTCCATATACTCTGAATGCCCGAGAAGAAATGGGTAACTTTCACCTAATGCTGGATATATGAAACATTTTCAAACTACTTAAAACTCACTATACAAATGTCAAATCAGTCAAATTAACTGCATTTATTTCGTATCAACAGGTTTCGAAGGAAGTTTCGCCGCTATACTCTGAATCTCGGATTAAAGCAATTTACGATGGTAGTTAGAGAAATATTTAATTAATCGAACCAAATCTAATATCAATATTGTTTACTAAATTTACTAATTAAATTAAAATTGGCAGTGTGAAAATTCTCATCGTTGTCTTAACTTAATTAAGGTTGTGTCATAGATCATAATTGGTTTTCAAAACGAAAATAAATTTTAGTGGCCAATAAACTTAAATTAGTATTTAAAAACTGTTAACAAATATTTAAGTGTTCCACTGTTTCAAGGTTATATGTAAAACAACGACAGATAACGTAAAATCAAATGAACATCCTGCTTAACGACCAAATATTTTGTACGATTTCTTAAATTTCCTAATTTTTATATTTTGTAAAAATATCTTATTAGCTATGTAATATTAGGAATAGATAAGATTAACAAAGAAGATAAAGTTTATTTACCTCGGCAAACATAGATTACTTATCTCTTCAATACCCTACATACTGGCTTACAAATAGAAAGAAAATACCTAATCTAATTTCATGTTTATCCGGAGGAATTGCTCGCACCAATCCTCAAGAAGGCGTTTGATATAACCTAGCTTGATCACTCTCCAATTATATTCACTCTCAGTACTGTAACAATCAAAGTACATATTTATGATTTTATTTGGTTTATACACTTTACTTGACAAAATTAAGTTAGTTTCGATTTTGTTTTAAATTATAGTTGCCGGTTAGAAATAAAAGCAATTTTGAAAAGATTTTGTTTGCGAAAATAAACAAAAATGTTTTTTTTTGACAGTTGTGTGAATAAAAATTATTTAAAATATTAAGTTGTAATCCAAATAAAAAGTAAAAATTTTGGTGATTTGTGGATGTTTGGTGGCTGATCAGGTGCAGCTGTTTGTGGTTGAGGTTTTTTCTTCCGGACTTCTGTTTTTTTTTTGTGTGTGTTTGTTGTTGGTGTTTATTATTAGCCCACAGTGGTTGAGCAACAGTACCGAAGAACTGACTGATGAACAGAACTGCCAACTGGACATCCTACTCTTATTATTTATTTCCAAATAATGAAAATAGCTGCAAAAAAGGCTAAACCTGGTATTATTAGCTTTGAAAGAGTAAATAAGCCTATAATTAGCATTAAACAAGTAATTCAAAAATTCAAGTGAAACATACACTGACTATGGCATTCTAAAATTCACCACTAGTCATGCTATGTCAGCTTTTAAAGCACTGTCACAAGCCTTGCCATATCAGAGAAACCTTATCAAGAAAAATTGCTGCTGAAAACCCCGATTACTCCCAATATAAAAGGAAACAAACTAATTCAGGAGGCCACCTCTATCGAATCAACCAATCAGACAACCAAATGGCCATTGAACCAGACGTGACATGGAAAATGCTTATGTTTTCTCTAACTACTTAAAAAAGTGTTTAGAAAAAGTATTCATACCAAATGAGCAAAGCAATATTAGTAACCTGCCAGATTACACAAAGGATGGTTTTATAATAAATCCTATAAAATTTAAGTGGAAAAATATGAATTCGAAGAAAGTTCCAGTACATGATTATATATTTCCGAAAAAATGTTTAAAAAAATTACCAAATAAATGCATAAAACTTATAACCTATATCTTCAAAACACCTCACGTCGTCACATCTTTGGTAAGTAGTTTTGCATTTTTGCACACATAATTCTTTCCCTGGCTCCAAGATGGGCGCCGCCATTAGGTATTTTCTCTAACACCCACAATCGCTTAAGAGCAACTAGATTTAAAAATGTTGAACTCTTCGATATTAGTAGTACCAATTACGAGTATGCTGTTATCATCATATCAGCTTACCAGATCATTTGTAGCAGAAAATATTATTTTAGTGGTTCTGGAAAGGTCGATGGCGCTGGCTTAAACTTAGGAACAAATGTGGATATTGTGCGTTGTATACTTTTACCTGATTCACAAGTGTTAGGAATATTAAAGAAGAATATGGGCGTGGGTTGGCAAGTTCAACTTGCTGGTACAATCATTGCATCCATTCCTGAGTTAGTCAGCTTTTGTGTGTCAACCGAGAAGAGGGGGGTTTGCCCTGGAACAAGTAGTTCAGAAAAATCCTCTTAACATATCGTGTCCACGAACTCGAGGCTCCGAGTTTAATGTATATGCACACCACTTCCTCCGACCCGTGTATTTAAACCTGAAAATTCACAAGTGGAAGCTCTTATTTCAAGTGGAAGCAATCATCATCCAACAACCATCCCCGATGGTGAACCTATATTTGTTGGAAGTGTCGACAGACTGATGATGTATATACTGACTGTCATCAAGTTCGTTCCCACTTATTCTGCTACGGGTAAGAAGTATCAGATGTTTTGAAGCCCACTGTAAATTTTATCTTCAAAGACCCGGAGAGTTAAATTCGACAAAGGGGATGATAAGGTCGACTCGTTTACCTATTCAAATGTTTCATTTGTTAATCTATATATTTTCTTGACCATTAACCATTAATGGTATGAAGGATTGCTAGATAGCAGAGCTAATATATCTGCTCTTGGTAAAAATGCACTTCAATTCATCCAAGATCACGATATAGTCATTCATCCATTACCTGCGGTTGTCCAAATTGCTAACGGTTCATTGCTCCTAATACGGGTTTTTGTAAACCCCCAAATTACATACAATGGGAAGAGTCAAATCATGAAACTTCATTATTTCGACTCTCCAACAGACCCTGTATTTAGAATATAGCTCTTGGCGGTTATTTGGACTATAACCTTTCATCATTTCTTCTATTTATAACATTCCTTCTCTCCCTGTTATTTTCACTCAAGACCTTATACCTCCGTCGATAATAATCGACATCCTCTATCTGAAGATCAGTGCAATAAATTGGACACCTTTATTAATACTTTTTCCAACTAGGAGAGTTCCGGATTTGGTCAAAGGCGCTGTACAACAGCAAATTTATAAGGAAATCGATCGAAAGCTTTAAAGGAAAGATGAACCTTTCATTTGGAGGTGCCTGCTTCTACTTGTTACAGACCCTTGATTAACATTCGTTTTAAAACGCTGATGAAGTCTAGTCCATCATTTCGAAGTAATATAAAATCAAACAAAGTCTGCGTAGCCCGAAAAAATCTTTGTCAGTGTTTCTTTGGCTCACAACCCCTAGATTCATCGTCAAATTTGTTCACGATTATAAATAATTGAACTAAACATTTCGATCTTCTCCGCATGCGGCCCCATGGCCTTCGACCCACCAATACCTCATCGAAATTATCGATGAGTCTCTTTATGTTGTGACTTGTTGTTTGGCTAATTGATGGTTGATCGATAAATGTACGATTAAATGCATTTATGATATGGCTTTTGCGGTTTATCTTTGCCCCAGTTTTTGTATGGCTTCTATATAATTTGATTCCGTAATACCAGAAAAGCCTAATTCGAGATTAAGCAAGAACCGCAAGTTTATTACCCTAAATAAAGTTACATCTTAATGTGATTGGCAAACCAGACAAACTCTCGCTTACTTCAGTTCCACTGGCAGCCAACATGTTGCCTCCCAAATTCGTGCAGTGCAGACAGAAAACATTCAAAATATTAAAGAAAGCGCCACCTTCCACAAGTTTCACGATGGCACATTTACCGAGATGATTTATAAGTACTTGACTCATTAATCAGAACGTCGAATAAATCTTTGTAGTACTACGTTTAGCTCTTATCCAAATTCCCCATCAGGTTAAAAAACGCTGAGAAAGCTGCTTCAAATTAAGATTTTTAAAGTAGTAAGAAGCTGTTTAGATGTACCACATTAGAAATAAATTTTAGAAATCTTACATCAAAATGATTAATTTTTTTACTAAATTAAACAATTAAGCAATTTTTTCAAAAATGGAATATTAATTTTTTTAGAGAACACGACTTATTTCACTTATTTCTCGGATTCTTGTTTGTGACTTTAGAAATGTCTTTAGTCTTGGATAAAATGTTGCTATACACGATTGAGAAGTAATAGTTCACAAATGATCTTTCCTTACAATTTACAAGTTTCATCAATTTAAAAGAAAAATTTCGGTATAAGGAAAACAGCAACTGACATAATTATACCCGAGAGCACAATTTAGATTCTACTTATTTTTGCAAGTGCTCGGTGAAATGTTTACCTCGCTCTTTTACTAAATTGTTTGTAAAAATATCTTTAATTTTTTTATTTATATAATGAAGACATTATTAAAACGAGAACAACAAAATTGTAAATAAAAAGACAAATATGTTTACTACAAATTTATACGTAAGTCAAAAAATATTTTGAAACGTAATCCATAGTTACCATTTCAGCAGGAATTACGTCAGCAAAACAAGAATTTATTATACGTAAATTACTGAGAATTTTACAGATAGCAAATCGAGGACTCGCGACTATATAAGGTTCACTGTCATTATTAATTCGTAAACCAATTCAATGAGAAATTACGGGAATATAGAGTTCAAATGGGTTAAAAAAAAACGGGTACACAACTAAACATCTAAGAATATCTGAAACCTGACGGGAGTACCATACAAATTGGCTGATGGTATTTTATTACGTGATAATATTTGGTCTAAAATTATAACCATTTCAATCGAGCTCCATATTGCAACATGCTTTGTCTCACATCATTATTATTAAAAAGTTTCTAACTTGGAAAATTATTTGCCTATTTTTTTCAACCACCGCAATATTTATGACATTTTTTCCTAATGTCAGTAAAGGTTGAACTCATAAATTTAATTACATTTTTTTATACATACTTGACACCTATTTTCATCCACCTTTTCTTTTAGGCCAAAAATAAGAAAAAAATGTAGGTACAAGGTCATTTTTAAACCATTTTCAAATAACCTCTTGTTCTTCATTACTCATTAACCAAAAATCGGTTAATTTTCACACTATTTATTAAATGATGGCTATCAACGCTAATAATATAGCCGCAATGAATGACAAGTAGCTAATTCTATTGTTTCACAAATAAAGAAATTTGGTATATTGGTCGATGGCCCAACATTGACCACTATCCGGATGCTATAATATAGATACTTTGTTGAAGACACCCTTACATAGGTAGGACATATTAGTCAGTGACTAAAACCTTGAATGCGTATCGAGAGTTGTGACCAACCTACTTATTAATAATTTAAGTTGGAATATGATAAACAATTTTCCTACCTATTACAGCAAAATTAAAAAGATTAAAACTTATAACAATCATAATTTATATAACCCAGGATAAAACATCTGAAAGTTTATCCTTTATATACAAACTTTTATCAATTTATAATTAACAAGGCATATTAGCAACACTATATCTTTAAGAAATGGTTTTGAAAGTGCTTCAAACATTTTAATGCTAATCATTACATCATTAAATTTTATGAAAGAAACAGACTCATTAATAACATCGCATATAGAACCATAAAAAAAATATCAGAATCTCAAATCTGAAGAATTTTTATGAATCTCGTATTTAGGTACGAGTTTTATAATCACGTATTCTCATTTGTAAAGTTTCGACTTAGATTTTTCTACTATTTTCGTCTTACTCTAAATACGCTATCCAACTAATTTAGATGTCTAGAAATATTATTCTCATTCTAAATTATGTTAAATAACGTGAAAATTAAAAAAAAATGTTTCCAGTTATTTTTAATCCTTGCGATAAAACATCCAAAAATTATGTTATTTTTGGAAAAACTTTTATCTCTTTAACGAAAATGTAAAGAAACTTTTTTCTTTATTATATATATACATACATACGTATATAGTTGTAGGATCAGAGCTTAAAGATTAATACACACATATAAAGTAGAGTACGTAGTATATAGATATTTTCATCATGACTAAACAATTTTAAGGATTATCTAGTTTGGTGAAAAATGAAATAACAGAAAATAAATCTTTTTTCCAAGCCACACACACACATAAGTCAAATATTAGATATTCAGAAATTTGGTTGTCGGCAAGTCACGATGTAAATGTGACTGACAATATTATTTTCATCATAACACATATGTGCTGGTAATTTTAATTCAACAATCGTATAATGGTCTTCTTCCTTTTTCATTTTTTAAAACCTCATTGTTTCTAACCAACACATTATTTAAGACATTCATCATCTTTCACACACCTAAAATTTCTCATACTTATTGGAGCATGTTAAAAATTAATAAATAATGTTTTCTTATACAAAAGAAAATGTTTTAACATTAGATTACTAATAATAATTTTCAACCCACACCTACCCATTTTTTTTTTAATCATAAACAACGGTAACAATTTCAAAGCTAAACCATAGGTATATGTAAAATTTCCATAACACAAATAAAAATTGTATACAAAACCTATCAACGTTCCTTCTATTCGCTTGAATATAAATTGTATAATTCTTACGGGTATTTTCCGCAATCTATTGGTTTTTCTTTTAATTTACTTGCCCTCACCCTTCTTAGCATTTGATTGTTGCATTTATATTATGTTCACCTCAATTTAATAATTAGTCTACTTTGAAATTTTCTATTTTAATCATAACTTATGTAATGACTTGTCGGATTATGGTCATTGTGTCGATGGAGTCATGGTCAGATATAACTGATTTTATAATTTGGCATTGACAACTTTATTAGGTTCGAGAGGTTTCTAATATACAAGACGAAACATTTTTCGAGAGCAGTTATATCAAGAATAACAAGCGTTCTGTACATTAAACGATTTAACAAAATGTGTTTGCCACTAGGGTAATTTGAAGACCTAATAAATTTTTTTATAATTATTGACGAGTTGACGTCCCTGGAATCGCAAGATAAATCTTTAATCAAAGTTTTTATGGGTTGCAAAATCTTCTATATCTTAATTTTGAACGATCGAGTTTTTTCAGCATTGGAAATTATTCCAACTTTAGGATTTTTTTCCATCTTTCGACTACTATAAAATGAGCGCAAGTCAACTGCGGTGAAGAAAACACCGACTAAAAACTGTAATGTGTATAGGGCTTCCAACAGCCAGTGTCTAAATATATAAAAACAATTAATCAAAATTAGGAAGGATAGAATACTCATTCCCATAATGGCTAAAATTAAGACCGTTTTCGATAAAGATTTATTAATTTATGAAAAATGTATTATTTTAAAATGTAAGTAAATGTAAGATAATATCGTTTTCACGTGCCTCGTCAAACCTCGCATTTAATTACTTTAAATAGATTATGAGAGGTGGACACATACGATCAAAAGAATTGAAGGATCTTGAGATTATGTTTACGCTATATTTTAATCGATATATTGACTTCATCACGGCCAGAGGTAACTCGTTGCTGGGACTTTTGAAGTATAGTTTGAAATAATTTACTAATTCAGGAGCGCATTTGTCATCATGTACCAATCTTTGGTCCGGTCTTAACCTTATCCATGCCACCTAAAACGGTTGAGTCTGTGTAGAGATCTTTTTCAATTTTCTCTGCCGGTTTACCTGTCAGTTTGACCATTGTAAAACGTGGTGGGAAAATGTAAGGTTCTTCTACCATATGCTAACCGTTGTGAGACACTAATGTCTTAAAAGGTAGTATACAGTCGCTTTATGGTAATATACAGAGAACGTATTTATTGTTGAACATTAAGTTGCACGTACGGTAAAGAACCCAAGAACTCAAGAATTTTTAGGACATGCAAATATTAAACTCTAAGGATTGAGGTCTAGGCCAATTGCAACTTACTTACAATCAATCAATCAAGCGCTCGCTGCTATTTGACTAATCAAATCTGTTTGATTAGTCTTACGCCGTAAGACGGTTATCACAAATAATTATCATGGTCGAGATTCTGATATGCAAGAAATTTATTTTATTAGAAATTTGTAGGATGAAATAGCTAAGCTACAAAGAAAGATGCATGATATTGCCTGTATAAATACATCAAAATGGACCAACATAACATCGAGGTGTCAACTGCACTGCATAGGTTTGCTGATTCGTCAAGGCATGCAGATCTGGGGTGATGTATTGCAGAATAGTGAACGTTCTTAGAATAATACTTAGAGCCAAATTTAAATATTTGCAAGATGTATGACTAATTTACAAAGTGAAAGAAAGCATGTATGGGTATCGTCATAATTTTTGCATTAAATTTGACATCGCTTTTCAGAAACCTAAGACCGATAGATGTGGTTCTTGCGAAAACTGTAAAGTAGCTGAGCAGGATCCACTTATCTCAGCAGAAATGATTTTGAAAATGAATAAAATATTCAAATATAAAAACGAATATGAGACTACAAAAATCTAGTGATAAAGTATAGGCGTAGTTTTAATTCTCCGTTTTGATCTGCAAAATATTTTAAACTGTTCTAGATCAGAAACTGACCCGATGTTTTATTGTTTTAAACTAAACTTATATAACTGCGTGTTTAAGTAGCATAAAAAAACATATTGCTGTTTATGGACGGAGGGTACATCTAGCAGAAGTGGTAATGATTTAGTAACAGCGTACCAGAGAATAAAAACTCGATCAAGTCAGCGGCCATTTTACATCAAGCATAACCCACAAATGAATTCAATATAAATTAAATATTCAGTTCTAGGCCATGGGGTAACTCAGGAAATAAACCACATCTACAGTTCTATTTAAAAAGTATTAGCTGTTAACGAATAATTCTCGACAATGGGTCTTATTAAGAATGCTCTAAACAGAGAACTGAAAGGATCTTAATATTACTAAAAATGAACTTCGACTTTTGTAAAATTCCCTAGTCTAAGGTTAAAACGTTGATGTATTCTAGGAATTGCAATGAAGTTGAATATTTTTTGGGGCACAATTTACTTAAATGTACCTAATGCTTTGAGTAGTAAAGATCAATTTACTACTCAAAGCATTAGGCGGTTTGAAAACTCCAGGAAAATTACCGCGTCTTCAGATCTGTATTAATTAAAGACAATTTGCCTTTATGAACTGGAAATGTTCAGTTGAAAATATTATATTCATTTTGTAAGCTTTGAAAGTTAGTATTTAAAACAAGTGATCCAAAAATTAGCAATATGTTTCGCTACAAACAAAATAAAATAGAAGTGATGGACTGATGTACATACCAACTCCCATTTTAATGATATTTAGGAAGCAGGCTTATAATCCGTGACCCAAGGAAAGTGATAGATTGTTTTAATTCATCCAAGATGAAATTGGTTGTAAAATAATCCAAATGGATACGAACTACCGCCAAATCGGGGAAGATAGAAAAACAAAACTGTACATAGAAAAGATAATAGCGAGTCTAAAGGCGTTATATTTACAAAGATTACATCGAAAATGATGAAAAGATCCTAGCGCAAAGTACCACAACCCGATCAGAACCACCGAAATATGGGAAGAAAATTATAAAAGAGGAAGAAAATGGATGGAATATACACGCAGCTAAAAGAAGATATGACGATAGTAGATTACATGGCGGGGCCCTAAAACACTGATATAAGTGCATCAGAAAATAACCTACAATCTTCAGCATTCTCAAAACTGCAACCATACTATCAGATGATGCAGCAGCGCTACATAACAACCCGAGGAATGAAGGAACATATGAAAGAGCAAAGAGTTACCAACACACTCAGCCGAGTTTATACAACAGTGATGGCCAACCACAAGTATACAATCTAGGGAAGATAAAAATAACAAAAGGTTGTTTAAGAGGCAAGATATTCTAATGCGGCAAATTCAGTACCTTCCGATACCAATATGAACAAAAGCGCATACATCAAACTAAAACTGAATCAATTGAATTAAGAAGTGGAGGAGATTGATATATGTACTTAACATAGCTATATCAACAATACGCGATAATTGCAAAATTGACTTGAGCTTGCTGTAGTCAAGATTTATTAATCCTTTACTACTAGCAGGCATGAATTTCAATTCTCTGTCACTACCAACTAAGCAAGTTGCAACTGGCATTACGAAATCTACATGACACCGCAAGAGAAATGATACACAACACAGAACGGCTGCCGATAAGCTCTACGTTCGAGTCTTTGATAATGTTTATGCTAATCAAGAGACTGGACGCAGAATTCGTTAGGCTAAATGAAAATACATAGCCCAATGTCCCGAAAATTACAGAATATTTTCCCTTCATAGAGCGAAGGTTCCAATCGTTAGAGGTAATGGCGAGCTAAAAAAAAATGCTAAAACAGCACCGATAACTTTCTCAACCATATCACTATGGAGATATGTACAGTCAACTCAGCTAGTAAAAAATTGTAGAGAACGTCACCATTTAGAACAATGCGAATAATTCAGGAAGATGACAACATTAGACAGGACAGGTACTGACTTTTTAAACATAGATGCAGTATAACGACTCCACCAGATAAGGTACCTCTTGGGATAAAAACACCAATCATGTCACGATGAAAAGTGGTGTCCCAAAAAACACTGGGCTGAATCGCATGGTAAACCCAGCATTTACAGCAGTGGAAGCCCAACGACAGAGCTAAACGGAGCTGGCGCACTTAACCGAGTACCACACCTATCAAGATACGGCTTTAGATACGCTACTCCTTCCTCTACAATTAGGAATCAAACAGTTTGAGGGACACCCAAAACAGACTAGTCGACATACTCCTCGGGGCTCAGCATGACATCGTTCACCCTTCGGTATTATCACCAATATATTAAAGATCGTCCATTATTCCAGGACATGGACGCAGCTAGAACTGCAAAACCGCTACCGACTAAAGGCTATTAAAACCCGAATAACCACCGTTAGCTTCGTTAGCTTTGCCATTCAATCGTTTGCTTTGCCATTAGTACAAGTGTGAAACTATACCAAGAAGATAATTAACAACTTTGTATTATGTAATTTCTCTACGATATATACCCGCCATGCAAACACTCACAATGTGACATCTCCAGGCTTCTAAACCGCCTGTTTATACAGAAGAGCTGTCGTGTAACGGTAGTACCTCTGCAAAACTACATCAAGTTATACGCACCGCAAATCAATGTGTCAATCATGACAAGACACATTTACTATTAAGATAATTATAAATATTGCTATAAGTTTTGGCCGAAATAAGTGGTAATACAAGCTGGGACAAAGTCGAATGATTTACTGATAACAGTAAAAAACAACAAACCGGTAAGGTGAACCTTACCGTTCTTTAAAGTTTAAAGGCAAAAACCGTCAAGAAGAAGAATAAAAAATCTGGGAAATGGTGTGCATACGAAGATCGTTTCACGTCGTTGAAAGAGGCAAATTCCCCGTTCATGTTTTCGAATGAATATTTTATATTATGATTTATGAAGAGTGCTGCTAATCTTTTGTGATTAAATTCAACTAAAACAATAAATCGAGTTTTAAGGCCATTGGCCGATTTCATTAAGCTTGTGAAGCCAAATGCACGATTATATATGTTTGTGATCCAGATACATTAATGATTGAAACAAAACAAGATGTAGAAAAGATTTTTGAATTAAAATGTGACCTAGTCGAAAATCAAGTGATTATACGCGCGGATAAAAATAATTTGTATCGCCGCAAAATATTTTAAGCTTGTAAATCAATCAAATCGGATTTGCTTTAATCAATTTAATCTTCATATATGTATCTACATATGAATTTACGAAATAAAAAAACACTAAATGTCTTATAACAAAATCTACTTATATCAATAAATTAACTTTTTGAGCGGATAAATAAATAAAATACTCGTAACGATCATAAATCATTAGATGAAAGAAATTGTGGTGTGTGCTCGTATATGTAAACCACACATACATAGTATAATAAAAATAAAAAATTTGCAAAATTTATGTTTAGATAATTTTGTGGAGATGACGAATTTGATCTCGTACCAAATTCGTAATATTTTGCTGTTGACAAATTCGTTCAACGTTAACGATTTCATCCCCTTTAAGCGATTTATTAACGCGGTAGTGTTTCTAATTTAGCTATAAGCACGATTACATCTCGAACCTTCGTATATACACTCTATACTTTCTAATATAAATATTTAATACCCTGAAATGTTTAGTATATTTATTTAGGATTATTTTTTTTTTTTAAGGTTATACCATTTTGGGTATGCCAAGTCACGAACATAAAAATTTTAGAAATTAATAATCGATTAACTAAATTAGGTAAATATATACAAAATTTAAGTACTCACAATTTTGATAAATATTCTGGCCAAATGAGTGTTTCCATATTTTTAAAATTGACTCCACGACATGTTAAATTTATTGTTTCGTCATATTTATCCCAGCACTGGCATCCATGCTCCTCCCATTTGCGGCATATATCCTTTAGTTCGGGTAAATCGGTAGCGGCAAATTCTCGTAACGCTTTATTATATAATTCCTGAGCTTCACGTTCTAAATTTTCTGAAACCGGTATCACAACTGTTTCACGTATTTGATTCGATATGGGTGGGATTACGGTTAACACCGGACTTAGTGTTGTCGTTGTGGGTTGTGCAAAACATAGGATGGATTTTAATATTAACATAAAATATAAATAAAAATTTATAATAATTTTAAAACATTTATTTGAATGATATCGATGATAGTTATTACAATAAGGCGCCATGCCAAATGTTTTTATTTTTTTTTTTTTATTTAATTTGTGCTAAATTTTATTTATTAATTAATTAATTTACACTTTAGTTCACACTGTAATATTTTTTATAATTTAAAAGTTTTGCTAATATATCGAATCCAATTTGTATGTCCATTATTATGTCATTTTCACTAATTAATTTTAGATACAACATTATGAATATTGTGGTTAGATTTTTGTTTGTCTGTATGTATGTTTTTAAGAAAATACTTCAAAGATTCAATGAAGATTATGTCCAAAAGTGTTTATGCAAATGCGACGTAAAGTTTTGTTTTGTCTGAAACGATGGAGGAAAGTAAATATACGAATTAATTTATATTGTAATTTAAACAATGATACATATTAAATGTTTTATGCAACATGTTTCGGTAAACATAAATTTATGCTACACAACAATGTTTAGACAATTTATTTTGTTGTCATTACGATGTTCTAATCTTTTGACATTTTAAAATTTTTTTTCATTATTATTTTCCCACTCATAAATTTGAATATATTTTAAGCCGCATAAAAGGGATTCAAACTCATGTTACCATGCTATGCTATGCTTATAGAAAATATTATAATACTGTTTGTTTGTTTTGAAGAAGGACGCATTTTTAAAGAGAATGAATGCCGCTATACAGGCAAGCTATATATGCGCTAAGGTGCACTGACATTGTGATGAGAAAATTTAAAACCAGTTATATAAATTATTTGACAGAATTAATACAGATTATAAGGTCCTTGACAGAATGAATATTTTGAAACATCTCACGAAATGCATCAGGTGTGCCTAGGCTTCCAGCAAGCTTATGACGCTATGTATCGAGAAAACCTCCATAAAATTATAGTATAGGCAAAATTTCAAAAAATTAATTGTTATGTCAATAGGTAATAAGATTTTGACTGCTGTTGACAGATGAATCAACCACTTTAATCACGACAATAAGTTACCTAGTAAAGGATTAATACTTCCAGGGCATGAAAAGATAATTGCTCAAAGGTTTCGCGGTTTTGTATTATTTATCGCCAAAATATCAATCTTGAAGTTAAAAACTTAGCATAACCAATTAGAACCATTTAACAATATCATACACAAAAAGTATTTTGGAATGAAATGCCTAGTAGTCAGAAAGAAACTCGAACTCATACTAACTATGTTCTGAGGAAGTTGATAATGGATTAAAGAAAAACTGAACGGAAAAATTAACCTCTTCAAAATTAAATTATATCCAACTACCTATAAGCAAATAAATTAAAAATGAATCGATTTATAATTATAATTGGCCTTACTGGTTCCAAAGAAACTATTAATTCCCTTTGCAAAGCAAAAAAGGTATTAAAGACCTAATCAAGTGCCTATATATAATAAAATGTAATGTTGGAACTTTGGTTAGAATATAAACGTTCAATAAAAAGCTAAATTACTCGGATGGAACCACATTTCCACCTCTTCCAAAACTAAACACATATAATTGCGTAGTGCTATTTAACAAAATTGACAGTCAAAACATAAAACAAGTAATCTCAAAAAAATCCATTTGATCTAATTCTGGACAGTTAACTCACTTCCTAAAGAATAATTACGAACGTTATACTTCAATAATAATAATTAAGTTCAAAGTTACCTATAATTATGTTCACCATTAATAAGAAAGTGGCAGCAGAAATCATAATGATACCATAACCTTACAAACCACTTAACGACAAAAAATTGGGCAGGTCGATTTTTTAATTGTTTCGAACTGTTTCAAAATTATTCGAAAAATTTACTGCTTTAAATATTCGAAATCTTTCCCACGAATTTGCTAGAAAACGAAAATATACTTTGATTTAGCACAATTAGCCTTTGATAAAGTATAGCACCGAGAATGCAACAATAGTCTGCATTTAGATCTCCCTGAGCAGTTCTATCAGATTATATTTATAAGCCTACAAATAGCTGACTGGCATTTTCTAGGTAAGACACTTGACGCTAAACTTAAATGAAAAGTCAAATATACTGGCTTATAGATACAGAAGTTCCAAGGTAAGAAACCTTACATAATAAACTTCAACTATAACGCCAAATTATAAAACTAATATTGACCTACGGGATTGATTCTTTCCGATCCTACGGGATTGATTCTTCCAGTAAGTATACGAACAACTGAGCCAACGTTGTTCTTTAATTTACAAGCTCTAAAATTGCCCCAAAGTGTACTAAGCTTGTTACTGACTTCATGTGTCCTCGTTTACCATAGTGGATAAAAAAGTGTTTTCTAAAGTGT
Organism: Tipula confusa; assembly: GCA_963556175.1. Lineage (NCBI taxonomy): Eukaryota > Metazoa > Arthropoda > Insecta > Diptera > Tipulidae > Tipula > Tipula confusa. The sequence continues at coordinate 3,854,445 of OY744475.1, forward strand.
AAATTGTAAATTTTACTGACTGTTCGCTTTCGAATTTACGATCATTACTTGAAAACTCTATAAAGTTACGCTGGAAGTGTTTGTTCCGTCTAATGAAGAAAATAAACGGTTGTTTCAATATTTTGTTATTAAATTCCGTAAAAAATCAGATGCCGCAAATACAAATAAAATGCAAATAAAGTGAATTTTAGACAGAATTACTCAAAAAGTCAGGAAAGTTTTTAAGGAAAACATCTACAAATTCAAGACACAAGGGTCCAGATTCCACACATATTTTGTAGAATACATACTTAGTTTTACTCTCTTTCCATTTTCTCACTTCCGTTATTTATCTTATTTCGAAATTAATTTTTTCCATTTTTTCTTTCGGGTTTTTGTTTCAATTAAAATTATTTTAATTTTGATTGAATCAATGTGGAATATATATCATATATCTACATATTTTAAATGAATCATATAAAAATAATGATAGGTATGTTTTATCTAACAGTCAATCATGTTACAATGGCATTGCACAATTTTAATTTGCAAGTGTATTCGTCATTTCATTAAAATGTTTGTTAAATTAAAATCACATTGTGTCATTGTTTGGATCAATTTGCATATTACTAAGCATAATTAACAAAATGTTATTTATCTTGTAGAGCATGCTACCACTTATGAAAGTTTAAGGTACCTATCAAAGGACAATATTAAGGAAGCCATACCACCTATTGACTTTCATGCAGAATTTCAAGATAAACTGTTCAGTTGGAAAAAACGTGAGGTAAGCAACTCTTAGAGTATTTCTTTCAATATCTCTAATTAGTATTAAACTATCTGATTGTGGTACAGTACTGGATTGGTGATGAAACTTTGTTTGTTTCAATTGCCAGTAAAGTAGCGTTTTGGTTGCAAAACGCCAATCGACTGTTAACACAATAGCAACGCCGCCATCTTTATTTTGTAGAGTAGTTGGAAGTTCTAAGCTACCTAAGAAAAACGGTACTTGTATTCAAGCTTCAAATAATTACTAAGCTTATTCTTTCATTTTATTCATTAGAAACTTAAACTTGTGTTGTAAGAAAGCTTAAAAGGAAAAGCTATAACAAATTTTTAATGCGAGCAACGTAAATTGACGTAGATTGACCCATTTCGAACAAACTTAATATAAATCATTTTAGAAGATACTTTTTTCACGATGCTAAATAATCGCCAAAAGATTTCCCACCAATAATAGAAGAATTTCTGCAACGAAATAAAAGTAAGTGTCTTCTTTTCTGCTCCACCTACCACAATTACTAAACAGTTTTGTTTTTAAACTCTCATAGGAATATTATATTATTCCCCGTGGCAAAAATAAAAATCCTGATGGTATAAGCTTTGGAATAGATATGTAAACCAAATGGTAAAGCGCGTAAGGTTATCAGCTAAATTACGTACGCTTTTCGGATTCTAACTTTTAAGGCACATATTAACCGTAAGCATCTTGACAATTCATAATATGTTCAACACTGAACATCTTTGCGTCAATTTAATTAAAATAATATTACTGAAGCTAATGCAAAAACTTCAATAACTTGTCCTGTTGCGCAGTATGAAATAAATTCCAAAATTGTTAATTAAAACAGCAAGCTTTTAATTTTTCGTTATTTTTGTACTCAAGCTGCTTTCAAGCCGCTTTCATAGGAAAATTCTGCAGAATTCTTCAGTAATATTTCTTCGGCAAAACATGACAGGATTAAATATTGTTTATCTTTTTTAGTAATTTTTTAGTAATATTTCTTTCGGAATTTACTAAAAAAGATAAACAATATTTAATTCCGTCATGTTTTGCCGATAAAATATTACTGAAGAAGGCCAATAATGCCACGGAAAGAAATTCAGACTATACAAAGAGCGATGTTTTATATATTTTTTCTATACTTGAAGCCTGCATTCGTACCGTTTCCAACAGTCAAGATTTTATTACACAAGTGAAAAATATTCTAGAATTTTGTAAAAATCCGTTCATTGACATTTTAAGAAAACATAATATTTTTAAAACGTGAGCAGAAAAGATCAGAAAATTGTTGAACGTATAAGTCATGGGAAACCTGTTCTTGATATAAAAACATTTATCTTCTATTACTTTTAAGTTCCACACAAGAAAACTTTTTCAATTATCCGGAATATTAGATATAACATTACAAAACATGGATATATCAGTATCACAAAGTACGATGAAAATTTTTGGGACGGTGCCATTTTCAAATCGCAGAAAACTCTTCTTCTTAATAGGAGTTTAATACCAATATTTATAAAGGGTTCGGTCAATTCTAGATGATAATCACTTAGGCTTGAATTCGATGTTGAGATTTATTAAATCATTTAATTCGAAAATATTTTTTAGAATTTGCCGACGTTAGCGTTCTGAAATGCAAGTAAATAATGTTGAGATTAACCGTTGACCTTTCTTTGGACGATTAAAAAAATTTGTTTTTAATGAATTGCAAGCATTTGATGTCACGCAAAATATATTTAAAAATATATTGCGTGATCTTTTTGAAGTGGTATGCATTTATAATATTTGCAATACTTTAATGTCGTTAACCAACCCCGATTTTTTTGGTTTAGATGTATTAAATAGTCGTAGAATTTGTTTCTATGTGGTGAAGATTTCACATTTATACATTAATTTTTTAAGTGCTGGTTTTATTTTAGAACGACTGGAAAGTAGTATAAATCTAAAAAGCCCGAAAAAATTAAAAATCACTTTAAAAAGTTAATAAAAAAAATTTACATGTCCAAGATCCGAACTCGAGATATGCACATTGAGTAAATATTCTACAATTACCCTACCTACTGCTGCATAAAACATGCAATTTTTTTTATAATTATATAATTAAATTTGTATACTTCAAAAACCCGAAGAAGCCAAAAACAAAAATTATTAGCCCTACAGGGCTAGCTATATAATGTAAATGTAATGCACTAATGTTCCCCAAAGATGAATTCAAGTATTTAAGTTTAACACATATTTAACATCAAGAAAAATGTTATAATCCACAAATAGTATTATCTTAGAAAACATTGCCCTCAATCCATTATAAAACAATTGTACAACAACCGGAAAAGCTATCCATCCTGGACGCAAATGTCTTTTCGACAAAGAAATTTGGATTTGGCAGTTTACTATAGAAAAATACTTTTATCAGATAACCGAGGAATTGGACTAGAGGATAGGCTGTGGTGTTTGGAGGAACCGAGTCTAATGAACGAGAGGTGTAAAGGCTTTTGACGTGCAGAATTTGTGAGCCACACTATATTAAACGCATGGAACTGTAATTTTTGTTAAATATTTGGAATTTACAGAGGATATTGTAACTGTAATAAAAATTAGGTGCATCTAATAATATTGATTCGAAAAAATTATTCAAACTGCGTGCAACTGATAGAGACAATAATTGTTGAACAGTTTTGTTATAAATAGAAACCCCTAAAAAATTATCGGAAGCACATTAAATAAACATTAATTCGAATTAAAACATAAAATTTTCGATTTATTTTTAAACTACGGGTATGAGTGTAAACAAACACCAACACTTTGTATTCAATTATAAGAAATAATAATATGAACTTGTTCATAAATATTTACCCGTCTATCATAATTCATTAAAATTTAGGAAGCTCGCATTTATTTCAATAAAAATACCCTTAACCTAATTTCGGGTGATATTTTTATTTTTTTTTTTGTTGAAAACTCATTAAATTTTTATAACTGGTATCCATTAGTATGTGAATTGTAACTCCATATATTGATTAATACCACTTTTGAAAATGATTCATGTACGGTTTACATAAATTTATCCACTTTGAATTTATCGATCAAAGTAAAAAATAAAAAATAAAATAACGACGTCAACAAAAACTTAAACATAAAGTCATGAACTAATTTATTATATTTTAATTTCGATTTTTTTTATTTTGTTTTTATTAATATATTATTTGACACAATTCTTAAGAAAAAATATTTATATTTTTAAAATTTAATTACTTTAATTCCAGTTTTATGTCTGTAATAATAATAATCGTACGTACATGAACGTTCCGATTCTGGTTGCTCTTTGCTAAAATTGTATCATTAAAACATTAAAGTACAGTTGGTCTTCACTTTTTTTGATATTTTAAATATGTCTAAACATTTCCACAGTATAACATTGTGACATATTTTAGTTGGCTACCTGTTGAATTGTTTAAGTGCATCTAAGAGACACATATAAAATTAAAGTGCGATTATTTTTATTAACTTAGCATAACATTTTAAAAATTAAGACGTGACACCTTTACAAGAAAAACGTTTACGGCTTACATTCTTGCATATTAAACATAAATTTTAAATATACAACGCTTAAAAAATAAATAACGTTTGCCAAAAATAATATTTTCAATTTTACATTTTGCCTGCAAAGAACATTAAGTTGGAATGCGTGGGGAAATTGCGTAGAGTTAGACTAATTGGTTCAAGTACTCGTATTTGTAAAAAATGTTTATTAATAAGCTACATAGTCGTTTATATCTGTACGATCCTATTATTTTGTTAAGGATTAGGGAATTTTCGCAAAAAATGTTCAAGTGACTTGATATCAATAATAGAATAACAATGACCAAATAAAGTTTTGTTCCATTATGAAATATTGTTGTACAACAAATTTTTGTTGGAGAACCAGAACGAGACAAAAAAATTATGTACAGTTTCGTTGGATGAGTGAATGATTTCGCCAACTTTTCCAACATAATTTTGTTAGCAAAATCAAAAGGAGAAATGTAAATGTAGGGGAATGTTATGTCTGTGAAGCTAGCACGAAAAGTTAGCACGAAAAAAACTATGGTAACACTAATGGTGTGGATCTTAGATAACCCATTTTTAGTACAAACTAGCACAAAAAATACTTCAAATAACATATGAAAATAAAAGTTAGCACGAAAAAAAAGATAATTACATTTAAATGGAATTGGTTTGATAAGAAATAAATGAAATTAATTTGATAAGAAAGTACAATCTACAGCGAACTTATCACAAAAATATCAAAATATTAGTATGGGTCAGAGAGGAGTACTAACACTTTGTGCTAGACCCTTCCAATCATTTGTCGAATATTAAATCAGTTTTATATGAGAGTAGAATCTACAGCGAACTTATCACAAAAATATCAAAATATTTGTATGGGTCAGAGAGGAGAGGAGTACTAACACTTCGTGCTAGACCCTTCCAATCATTTGTCGGATATAAAATCAGTTTTATATGAGAGTAGAATCTACAGCGAACTTATCATAAAAATATCAAAATATTTGTATGGATCAGAGAGGAGTACTAACACTTCGTGCTAGACCCTTCCAATCATTTGTCGGATATGAAATCAGTTTTATACGAGAGTAGAATCTAAAGCGAACTTATCACAAAAATATCAAAATATTCGTATGGGCCAGAGAGGAGTACTAACACTTTGTGCTAGACCCTTCCAATCATTTGTCGAATATTAAATCAGTTTTATATGAGAGTAGAATCTACAGCGAACTTATCACAAAAATATCAAAATATTTGTATGGGTCAGAGAGGAGAGGAGTACTAACACTTCGTGCTAGACCCTTCCAATCATTTGTCGGATATGAAATCAGTTTCATATCCGACAAATGATTGGAAGGGTCTAGCACGAAGTGTTAGTACTCCTCTTTGACCCATACGAATATTTTGATATTTTTGTGATAAGTTTGCTGTAGATTCTACTCTCATATAAAACTGATTTAATATTCGACAAATGATTGGAAGGGTCTAGCACAAAGTGTTAGTACTCCTCTCTGGCCCATACGAATATTTTGATATTTTTGTGATAAGTTCGCTTTAGATTCTACTCTCGTATAAAACTGATTTCATATCCGACAAATGATTGGAAGGGTCTAGCACGAAGTGTTAGTACTCCTCTCTGACCCATACAAATATTTTGATATTTGTGTGATAAGTTTGCTGTAGATTCTTCTCTCATATAAAAATGTTTTCATATCCGACAAATGATTGGAAGGGTCTAGCACGAAGTGTTAGTACTCCTCTCTGATCCATACAAATATTTTGATATTTTTATGATAAGTTCGCTGTAGATTCTACTCTCATATAAAACTGATTTCATATCCGACAAATGATTGGAAGGGTCTAGCACGAAGTGTTAGTACTCCTCTTTGACCCATACGAATATTTTGATATTTTTGTGATAAGTTTGCTGTAGATTCCACTCTCATATAAAACTGATTCCATGCCCGACAAATGTTTGGAAGTGTCCAGCGCGAATCGTTAGTCATTAGGTTTTTACTAAAATTTTGTTAATGCTTATTAATTTTGTTAATTTCGATATAAGTATTTATATTTTATTTTTTATAAATTACAATTAAAACGTTATTTTAGTGTTCATCAGTGAATCGTTTGTAAAAATTATGCAAAGCGCATATTGCTGTTCTGTTTTTTTATTAGTTTTAATTTCCATTTATAATCTTTATGATTTGTTTTTTTTTCGTGCTATCTCTATCTAATACTCCAACCAACATTTTTTAGTACACAGAATTAATTGCATATTTAATTATTATGATTAAACAAATTATTTAAACTTTTAATTGAATTAGTAAAGTTTAATAATAAACATCAAAAAGCTTTATATTTTTTAATTATTTGCCAACAATTCGATTTGATTAAATTGTTTATGCCATAAGTTCTAAATATTGGTTTAAATCTTTGATAAAAGTATTACCTTATGTACAATTTTGAAATAATCGTGCTAACTTTTCGTGCTAGCTTCACATCGGTGGGAATGTTGCTATAAGTTGCTATACAAAAGTATCGAGTAGAGTAGTTTTTATGGCAACATTTAATACATATATAGTATATACGTAAAATTTGTGTCTCGATGTGTAATATGTTTCACACACACAATGATAATATTTCTTTTTTTTTTTTTTTAAAGAAATGTAATAAATTACATGGATTCTCGTATAGATTATAGCATAAATGTAATGATTGAGCTAAATTTATCTGTAAAATAATAAATTTTCATAAAAAAAAAATAATATTGACATGCTAACGAAAGCTAACTAAGCTTATCTACCAAATGTAACTATAAAAATTTTCCAACAAAAATTTTTGGTACAACAATTTTTCATAATGGAATAGAAACTTAACTCATTAAATGTAGAGTGCTAGCTGAAAGTGAACGCTTTGCACAACGCGTGATAATATCTACATTAAAGGACCTCCACCGCCAACTATGCAAATGTCATGGTCACACTATTTGTACAGATCCAGCACATACAAAATATTGGGAGACAATACTTCCACTTTTAAATACTGTATAAGGAAACTTAAGCATATTGCTGAAGCCACATATGAATATAAAATTGAAAAAAGTCAATTTTCCATTCAATTTTTTTCGTTATGGAAACTCACGTTATGGTAACTCATAAATTGAAACAGGAGTGGGATTTTGCACACAGCGAGTAGAGTTTTTTGAGCGACTTTTAGCTAAACGCGAAAAAAAGCGATTTTGCACTAGCCTAGTAGATACTCGCTGTCGCTTTTATTTTCGACCATGTATATATTACATAGTGAGAGGAAATTTTTAAGGTTAAAATAAACGTCAAAAGTGCCGGTAAGATAAATTTGTTATATAAAATATTATGTAAATATTTTTAAATTATTTTATTTTTGATATTTTATATAAATTTATTTTAACATAAATTGTCATTGACGTTGTCATTGACGTGGCAGTTCTTTAGAATGATGAATTTGACAAAACCAATTTTTTCTTTCTTCATTGCTCACTTGGGCAGCGCTTCATGAAGATATTGAAAATCATTTGCGACGTCTTTTTATTTACATTTATCTTTTCGAAAAGGTGGTGTCCCCTGTAAGTTTTGTTAAAATATGCTATAAATGTGTTATTAATAAAAAAAAGTATATTTTAAAATTGTGCGTCGAAATTTTATAAAACAAAAATACCCATTTCGGTAAATAAATTGAGGTTATGTTGTTTTGTTGACGTTTTGTTTATAAAATGGATTTGTTTATTTTAGAAGATTGAATTAAAGTTTTATAAAAAACACTGATTGCATACTAAATTTACTAAATGTTTTAAAATTTCTTAAAATTAACAATAAACGCTCCCACCAAAATGTCATAATTTTTTATTGTCATATTTTTTGTGTTTATAGCGCCTCTACCGTCAAATATTGTGCAATAAATATGCGATAAATGTGTAAATTGGTTCTTTATTTTAATTATTTTTTGGAACTCATTTTCAGTCAACCGATTTAATCTGGATTCCTCGAATACTTTACTGGAATTCTTATACTATTGCAAGTCATAATGACAGCAGAGCTGTTAGAACGACAGCCGGAACGTGAAAGATACACATGCATGACTCCAAAAAAATAACAAGCGTTAAACATATACAACGAGATCGTGAAAGGTATGCAAATATGCCTCTAAAATATAAAAACTCATGTAATTTGGGAAAATCTGCGGAGATTTTGGATTGATATTCTCGAGAATAGATACCATCGACAACAATATTGATGACATTATTTCCAACGAACATAATCTGAATCGACTTCTTCCTAAATAAAAAGCAAAGTAATACTTTCGACACTATTTTAGATTGAATTTATTATAGTAGAACTCAGGAGTGCTTATTTTTATAACTTCTATTCTTTTGCGAGGGATCTCATGCCACTTTTTTAAAGAACGGTTCAAAAAAGATTGGCCAAACAACTGTTTCAAATATGCGACAGGGATCTGGTGAATGGACTTTTATGTGAACCGTTCAGATTTTTGATGCTGTTGATAGCCGTTTGAAAGACGCGCTCAACTGCCAGATGCAATGTGCGGAAGAAGTTAAATTCGTAGAGTGACTCTTAAGAATTGGGTCTAGGCTTGACAACGATGATCAAAAGTTATAATTTATCGAATTACCCGAAGAAATAAATTTTCACAATAGTTATTGTTTTTACGGTGTTTGGTAATAGCATTAACAGCATCTCCAAGAAAGACCTTGCATATCAAACTTTTGTCCTTTGAATGACGGCTCAATTATGATTAACGTTTGCTAAACTTTATGGCGAGAAGCAATCCTACTACAACATTGCTTCAATTTCTAATTGTGAAAATAATGAAGAACGGCGGCAGGACTCTGCTGAGTTTTTAAATTCATTGACAACTATAGAAATGCTACTTCACAAATTCAGCCTTAAATTATGTTGCTGAATCTTCTCCATGACAATAACCAAAGCTGAAAGACGGACCTTCAACAAAATTTAAGTGTATTTGCCTCAGCCAGATTTTACACATGGTTATACACCGCCTCGTCAAGATTTAAGATCATAAATGGGTTATCACGGTTGGAAAGTTGCGGTATTCAAAAGTCAGACATCATTTTGGTAGGATATTTAAAGATCAAGGTTTTTGCCAAGATTACTAGACACACTAAAGCAACTTAATCAAAGCATTCGTGAGGTAAATCAATTCCGTTCAGACAAATCTTCACAGTTAAAATAATAATTACGAGCCGTATCAACTAGCAGCTTCACAATTCAATTTATAAGAAGAGCAAAAGATGAGATTAAGTTTCAACCATACCATTCGCTTGGGGTTGCTATAAGAGGTTGTTCATATGCGATAAGAGCCCGCAGAAGCTTCGTTAATTCGACGAAAAATTTTTAAATGGACGATGATTCCGCTGTTGTTTTTTTGTAATATTTAGACCAAGACGTGTATTGGTTATTAATATATATTAATATTGTTTTTAAAAATTAAAAGATGACATTTGTCATTAACGAAATGATTAACGTATGTTACTTTTGCACGAACAACTATCAAATTAAAGCTGACAATTACTACTCTCACTTTCAAAAGCATATATAATTCACGAGTCACTTAAATGGCGTTTACATTTCAACGTCTCAATACTATTATGCTAGGTCGTATTTTATAAATTATGTAATTGCTCCCGACCACAGGGGTTACTATTCAATATAGACATAAAAATGTAGCGTGATATTTATTTACATCTGGCTATTTGAATATCTTATAAGTCTATGTAAATAATATTAATTACAACATTAAAATTTTATGATTTTTAATTGTGCTGTGCTACCTATACACCTATACATTTTTTATTAGACGCGTCAGACATAAATCGAATGGTTTGCAAATTTATTTCATTATGATAATTTTTTATTTAAAAATAGAATTGCGTGTGCTAATTTCGAAATGTTATTTTCATTGGACAAAACACAGTTGAAAGCCCTCAGAGTTATAAGTTAAACGAACATTGTAAATATGTACTTTGGAATTTGTGCGACTACATAATCTCGTCCCTGAACAATTATTAAATTTTACACTTCACACAAAACAGTAATATAAAAATAATTAATCCAATTTAAAAATAATTGCCATATGACAAATGTGTGACACAATAATTTCTTCTTGATAGGTGTACCATTAATTAAATTATTGTAACATTAATCATTAGGCCTAAATAAAAATAAAAAGTAAATGTTATTGACACAGTAACAGCTAGCATCACATTCATTTTATTACATATTTAATTTCACTAATTATCATCGTCTTTGTGTAAATAAATCAACGATAATAATTATAAAATCTTAAAGTAATTTTTAGATGTGTTCGAATTCGTTTTATTTGGTACTGAAATTTTTTCTAAATATGTTGAACCCCAGAATCTCGCATCGTCAGGACGATAAATGATTATCACAATATTTTGATTTGGTATTTTCTTGTCTTTGTTTTTCAGACATTCGATGTAAAATGTTTGATTCGTATTCCTGTGGGTCACGAACTATACCAAACTATCAACGTAGCTGTGGAGCAGCAATCCAAAAATATTTTATGAATGCTTAATTTTTTTTACAAATAGATTGTTACGATTTCAACTAAAACTTAATACAATGGAGAATTTTCAGCCTCTTTGACTTGTTTGTGTCTTCTATGCTTAAAAAAATGTCTTCGAAAAACGCAAAAATCTTTCAGTACTTAAAAGAATTAGCTTTATATGTATATGTCTGTTTAAGATAAAAGGAAATTTTCGGACATAATTTTATGCATAATTGGAAATTTTAAGAAATATTTTTGGCATAGGCCAGGCGGATTCATAGTATCGCTACTATAAACCTATAATAGATTGGATCAATAAAAATATACTACGTAAACTATGCCTCAAAGTAAAGATGTAGAAAATGAATAGTTGTCTAGTGTGGTTGTAAGTAGAATAAAAGATCAACTACAAACTATTGATAAACAAGAAGCAGAATATTCTTGATTTTTTTCAAAGAAAAATTGATTTTGACGTCAAGCGCACTAATAAAGTGGATGAAAAAAACGTAAATTACTGTACTAAGCCCGAATTGTTCATCAATTAATTAGCAATCATAGCTCGTATTAAACCAACCTTAGCTTTAGCTTCCAGAATTTCACTGAATACTCAAAAGTTGGCGCAATGTTTTCGCGACACCTATAAGACCTCGGGTGCTAATCTGTACTAAAGAGTAATGCTCGAACTTAGATGCGAGATTAAAAATTTCTATACCTTTAAATAATATTTAAGTAGATCCAAAAATAAATGTTGGAGTTAACTTACCAATAAATACTTCCCCAAAGTTTTTGAAATATTCACTTTTAGAACCATTTATGGCATAAAGCAAGTAACGTAATTTAAAAAATGTTTCAAATTCGTTTAAATGTTGTCCAGTGCACTAACTAAAACTAAACTTTGGAATATAGATCATAGACTTACCATACCACGTCTCTAAAGAGGCCTTTTTAACCAATTATTACGAACTTTGTAGGTGAACCAATGCACGTTTGCTATGAAATTATATAAACGTGAAAATCGTATCATATAAATTCGTCAAATTATGAATAATTCAGTTTTGACTTGGATTGCCAAGGTTACTGAATGGGGCAAATCTAATATGGTAGGATTTAATCGACAAAAGTTCCAGCTTATCTACTTTTACATAAAAAAGTTCGAATGTATGTTCCAGCCATAATAAACGGCGTTCTTATTAGTATAGGTCCTCCTCTATTACTTTTTTTTACTCCAATAGAAGTACTTAAATTATGCAAGGCTTATTAAAGAATTTACTTCGGTTTTCTGGAGTGGAGTTTGATAAAAATATTACTTTATCAATCAACTTATTAGAGCACACAAATGCAAAGTAGTTGCTTTATCGCACAAAATTTTTTACATATATTATGTTGGTAACTACTCTTTCGAAATTAAATCTCGGCATTTGTCAGCAGAGCTGCTAGTCGTTTTGGTTCAAATGTTGATTTGAACGCGTTCGCCTTAAATAAACTTAGATGTATAGAACAAACCATTTTAAATCTTCATTTTCCCCTAGAGCTACCTATCTGTGGAATCAAATAGATTAATCGGTCTCTCCCACAATATTTAATTTCCAGGTGTTCAAGAGGAACCTAATAAACAGCTTGTTGAAGAAACAAGCAACCCGAGAAAATTAATTATTGTTGTTCTATTTACTTGTAACGTTTTCTTGGTCAGCGTTTTATGTATAGTTTCCCCTGACCATAAAGTATTGAAGAAATTGGTTTTAGATGTGTCGAACGTTGTATTTTCGCGTACATTTGTCGCCCTAAAATCAAAATCAACGCATTACAGAAATGTGAGAAAATAAATTAAAACCGGCTTCCTTTACATGATGAATGTATAATGATTATTGTAAATTACATTCATTCAGTCTTTAAATTAATTTAACAAAAAGGGTTTTAACTGGCAATATTGCCATAGCGTAAGTCATTAATGGCGTTATCCCTAAACAATATGCAAATTGCAATAAAATAAATCTTAAGTTAGTACCGTGATTAAAAATGATATTTTTGCAGAAATAAAAATTAAATTCAACTCTTATTCTAACTAGATTAAAATAAAATAACCAATTGACAGGGTTCAGAATTAAATAGTATAATTATTTAACTCATGGTATTACAAAAAGTGTTCAGGACATTTACCTTACATTACATTAAATCACATTAGTAATGAATTTGCCGTTTTATTGCCCATTTTATTTATCGCTCAAGTCTAGTGTTTTTCCAGCTTTCTGGAAGTCAGCATAAGTCATTTAAATTACTTTAGAATGCGGCATTTGACTCAATTAATCACTCGGTATTTTTAGGAAAGCTACAACAATTTAGTATTAAATTTAAACCGGTTGAATAGAAATTTACTGTCTATTTAAGCCAATTATGGTACATTCCGCGGTGACTTAAAGCTCTCAGTTATGTCCACTGATTTTCAAATTATTTTTAACTGATAGTGCAAAAATGTTTAAATTTAAATCTGTGCATAAAAATTCTCAGCTTCTACGCCTGGAAACCACAAAGTCTACCTTTGTTTTTAGGTATATGGACAAATGTTAAAAAATTCAGCCATTTACATCATCAGCATGCTGAACCTATTTTCATTATTGAATTACGTAATGGATGCATCAAGAGTAAATTTTTGTTAAAAGTTTTTGTCTTGTACGCCATCATAAAGCATTTCAGAACACTACCTCTTTTCAAAATTAATTGTTATAGTACTAATTAACTAGTTGCAATGAGCGTAGGACCGTTATAGTTAATTCGTATAATTAAACAAACATAGTACTACTTCTTTACAATACAATTACAATACTTCAATATACTTCTTATCGGCTCGCAATTCTTGAGGAAAACCACCCACAACCACATAAAATCTGTTCAAACTTTAAAGAAAATGTACCATTCGAAAAGTAATCACGAAAAATCATAAAAATAAAAGACGCGGCTGAAACTTGGTACATTTATCTATAATAATAGGTAAAAAAAAATTAAGTTTTTATTATTTTCCGAAAAACATACATTTTTATTTTGGAAAACATCCAAAAATTAATCGCAATATTTAATATCAATATTTTATTTCTCATTTCTCAGATATTATTAGACAATAATTTTCCAAGAAATATAACAAAAGCAAACATTACACATATCATTCTATACAAAAGCAATTAATTTAACCCGAATCGGTCAGAAAACAAGCCTAAACTATTTGACATTTATAAACAAACTTTGAAAATAACAAGAGGCTTGTTTTAAAGTTATCAGCCGATCGGAATAAAAGAAAATGGTTGGTATTTTCGCGTCAATCTTCTCAATTGCTTTTAAAGTATGACTTGTAACTTACTTATTTTAGTGCAGTATTATAACAAAAAAACTTTACAATCTGCACAATAATCAAAATGTCAAAATTATCACTCTAAATTAAACAACAAATTACCATCAAATATACTGCAGTATTGGAATTCCAATGAATACAACTATGAATTAAATAAAGAAAATGGGAATGGTTAACTGCAGCTTGGTTTAGAATATATTATGTCCCAATACGTCGAAAAACTGCTATGCAAAGCGCAATTTTCTACTTTACATAGTTGATATATGTGTATATGTGTATTTGTAAATTAAATTATATATAAAAATTATATATATATATATATATATATATATATATATATATATATATATATATATATATATATATATATATATATCAATATAATGTGTATATGTAGCGTTAGCGAATTATGTGAATGTGCACGAAATATCTGGAAAATTATTTTTTTTGTAGTTATAGTGTGGCTGCTACAAGATCAACAAATTTCTTTTTACGATCTTAAAAAACTTCACAAATTAAGTTTCACATTTTATTAGTAGCTGGTAAACTATCTTTCAATATGTTGGTATAATCATTCGCCATTTATTGTCAATTTCATAAGATTCTTGGACATCAATTGGAAATATAGGCCAGCATACTGTTTTTTAGTTTTTGGATTATTGTGCTAGATCTAATGATGTGTCTAATGCTGTCAGAAGATATGAAGTCGATACCTGCATTTTCACAAGTCTTTTTTGAGGATAAAAATCCGTACAGTGGTACCCCTATGCAAATTTGGAAAGAATTGATGAAACAATATTATGATCTATGATGGTAATATAGTAGTATTAGAGTATCGGGTAGACAATTTTGCAACAATTTTGCAACAATTTTATCAATTTTAGGGTTGTTCTGTAATCAAAGACTTCACTTTCATTTTCGTTTAACATTTTCGTTTAGTTTGGTCGCATGAGCTTTCAAAAATATTTCTGTTAACACTATAGTATCTATATCTTAATTATTCATGAACAGAAAGTACACTAGACCTTCAATTTTATTCTTCATTAATCGATTAATGTTAATGTATAAAATTGTAATACTGAAAACACATATTTAGATTACTATTGATACCAAATTCAATTAAATTTCAAAAATATTTATATTGTTCAATTATGTGTTTGAAAGAAGCTTTAGAGAGATGTTGAATTAAACTCGCCTATATTAATCGGTTCTGATTAAATTTTCGGTACGATTACGATGAACTTGGTTAGTTCTGAAATATCACAACCGCAAATTCAAATTCAATTTAAAAAATGAGATGGGACTATATTTTAATTAATTCTAGAATTTTGTTCGATCGATAGGTTGGATTAAAAAATCAAAATTGAATTTAGGAAATACAACCTTGCTAAAGGAAACTTGATCGATCTTTAACAGTTTATAATGAATTTTGTAGGATGGATATAACACTATCTCTAGACTATCACTTTTTATTATAGTTTCAGAAATATTTATCCAAAAATAATTATAAATACAGTTTTTTTTAAACTTTTAATTAAATTTTTATGAAAATAATTATGCAGAATGCATTTCGGCTTTATTAAACGCAATCTGCATAATTTGTTTTTAAATAAAAATTAAATTAAAAGTTATAAAAAACCTTTCATTTATAGTTATTTTATTAAATAAAATTTAACACTTTTGTTAAAAAAGTTTTTAATAAAACATATATATCAAAAAAAAAATTGGAACAATTGGTGTAAAATGAACTTCACTTCAAGCTTTACTATACAATGAAATTAATCTAACAAAATTGATGACTAAAGCCTAAATGTTACAAACAAGTTGTCAACAGTCGCCGAGTTGTTGAATTACTTATACATATATTAAAGTTTATTTAATTTTCATCTTGAAACCGCAAATCTGATATATGAAACGCGAAGTGCCAAAGGGCAGTGCTCCTATAAGAATGGGGTTTTACCAGAATTGTGGTAGGTTTATGCAAAAACCAGCAAAACTAAAATTCGATCAAATTTGATCGAATTACAAGTTCCAACTTTTAAGATAAAAGTGATTAAGTTTTTTTAACTTCGAAAATTCGGTGTTTAATTCACACTTTTCATGGTGATGGTGAAACTTATATTTTAGCACACGTGTATAAATATAAACATATGATATATATATATATATATATATATATATATATATATATATATATATATATATATATATATATATATATATATATAATATACATATATATTAAAAATAATTAATTGTGATAATTATAATTAAATTATTTCACTAAATTAAAGGTCACCAACAAGATTTTTTCCCATTTTCTTAATTATTTTTATTTTTTTATTTAAATTTTTTGTAAACATAAAATTTAATGATATATATTATAAAAAAAAAGAATTACCATCATGAAATCTATTTCTTGTTAATCGTTTTTATATTAAGTATTCATAAACGGAGAAAACAAGGTAAATATTTTATCGAGTTATGCAATTAACAAAAACCAAATTGAAAAATCACTAATCACATACACAAAACAAACAAACAAACAACAACAACACAAAACAAAAAACTATTTAATTATAATAAAAAACTATTACAAAATAAATCGGATTCAATAAATAATTTCGTAGTAATTTTTTTTTTATTTTATTTTTTTTTTTATAGTTAATAGACATTACACACTAAATATATTTACTATTATATTTTATTTACCACGGCAATTTAATTTTATTGCTATTATTATTTTTGCATATAAATTACAATAATTTAATATAAATTAATAAATTAAAAATTATGTGTACACAAACTAAGTAAATAAATAAACACACGAAACAACGCGAAACATGCTACAAAAACAAATACAAAAAAAAATGCGCGAATAATAACGTTCTTGAAGTCGCGATGACGGCGAATTATTTACAACTGACTTGAGTTGTTTTTTTTTTACTTTTGTTGAGTAGTTTTTTTTTTAATTCTTTTTTATACGTGTATTTTGATATATACATATATGTATGTACAGTCAACAATAAAAGTATTTGTGCACCCGGACGAATATTTTATAATTAACTCTCTAATTAATTTAATTAAAGCGTTCAATTAAACTAAACAAACATAACGTATTTGCCAAATTAATTAAATTTAATTAACCTTTCATTATATAAAAAGTCGTTAAGTTCTACTTTAACACTATACACACAATTTTCTCACAATTTAATTAATTTTTTAGTTAAACCAATGAGTTCGAAGTTGCTCCGAAAAGACGTTGGAGGTCACCAATATATGATATGGATTCCTCTTGCAAATCAACTTTATATGTGGGTGTTAATTTAAGCTTTTTTGTGACCAATCTACTGTTTCTTGAGCCAACCAACGTGGACATGATGTAACAATTTTACTCTAATGTATCGAAACATTAAGTCACCAATAGCATATTCAGCACTTCCAAATTCGTAAAAACAAAAAAAAAATTAAAAATCAAATTATACATATTTTTGAGGCACAAATAGTTTTGTAAGGACTGTTTTGTAAAGTATGATGCGTAGAACATTCAATCTTCGATAATTCGGGTTAAGCTTAAGAAAATTTTATTTTGTAAAATAATAATTATCTGTAGTCATTGCTTTATTTAACTTATTCTTATTCAATTATTCTCTATAGGAACCTAAAAAATTTCTGATAGCCTGAGAGAATAAAGTATACATAATTTAGTGCCAATCCTGAACTACTAGGTAAAGAATCGCCATCTTGTTGAAAATAATTGCCGATAGTTAATAAATTGCTAATCTTTAGCTTCGTCTGGTTATAAACTGTTAGTAGAAATGGTTGTTGGTCATCGTACATCCAAGCCACTAATTGATGTCTGTTTTTTAACTATACTGCTGCTATTACACAATTTCCAGACCGTATTCTTGGCACTTAATACAATGTACTGGTTCCAGTACATTGGAATCCCAGTTCTTTCCTTGGATTCCTCAATACTAATTCTTCTATGTAGAATATATTTTAAGTCAAATATAGGATTTCCCTTTTGATTTTCTTACTCTCCGGTTCTAATTTAAGACGGAGCAAGAAAGAAGCAAGATGAACTATATTTTTTTATTATTTAGAGTTTGTAAAGAATGAATGTCCTAAGGTTGTAATGGGATTAGCAAATCGTATAAAAGTAAAATTATAAGGGATGCTTAATTATATCCATCGGCACTGTGATACTGTGTTTCATCTACGAGAGATGTGGACTAAGTGAGTTAAAATAGTGTACAAAAAAATTGAAAGATCTAAAAATGTTTTGTTAATTTTCAAACGTAACTTTGTGGTGTATAACTTGTGTATAATATGGGAGGCATAACAAAAACTATGATGCGAACGATTGTTTAACAGAAAATTTGAATTTCTTAAACACAAATAAAATATTTTCCAAATGTAGAAGTGGAGTCCAAAAGTCCAAGAGTACTCACAATTCGTTAAAGGTTGTTTAAAAAGTCTTGTAAAGACGCGGGTAGGATTCACAATATAAAAAACTCTTCTTTCAAGAGCATAAAGGTAAAATTAACAAAAAATAATGATGATACTTTTATATCTGACCATATTGTTTCACGGATAGAAGACTCATTTTAACTGCTAAAATTATTGCTATATGTAACTGTTAAACTTATTTAGCCCATATAAATCAATTACGGATGATTTGTTTAAAGAACTGTCAGTTCATCATCTCTTAACACACCAAATACGGAAACAAAATAAGATTAGGTTTTTTCCTGAAAAGTTGACACAACCTACGATGACTGAAAAAACCAATCTCTCTCTCAATTTTTCTGGTGACTCGAGCAAACCACCATGACGCATAAAGATGTTGGTGAAGATTTGCTAAAACCAATATGACTTAAATACCTACCCAATAACGTGAATACCAAAATAGTACTGCGCTAGGATACCGATTCCATGAATGACTTGACAACATTAGCAGGTAACACGATCATAATTTAACACTAATACTCGGGTTATCGTCAATCTTAATCTAGGAACAGATCAGCCAGTAAAGAAAAATACTGCTATTACCAGTTGGTTGGTCCCGGAGCAGGTGCTGCTCACCTTCAAAATTCAAGACGAAAAACTAAACAGGTATGGGTGCAACCAAACCATCGCCTAATTGTTTCTTGTATCTCTATAAACCTAAGTTTCCTACTTGATACCAGTGCCGAAGTATTGGTTGTACCATTTTTAAATATTCCCCTGTGTCTTATTGTGATTCGGATAGTCTCTTAATTGTTTCTAATAGTACTTTTTTATGGCTCATGGCTATTATGTTTAAATTTTGGATTACGTCGTGATTTTCGGCATACTTTTATAATTGGATCAGTCACCGCAGACCGATTATCGGTGTGGTTTTTCTAGTCAAATTTGGGTTAGTTGTAGACTTAAATAACACGTGCCTCGTATATAGACAAAACTACAAAACTTCACAAGCGATTGTTAAAACAAAACTACAAAACTTCATTGTTGTTAATGCATTCACAAGCGATTGAATTCGGAAAAACGCGGAATAAAACATAAATGAAAACGGAATGAAACATAATAACATAATGCAACTTAAGTTATGTAAACCGATTATGTTCAGCGTAGCATCCGCCCTCCATTTAGTGGCTAAACGTTACATTGGTTGGCGATCTTGTGAGAATTACAGTAGATTAAATGCGGTAACGATATAGAAGTTCGATATCCTCTTTCCCATAAATATAGCTTTTTATCCAAGGCTGCACCATCATTTCAGCACGAATGGATTTCGTTTGCTTATATATATCGACGATATAGTATTGGTTAGCAGAAATGAAATACAACATTTCGACTACCTCAATCAATTTTTTGAACGGCTACGAGTTAACGATGAAGCCACCCAAATGTGAATTCGGTGTAGCATCTCTTAATTCTCTCAGTCACAAAATAAATAGAGTGACATCAAGCCATCTACGAATCGAATCGTAGCTATACCCGATTTTCCTTAACCAATGGTATGGTTAACTATTACCATCGAATTAGTCGGCACCTTGCCAAATATTTAGCTTCAATATAAGAAGATGAAGATGACTTACGATAATGCTCACTAGAGAACGCACTACCATGGCAAAATCGTAACTAGTTTGTCAAAGCCGGCTACTCGATTACATCACACAATTTAGCACCGACATAAGATGTAGAAAGTTTCACCCTTTCGCAGCAACACCTTAACAAATGATTTATATCGATCTGATGATATTCATTATATCGGGCTTCTGTTATAACGCATACAGCCCTCGATTTGCTAAATCTCGTTAATGTTAAAACATCCAATGGCCAGCTCAAATCTCTAATACAACCAACAAAAACTTTATCACTTTGGTGCGAAACTTCGCTAAAAAATAATCAGCCGTATATAACTCGCGACTTACTTTAATCTATTTTTTCAAAAATATATCGTCTATCTCATCCGGGAGCTTATTACATTCAAATATTTCTGGCCAAACATGAACATTGGTATCGGGTTTTGGGTGAAAATGTCTGAGGTTAATAGCTTGACTCGATCCGTGTACAGCTACTTCCAGGTACCTTCTGAAAGATTTGAACGCATTTATATGGATCTTGTAAGGCCATTCCGTTAACAAATATTAAAACAAGCACCATGTTACGTGCATTCGTGAGCCAGTATATCTTATGATTTGGTGTTCCACTACAGATATACCGACTAATCAAGACACTTAGTTCGAGAGCAATTATTGTTAGATTCTTACAGAATATGAACGACGACGTACCATGCACAGGCGAATCGTATAGTGGAACGATTTCATCGAGAGTTAAAATCTCTATGAAAAGGAGCGATAAACTCCATTTATTCTTCTTGGCAATCGTTCGCGTGGAAAAGGTCAAGGCCGGCTTGACACCACCATTTGAAGTTCTTTATCGAGTGACTAGCAAACTCCAGGAATACTTTATTATCGATATAAAAGGTAAATCGATGTCTATCTTCATTGATAGACTCAAACCCGCCTACTTTTCGGATGAAATAAAGCCATCTTTATTAACAGAACAATTAAATAAACATGTATGTTTCCGTAACGGTTTCATGTTGTACAGATCATACTGTAATATGTATAAATGTATATCAAATTCTCGTATGAGTAATTAAAAAAAAAAAATTATAAAAAATTGAAATTAATTAATGATTTTTGTGTTAGAAGAAAGTGTGAGTAAATAAATACAAATAAAAGTGAGAGTAAATACAATTAGTATACAGTTGGCATGCATTTCGATTATTTCAAAATGAATGAGTCTGCAATAAAGAGTACCCCGTTTTCAATTAATTACCTGCTAATATATTCAATCAGTCACAGTACAACACGTCATATCGATGTCATACATTAATTATTCAATGTAAACATGTTTTTAGCTGACTTAATAAAATTTTACAAGATTTTAAAACTTTTATATATTGACACATAAAATTAAATTCATCTAATAAAGTTCGGTTAAGACTGCCCTAAATAATTAATTATGAACGATAAGAAAATTGATATTAAGGTTATGTTTTGTACCCTTTAGGAATATTAGACCGGTTTAAAAATACATAAATATATACATGCATATATACTTTTACTACATGCCATCGTATTTATAAAGATTCAACACGTAATACGAGTATATAAATGAATAAATTATTACATTTATAAACAAATGAGACGACATGTAGTAAATATATATACTAAATAGTAAATAAAGAGCGCCAGAATGAGTTTCTGTTTGTTTTTGCGGTTCATTAAGTCTAAATTTAGCGCCAATTATCTAAATTTTAATACTTTATTTATTTTGTCTATGATTTCATTGCGATATTATCTCAACTAGAGACTAGATAATATAAAATAGACCAACATTTATTATATTTTTTGTCATCACAGATAATATTTTACGACTGTAAATAGTGTTAATATTAGACAATTTTCTTGGCTTCTGTACCAATTTTCATTTTTCATTCAACAACATTCTGATCTACAAATTATAAAATTTTATTAAATAATTGAAACTACTGTCACCCGTTTCTATACAATGTATGCATAAAAAGTAAATGTTAAGAATAAATTATTACATCAAAACTCGTATTAAATTCATATAAGTACGAGTACGAGCACAATTTTCATTATTTTAACTAACATAAATATTTTTAAATTAACCCTGTTGCACATTAGTAAATCGATAAATTGTTATGACTTGGATGGTAATAGGTTAGTTATGGGTTAAAATATATTTATTAAAATATTAAAACAAAAATTTGCTATACTTTCACTTTTATAACCATTACATTGCCAAAAACAAAATACATTTTACCATAAATATTTAAGAGTTCAACAGAAAGTAAAACAAAAATTGATTTCAAGCAATTGATGTAAGTATACATAATCGTAACGTAAGATGGGATGTTTTTTTATATTATATGAATAAAAATATTATGTTTAGCTGAGTATATAAGTAAATATATTTTATTAGACCTAGATATATTTCTTATACATACAAACAGTAATCTCTTAAGAAAATATCCAAAACATTTTCAAGCACGATGCAAATGTATTTGAACGACTGAATCATGAATTACGCGATACTTTTTCTTAGAATTTTCCAATATCCATAACCGTTTTGGTTAGTAAAAATAAATTCACCAATTTTATGATCTGTGGAAATATTTAAAATGTACTTTTTCTAACATATTTCAAATATTTATATAACAATCATCGGATTGAATTTTGTTGAAAAATATCAATTTTAAAAATCGGTGGGGTTCTAAAGGAATATTTAATCTACTATAGATAAAAACCCGTCATAAAGACGTCATAATGACGGAGGACAACTGCTTATCGATCGTCTGGCCATATATGGTTGCAATTCATAAAAATAAAGATATCTTGTATACCATACTTTCAGACTTTATGCTATATTATATCTTCCTTAAAATCGATCAGAATTACGATGTCAATATTGATGATTTGAAAAGTTAGTGAGATCAAGTAAAATCAAGTACTTCTAAAATGTGTAAGATGGCCACATTTAATCTCATTATCAATTGTAACCAATCGTTTTCCACTCAGCAATGACATGTCGGTGTTGAACCTTTAAACTTTTAAATATTGCAATGGAGCCGTTGAACCCAAAGAAGTTTAATAAAGTAGTTAGTTTACAAATTATTCGTCCTTTTTTATTTTTAGGAAAACCATAAAAAATATCGATATGATGGGGAATTTTGTTAAAAATAAATTTCAGATGATCAGAGGCACTATTCTGGTAATTCCCTAGGAATTGGGAATACTAAGTTTTTATAGCAGTAATTCCCCAGATTAAAATTTCCCTATTTTTTATTTGAAAGTGTATTCTGGTAAACAGGGAATAATTTTGTGTAAATTGTTTTTAATTAAATGAGTTATATAGTGTTTGCAACGATGTCGTAATTACTAATTAAAATTAATAAATTAATTTAAATTGACTCTAAAGTGAGTTTAGCGATTTATATGAGGATAAATTCATAAAGCTCTACAGAATGCTTCAAGATCTATTATTACTTCTAACAAATTTAGTTGCTCCCCATATTTATTATATTAAAACTATTAACGAACGGCGTTGATGGTGGCTTTGAGCTTTTAATTAAAGGTTTTGAACAGCTTTAGTATTGCTCATCAAATTGTTGACATTAATCGTTGAGGTTTTGATAGCTCTCGGGGCAATAAGGGGTATATGTCACATCGATCACTTTAACTTAGCCTTCTAAAGGGCTTACGATTTAATTTTCAGGGGACGTAATAGCCGGGATCTGCAAACATGTCGGGAATTTAGGTACAATTTTAGTTATATGTATTTCCTCTATAAAATTGTACCACTAAAAATGTCACCATAATCAATTTGAAAATCTTTGTTGAGCAGGTTAATTGTCAAAGATGAACATATACTTAGTAAATAATACTGGAATACGTTACTTATGAGTTTGGTGAAGCAGCAAATTTTGATTCTGAAGGGCAAAGTTATCACTGCTAGAAAGGTAATTGATCATTGCTCCATAAGCACGAGGTACAAAGCGGAACTATGTCAGTAATTAATGGAAAATCTTCGATCAGTCAGGGTCGATCTAGTCCGACCATTCCTAAATACCGGAATATATTTTGCGGGCCAATTTTATACTCATTTGATAAAAGGACGGGGCCAAAATTCGTATAAAGCATATATGTGAGCTTGTCAATGATTTAAGAAGCGATGCGTGTCTGGAGGCTTTGGTTGTCCAACAATATTTAGCGACAAATTTTAGTGGGGCCAATACGAAATTAATTCAATCATTTAACAAGCTGACTTCAAAATCCAATGAAATTTCAAATGTTTTGTGCAAAAACAACATCGATTGGCGATTTAATCCGCTAAACTCACCCCATTTTGGTGGACTATTGGAAAGCGGGGTGAAATATTTTTTAAATTTCATTTTAAACGTCTCACTGGGCAAACGACTTTAACCGTGGAAGAAATCAGTACCTTATTAGCCGAGATCGAGTCAATATTGAATCATAAACCATTGTGTCGGTCATCTGACGATAAAGAGTATTTTCTAATTTCGGCGCAATTTTTACATTGGTACCCACCTAAGACACATCCGACACTTGATGCAGTATACAATAATTCATCATGTTGAAGTCTAAACAGCTTTGTTTAGACTTTATTGTATCAGCGAGTTGGTCACGGGAGATACTCAGCCTTGGATTGATTTTCTCTATAGTAAGGGGTTCGTGGCCCATCCAATTTTAAATAATTAAAATAATGACGCAACAGTCCGCCGTCGTTAAAATGGCATATATGTGGCGGTTATTTACTTTTACCACCACAAGTTGATAAAAACGAAATATATGTCACACTCAGCGAGTTTCTAAATAAATAAATTAATTTTCAGATACTCGTTATCAATCAAAAACAAATATATTTTTAAAACAAATATACAAACAACCAATACCAAGATATATTAAGGAATAATGATACTACTCAACTGAGCATATTATAAAAGGATATTTTATATCCGTTCTAAAGGAGTCAGAAGTTAACTCGAACTCACTAGCCCCTCTTTGGGAAGCAACATCAAATTATAGTTCAACAAAATGAAAAATTACTCCTGAGAAATAAGAAAATATCTAATGATTTATCCGAATTAGAGATTAACAAAGTGGTGACTCCCGCTGATGACACTGCGATCATAGCTGTCAGAAAAAACAACGAAGAATCAACACAAAATTATAATCAGCTATCATTAAAATATATAAATGGACTAAAATATGACAGATTAAACTGAATCAGTTCACATAAATGTTACCAAAAAACTATTTGAACTTGTACCGGTTTTAATAAATCAAGATAAGTTACCGTATGAGTACACACCTAAATATCTAGGCATAACTCTAAATGCTAAACTTAGATGGAAGATGCACGTCAAGAAGAAAAATGAAGAACTTAAACTGAAATATAGAAAAATGCATTGGCCGATAGGTAGACACTCTTCTCTATCATTATACAACAAGTTGCTTCTTTATAAGAATATACTGGAACCAAAATAGACTTATGGTATTCAGCTTTAGGGTTGTACCAATACGAGCACCGTCAAGATCATACAAAGGTTTCAGAATACAGTACGCAGACTAAGAAGAACCAAGCCTTTTAAGTTGGTTTTACTGTTAGGATAAACAGCGGCTTGCTGATTTAAATCTACAATGACAAAGTACAACAACCACTTAGCAAAAACTGCGAAACGCCAATGAAACGGAGTTCTAGGTAAATGTATCTTAGTAAATTAAGCCAGAAACAAATTGCTGATTAGTCCAAGAGACATGATTGCAGTAAAATAAAACAAATAAATTTAAATAAAAAAAAACGTTAAATCTGCCAAGAGTATTTTAAAATGTCCGCAAAGCAAACTATTACACAACTTTAATCTGATGTTAATTCTTCCAAAAAACTAAAACAAATAAAAAATCATATAATTCATATAGCTGACAACACTTCAACAAATAGCAAATAGCTTTGCCGAAAATTCGTTGTCACGTACCAGCAAAGCTCGAAAGTTCTGAAGGTATAATAACTTGAAAAACTAACAAATATACGGAAGAGTTAAAAAAATGTGCTGTACATATAACGTAAATAGAGATCCCAAGTCGGAGGTCATTAATGATTGAAATCAAGCAATCATAAATCTCTTTTACATTTCAAATTTTATGATGGTTATTAGTTTGCATCATTTTTATAAACTATTTTGCCACTTTTTGACTCACAGACTACTTAATTTTCTCTTGCGTCTTTTTATTTTGCTTTTTACGACTTATTCTCACATTTCCACAACAACCTTAATACCAGATATTAAACAATTTCAATCCATCATCTCTACAAAAGTCTGTAAGTAAGTTCTAATTACATGAAAATTAAAAGCTTCGCCAACAATCAAAAATCTAATATCGTCATCGACTTGTTTATTTTAAAACTTTTTTTTTTTAACATATCTGTGTTGATTTTATTTTATTATTTTTAGCAAAACAAATAAAAGAGATAAAATTAACAAAAAAATAAAATTAATAAATAAAAATTTGGCGTCTAAGTGTCTGATATAATTTTGAGGTTTTTTGACTAAAAGTTAAATAAATCTTTAAGTATAAAATTAAAAATGGTTTGTACACAATTTGTAATTAGGATAATTAAATTTAATAGTACCTCCATTAATTTTATTAATTATCCGTATTTGTGCGTGGTTTTGACCCTAAATCACATATACAGAAATTCGTAATGTGGTAGACGTGTATGTTGCTATTTGTGTGATTTAGAAAGGCAAACCGCAATCTTCTTCTTTTTAGTTTTTAGTTAATTTTTTTTTTCAAATATGCGAAAGCATGCACACGATTGTAGCATACTATTTTTATAAGAACAATGATTTTGCTAAAAAAAAAAATTAATTTTTTCTACATAATTAATTATTATTTATGATTAACACGATTATTATCTAACGAAACGCTTGATGATGTGTGCTAAAATTATGTTATGTTGTATGTTGTCATCGTGAATTTTTGTATATGGTGAAAAAGACGACAAATTTGTATAATTGCAGATTTTATATATCGCACGTTCGAAGAATTCTTAATTTTTTTTTTTTTTTTGTATATATGGATGTGTGTACACAAATAGTGAAAGTAATTTTAAATTATATTTATGCTTGCTTCTCTACTCGTACGATTTTGGTTAGGTAATTTCTTCAATGATTATTTTTATATATATAAACATACATACATATATGTACATACAACATTTATTTTATGCTAAAAACAAAATCAACTATTTTGCTAAAACTTCACCTGTTTATATACAGACTCTCAGCACTGTACTGATAAAATTATTACATCTTGAAAAAAGCTATTTCGTTTAGTCGAAACCATAAAAATCAATTTATGTTGTCTACACTAATAAAATATAGTAAAATAAAATCAACCGAACAAAGCTAAAAACTAAAATAAATAAAAAAAAAACCGACCAAAAAAATTAATAATTTATGGAGAGTTTTTATGTTTTTTTATTTCAGCCGCTGGTTTTTCAACGAAATGATTAAGTTACTTAAACGAACCAAATGAAAATTCGAGTAATCTATCTAGACGGCGCCAAAAATATTTAGCCCATACCCCATCAATATAGCGCGTATATTGCACAGTTTCATTTATGTTTCAATTTTCATACCCCACACCTGGGTGGTTTAATTCGTTTGATTGTTGGTTTTTAATTTTAGTCGAATCGTGTGCTCGAAAGTTGATCGAATTATGATTTCGTAATTGGTGCAACCAATAGAATAACGAAAAGTAAAGTATGCGTTTATGTCCATTTATCCGAGGAATACGAATAATCATTAAATACCGGATAAATCTTTTGTTTTTGTTTTTTGTTTTTGAACCCTGCAATCTTTTCTGGGGCCGAAGCTCTCCCAACTCTTTCGCGGTTAATTTTTAACGTCCTACTTTACGCCGTCACCAGCCAAATCGAGGACGCACGAATTCAGGTTCGATTTTAATCCATCTGCACATTGCATTGCTCCAGTGAGCCTTTACTGACACGGACGATGATTCGGCCAATGGATTCTGCACTCCAACAGGGGGTCATAGTTGTGTTCTTCGTCATCACCGATCGTAATCAGGTGATTAAAAATCCCTTTTGCAACCCTCCCCCGTTGGAATTCGAACCCGGTACCTCCCGTCCCACTCACCGCAGCTTTAACTACTTAGCCAATTGCTCGGTGCCGGATAAATCTTTGGAAATAAGTTGTTGTTTTATTTTTTATTTTTTAATCGATATTTTGTTTGGATAATTATAATTAAATTAAATTAAAAAATGTATTAATATTATTGAACTAGTGTGGGTCCAGCAAAATTAAAATCATCAAATACTAGACCGAGTTGAAAAAGGAAAGGGCTTGTCCTAGGTTGGAGGTTTGTATTAGTTACGTTGATAACACTAACAAACGGATTTCAACGGTTTGAGGAAACAAACAAATGAAAAGCATTAATAATGTTTGAAGAAAATAATGGTTGAAAGTTTAAAATCTTGAATATCTACACAATCTACTAACGAAAAGAACAAAGATATTGGAAAAAGAAGATATAACACAGATTAAGTGTTTAATGGTGACCAAACGGACTTGTTCTGGAAAAGAATGCCAAGTACCTTGCTTAAACAGAGTAAGAAGTCAGTGGTTTACAAGCATTTAAGGACCAAGTAAGGTTTTGGCTGTGTAGAAAGCATCAGAAACAAAGATGTTAAAAGCATTAGTAATAAACAGTTCGATTCAACCAAGAGCAATAAAGGATAATTAATTAAATAGTTTTCTAGTACAATAGATGGCGAATAAAAATGTGATGGACTTAAAGGACAAAGTTCAAAGTTCGCCTTTAAAAATACAACGCTCCCGAACAATCAAACTTAGAACATTAATAAGTCAAAATAGTTTTTTTTTTTGCTTCTTAACCCAACTTTTTTTTTAAACATTCGTAATAGTACGAATAAGATTTTATGAGAAAGAAAAATATGAAAAGTAGTCTGGAAAATTGAAAAATTCGGGAACAAATTAAAGTGCTTTATTCTATGAGAATAATACTATGCGCTACTATGTGTGCGCAAATGTCGTTTGATAGCTGATTGTCAAATTGTGAATCAAGCCAATAGTGACGAAAATTGATTCAGTTGTTTATTTCCAGTTGAATTGTGATTCTTTGTAAATTCATATAGCAACCGTTGCATCGAATTAAGTTTCGTCGGTTTATCTTAAACCAATTTAAAAATAGTTTACCTATACAAAATACAGTAATTTTTTGAAGTGACAAGCGGTTATTCTGATACAACAACAAAAAATGATTCAATTGTCCATCAAGAGAGAAATAAAATTGAACTAAAATTTTATTTGTATATTAATCGTCAACCGACTGACACAAGTGTGTAAATATGAAATGGTTCCATCTACTACAAAAATAATTGGTATAATATAATGTCAAAAATAGTGTGGTAAAATAATATTTAATTAAAGTTTTGTAATCTAACAAAGTGACAACTTACACAAATATGTCAGTTGATTTTAATTTCATCTATAAATAACTTTCGAAATCTCTCACTAGAGCAATTAAAATTTACCTTCACATTTGTGTAGGCAGAACACGAAAGGGATACGTTTAATGAAACATCATCGACCAGTAAAATCAATCGGGTGACAGAGAGTGTCAATCGTGCAAGAAAAAAACAAATGTTGCATTGAATAAACGTCGAGCTGCATTCCATTTCAGCGTCACAACTGATTACAGTGCAGACCAATCCGTTGCTATTAGATCGAAGAGCATTGTGTGCTCACATTGTAAGGCATTAAAATACAGAAATGAAACCCCTGGATTGTGTGGCACAAGTAACAAAGTAAAGTTGGCGCCATTGGTTCCGCCACCAAAGCCATTGCACTCAGTTGTTTCTGAAATAATAACAGATTCCACACATTTTGTAACACAATTCAGAAATATAACAGTTGCTTCCAAATGACTTTATTAGGCGCAACAAATTTGGTCGGGACAATTTCATGTCCGCTTTGAGGTACCCACATTGGGAGAATTAGAACGAACGAACGTTCCGCTGTTGAATTGCAAGAAAAAATATGCGCACGACACTCTCATACAATTTACAAGTTTTGGAACTGAGGAAAAAAATTTTTTATCGCATTGGTTTTGGCAATGATTGGCTTACATAATGAAATATAGCTACGTTGTTGGTAAGTGGTCAAACTGCTTATTTAACGCTTAAATTTAATATGCACATCAATAAATCTCGAATGTTATGCAGCAATGCAAATTGATCGGTTGGGATGAATGTTTGATGGCACATAAAAAAAGTTTGGAAGTATTAGACCGATAACGATGCAACATCTATGAAACAATCAAAACCGGTTTGGTGAACGCGATAATTCTGTTGGCAGGTGATTTTCATAAAATGTTGCCAGATTAAAAGGTCTATGCCAGCCGAACATAATTAATATTTGAAGTGATCCGGTTTGTGTAAACCAGTCAAGACACTGAATTTAAGTAAAAACATGTGTATTGGAACATGTGACATTGGAAATGATAAAATCACCGTTGGCATTTCCACTGACATCATTACATTCCCCGTCGATTTTTGCAAGTTCACCGCATCCAAGACCACACTGATCCGGAAGGTCTTTCAAACGTTGCTCAAAATTACAAAAATCATGTTTGGTTGAAATAGAAATTGCTGACGAATTAATGACGTAATCGGTGGATTGAGATGATGTCTTCAAATATCCCACAATTCCCTGGATTTGCCGCCTCACAATTACAGTGTTGCGAAATATCCACCAACCACGTATTTGTTACCGTGTTGGAAAATCATCAGCGCTGTTTATTTACGCGACAGACAACAAAATACAAATATCGTATCTCATAAAGCGTTGCAATAAAAATGGTGACGTCACAGCAAACCAATCAAAATTAAGCAAACTGATTGTTTACTTGAACAACGTTCTTGCAATCGAAATCAAAATGTAAAGAATTCGGTAATTTTGACTTAACTTAAATTTGGAACAAAAATGATTTCAAGTCAATGAACGTGACATTCGTGATTATAAATTCGCATCAACCGTTCATTAATATTCTTTAAGCCAAGGTCGTATTCACTATATTAAATCCTTATGGTGCTGACTAGCAGCAAAGTTGACAGTGTGAAAAATATCTAGGAGCTCAAGTCAATCAAGCAAGCTGAATGTTACTAAACTACAGTCGGTCGCCTCGCAAACTGTGATCCATAAAGAATTCAATCTGCGAATTAGTGAAGGAAGACTTATGAAACAATGGATTGTAGATTCTTATCTGCAGGTGGAAGCCAATAATTTGAATAATCACATCATTCGTGATTGCATCAGCAGGAATCACGAGCCGAATTTTACCGAGGACTAGCCGATCACATAGAAAATACGGCACAATACGCGGAAGTTCAAGTAAGGCCCCCGTAATTCTGAAGTTTCCTAAATATGAATGAGCGGTGCATGGTTGCAATGACAATTTTTGCAAACCTGATTTGTTCATTACGCGTACAGCAAATCCGAAGTAGCCAGAGATCAAGAACAACTTGCAACTGGGTGAACACACCAGATTTAGTGATCAGAGTTTTTAAATTAAAGCAGTAACCACAGTGATGCAAAATTTCACTGTGCGCGACATCTTTAAACAATCAATGGCTTTCGTTTACATCGTTGAATTTCAAAAGCGCAAATTTTCTTGTGAGCATATGTTAATAACGTTACCAGGATCAAGTTCAAAGCTCAGAGCGCATCGATCAAAGTGAGTCGGTAAACATCCCGAAGCTAATCTAAATACACGATTGCATAACATGCAATTACCATGTGGAATGCGAAATCTCTATACGTAGCCTGTTTAGATGTCTGTAAAGACATTTCTTTATTTCACAAATAAATAAACTAACAAATAAATTTACAAAGGATTTGAATATGGGAATATGAAGATCACGGCTGGCCAAAATACTCAAAGTAGATTTGATGATCCAGTAAATTTAATTATCATTCATTCGCATGCAGTTTTTGCCAAATCAGCAACGAATCATGGTTTAAACAGGCTTTTGAAGCAGCACGAATAGCAAGGACAAAATAAGTGTCTTGGTTCCAATTGAATAAAAACGATGCGAAGAAGATAATTGTTAATCACACTGCGGCATAAGCAATTACAATAAACAAGTCGCAGCGAAAATCCTTTGACCATGGAGGATCACAACTGCAATCGGCCGTATTCTCACAGAGACCGCTCTAGCTCGCTCAAGAAATTACCGTAAAACCAAAGTACGTAAAAAATTGTTAAAAACATTTGCCAATCACTTGAAAAACATATAAGATTAACGACGGATGAGTTTGAGAGATGTCATGACAACCATAAATGCAACGAATACGGCATTTACCTAAATTGTTCACAGTTTCAGATATACTTTTAATTTCAACATATAGGACCACGTAAAATGTGCATTAATAAAATGAATCGATTATTCACGCATAATAAAATCAAATGTGCCGAAAGGCTGATTTTACATTTGCCAAAAGGCTGAGAAATAAAACAATCACTGTACAAATTAGTTGATTCTCTGTTAAATTGTTTTATTTTCCTAGACTGCGAACCGATGAAACTGTTGACAAAGCATCAAAAATGTCAACAATATATGCGTCATCATCATACATTGCTTCAACTTATCATGATTTTTCATGCAACCATCCAATGATCGGTACAGTAAAATGTTTGTAATGGATTGCTACTGTGATCAAAGGTTACACGTATTATACGTTTTACGGGCAAACGTTAGCTACGTAAGAGAAATTGATATATGCACCATTAATCAGAGAAATTTAACAGTTTCAATGGACTATGTATTTTGCAATTTTGGAAATTTTCGATTTGTTACATAAATTTCACAATTGAGATGGGCTACTCATGTTTTTTCTACCCTAAAAACGATAACAAATTCTTGAAATTAAATTTATCTGTAAATATTTACTCTAAATCCATTATCGAGAATTTTTGTGGTTATATAGATATACGAATTAATCACCTTATATCTAAGTTTTTTGTTAAAATTCAATTAAAGATCTTAACATTTCCATCTTATTTCATTCTATAAATCTTTTGAGTGGATTCCATTTATATTGACTCGTTTCATTACAAGTAGAGCAGCTCCTCGTTATTTGTTTACTAGTAATGCCTACATTTTTAAAGGGTGTGAGCGTGTTCGGGTTTTATGTGCGTTTAAGGGTATGTATATCTGTGTGTGTTCATGTTTGTGTCTCAGAAGTCAAAACGAATACGATTTTCATTTAATTTTTGCTACATTTTCATTTTATTTTTCATTCACGTTTTTCCGTTCGTATATTTTCGTAGATTAGTATCAAATTTATATATTCGATGGCTGAAATTGTTGTTGCCCTGTGTATTGTATTTTTTATTTTTAATATCAGCCGTCTTTATTGCAATGTTTATATCGTGTTATAAAGTTTTATGATTTCTATGCTCTATTTTCGTATATATCTATATGTTTAACTATGATTTTGGCTAGTCGCATAAAAAATTAGTGTATGTAGCAGTAAAATCTTATATGTACAATTTATAAGATTGAAATGTTCAAGACCAAAGCTCTTACATTTAGCACGCACCTTTTTTTTTATTTTAATGTATGTACATATATACATATGTTGTATTGAATAGAGGTCAGTTAGTCTGATTTATTGTAATCAAAGAACACCATCTTAGAACATATATTATTATTATATTTGAAAATATTTGTAATCGGGTAATACCGATAAGACCATATACGTACATATGTATGTATAATGTGAATTACGCAAGCATTCAGCATCCATAATATACAATTAAAATCTTTTTTATATCGAAATCATATAAATCATTTTCATTTTTCTCTTCTTTCAGCTTCAGCTGTATATTCATAAATTTTCTTTTGTACGTCATCAAAAATTAGGAAAACCATCATGACCATACTTTTATTTTTAATGTATCTCTCTATGGCTGGGTGATTATACAGATAAGCGATAAACAAAAATTTCTTTCTGGATTTTTAAGTTTTTATCAATATTTACACATAATCTGGCAATCATATCTCTGAAAAGAAGAAACAAACTTTAGTTTTTGGCCACGTTGGTTGTTATATTATAAAGGATGATTCAGATAGAGGTCTAAATAAAAAAGTTTCATGGAAAGAAAAATGTATTCGTAAATCATGTATGTCTAAAAATGAGCATGCTGGATTGACTTATGGACTAATGTCCAAATTTTTTATATTTTAATACAAAATAAGGATTAAGAGTGATTGTGAACGCAGTGTGTACACCATAGTTATGAAAAAATATTTAAAATTATCACAAAAGAAGTTGTAGCTCAATATAAGAATATGTAAGCTCGTTTAAATGAAATAAAATCAACCCCATTAATATGTACAAATAAACCACAAATAATATGTACACAATGGTTTGGTACTGCAATATCTATAAAGATCTATTCGAATCGACTTAATGGTGTTGTGAACTTTCCTTTGGAGTTTTTAGTGTTTTGTTACGTTTAATCGTTTGCAGAACAAGCACGTCATCGTAATACTGTTATAAGTTATATTATAGTCGAAGTGAGTCCCGAACTAGCAGATTTTATGCAAAGAAAGAAGAATCCAGTGGCCCCAAAATTTGTTGTTGCAAGAGAAATTCTTGAGCAACTTCAATTCAATTTTCAAATTAAAGTCGTAAAGTATCCAACAAACTCCATTTTTTTGGAATAGTTATTTCCAGTGGTTTCCAGCGAACAGATGTTGTTTTTCAGTTAGATAGTGCACTAAAATCAAAGGCAATTTCTTGAATAACTGTAACCACGTTTGTGGTTGCATAGCGTTGCATAGACTGCGTACGACTTTCATGTGAATTCACAATGGACAAATACGGTCGTTATTTCGTGTTCATAAATGATTCCAAGAGATGCTAGCATTTGACCTAATCGATTTTTTAGTGTAATTTTCAAATATGCAAGCACATCACGCTAGCTCCACCAAGTATCGGCAAGATTATTAAAGCAACAATACATTGAGGGCCACATAGTGTTGAACTGGTAGTTTGTACTTTAGCTCTTCGAAATATTATAGCATTGATTGCTAACTGGTTAGTGAAGCATCCAGCTGTTTGCTCTTTACATCGGCAGAAAATCCAATTTTGCATATGAAACTGGCACCATGGGATTGGACGATTGACAAATGCAGGTATGCAAATATATATATGTATGTAATTTTATTTTAGTCTGATTATGTTCATCTAAAGTGACATTATTTCGTACAGATGTCTATGGTTATGTCTTTGACAACTAAGAAGACTAGATCTGGAGTTGGTGCATTCAGAAAGAAGTAGTTTGTAACTTTTAACCGTAGTTTAGTAGCTATCTTAACACATCCAAAATATAAATTTACTGATTTACTGATTAGTGATTTGTTCGATGTAAAACAGGTTTTTACATACTACGGCGATTTAAATGATTGGAGAACATCTCAGAACTAAAATTCACATTTAATATAAATTCTAGATTTAATTAAACTGACATTTAAGAAAAATGCATAAATAAATGGTAGTGGGTGTATACAATAGTTTAATCCGCAGGATACCGAAAATGGTCGAAATAACAGATCTATAGGAGAGGAAATGATAGAGCATCCATCATTTTCGTGGTTATTTCACATCGAATAGCTTCCTAGTTTAAAATGTAAACTTCAGTTTAAAAGAACTTTCAACTCTAGCTATAAAACTATCATTCAGCTAACTTAACTCCTCTTCTGATTAATTACCACGCTTGACTGCATAAAACGATTTGTTGAAATTTTTTAGGTTCATTTCATCATTTGAAGTTGTGTGAAAACCATAACCAACTTAACGGCCATTAATTACGATGAATTTTTTTTTTTTTTTTGTTAATATTACTCTTAGTGGCTTTAGTACAATTCGGCAGACTTCAACTTTTTTTCCTAAGTCGGTCGTGTCGAGTATATCGTAGCGATTACTTTTTAAAGTTAAGGTTTCAACTGAGTCACATTGTATGAGACAGTCACTAAAAGAGAACTTATTTATTATCGAGAAGTGATACAATTTTTGTTGGTGGCAAAGAAAACGATGTTAGTGAGTTCTCTGCCAAACGATACACGAATTTAGTCATCCTTTTAACGCTACATTTTTAGTTATGTAATACTCCCGTTAGAACAGCAAGAAAATGTCCCCATTAGAATGTTCATTTTTATAACTAAATAGAATACCGATCAATCTACGAAACGGCCAAACAAAATGAGTGGCGTGTGGCCGTTTTTCAACCTAATTTTTAATGTATCACGATTTTTGGTTCAGAAGTATTACCTAAAATGTAAAATTCATTCTCTAACATTCCTCCAAAATAATTAAATTTTTAAGTGAGGCAATTCTAAAGTGGAGCAACTAAAACCGTAAATAAATTTAATCAACGATACGGAAAAAACAATAATTTGGGTCTGATAAAAAAAATATGTTTAGATCTAAAGATTACAATAATCTTGAAAAGTATTATATCGAAAATAAAACCGGAAGTGGTCGAACTCTTTGTAATAAAACAGCAGTTGATTATTAAAACTGAGATGCCTACCGACCTCAATTGTATAATGCAAACTATTGCGAGCAGGTATGAAGAAAATATTTCAAAGTTACCGAGCACGCAACGACCTATTATGAGTAGGGAGGACCCAAACCGATGTACGTGAAAATGTGAAGTCGCAATAGACAATTTTTTTTTCGGTATGCTTTTCAAAGAACACCGATTGTCACGTTTGTCTAAAGAATTACATATTTTAATTGGTACAAGATTAAATGCATTCGATCCAGAAATGTACCTTGACAATTTTTTAAAGAAGCGCGGGCTACCTATAGTGAGTTTTCTTGGTCCCTACGTTTCGCAAAATAAAACAGAATCTTTTTTAGATCATTAAAATGCTAAACCTAATTATTGACCATAAATTTCGTGCGGCAAAGCACGAAAATGTAATACTCTTAAGTCGCAAAGTTCACTAACTCCTAAACGAATGGAAGAAAGAACCAGACTGTTGAAGGTCAGAAGTAACTTCTCTATAGTGGTATAACAGGCTGCATCGATAACAAATAGTGCAACGTCGTAACCTTGAAGCATCGGTGTCTCCCTATAGAAGGAAATAAAATAGAGCTTAAAGGTAACAAAAAAACAAGTGTTAAATGAAGGAACTATAATAGAGCAAAGAGCCCTCAAAAATATAAGCTGACAAATATCGAGTACAAAAGAGAAGCTACTAGAAGAATAAATAGCTGCCCAAACTTAACTAAGATACGAACGAGTACCGAAGTACTTTTTTAGGCCAATGTTAAGGTAACCAGTGTTAAGCAAAAAATTAGTTCAACAAAATTTTGAAGTAAAGCATCAACTGAAACTACAAAGAAACTAAACAGCTATCTAAACTTCGAAAATATACCAGTAATGCGCACCAACAAAACCAAAATCTGGAGAAAATCGAGAATATCATGACAGGACGGGGATACAAGAGTTTAAGAGAAAATTTATGGGAAAATTAAATGTTCGATATATGCAATAAAAATTAAGTTTTGCAGTTTAAAGAGGAGCCAGAAACTACCATCTTTTAAATAATAGCGAACCAGGAAAATCTCAAGGTGCACCTATAGCAGTTGCAATTTCCTTTCTAGATACTGGCGTATGTATAGTTGTATTCTTTTTTATAAGCACGTGAAAAATTTAAACTCTAGCCATTGCTTTTAGTGAATCGCTAGTGGCTAAAGTCGACATCGTTTGTGACTTATAGCAGTCGTTTATATCAGTAGGAAGTACCTAGCAGTAGCAACAGGTACTTAACATCACATTGCATAAAGTTCGCAAAGTACCAAACAGACTCTACTAAATTACTATTCATCAAGATTCAACGAGATTAGGCAGCACATCTGAGTCAAAGGGTCACCATTGTTCACGTAACAGTAAAAAACAACAAAGTGCAGGTCAACAATCGAATGAAGATGTATTACGACTTCTGAAAGAAAAGAACAGGGTTTTGAAAGTTGATTTTTTTGGATTACAAAATTGAAAATGATGTAAAAGAAAATCTCTAAAACTACCAAATGTGTATCCCTTAAGCGACTAATGAAGTTATATGAAGGACAGGTTGGCACGTTATATAAACAAACAACTTAAGGGCAGATAGACATGTTTTGATTAAATCGGTCTATAAATGCGATTGATTGACCAAAAAGAAATCAGTAACCCGCAAAATGTGTAAACTGCGGCGAAAAACACCTAGCAAATTACAGCCAGTGTCAGGTGAGTAAAATCTAATATTTCTCTACCTAAACCAGATTTTAACTGTTTTACCAATTTCCATATAGGCTTGGTTTAGAAGAGAGGTTTCATATGCAAATGCAATGGCTAGTAACCTACACGGCTCTAGGCCAACCACTTCCTCTAATAATTTTTATCATCTACTTTAAGATTGCAAAGAGTTATTTGAAACAAATCTTGTTGACCTCAAAGCTAGATGTGACCAGTTCTTCATTAAATACAATAGGACCTCTTGTAAGCAATTACCGTTGTAAACCGGTACCGCCTATATTTGAAATTCATTGCCACACTTCCAAACTCTACCTGTTAGAACAATTTCTATTCATTTCTCTGAATGTCAATAGTCTAGTTTCACTAGACTGGCGACAACATCTTGAAGAAATGCTGTTCCGTCACAAACCTCACTTGTTTCTTCTATCCAAAATTCACATAACCTAGTGACCTGTCCTAGTACCACATTCAAGCTGAACCCAATAAATGGCAAATATGGAGGCACTGCTAGCTTAACCTAGAATGGAATTTCTTGCTTCCTGGCCAAAACACATGTAACTGACGATTTAGAATATTTCCTTAGCTCCAGTGATAAAATTATCTTGATAGGTGAATTTAATTCGCACCACTCCACGTAGGTTTGCCCAAACTATAACCATAATGATCTAACACTTCTTAGTTTATGCAATAATTCCAATATCCAATTAAGTGCTCCAAAGGCGGCGACATTTCCTAGAACTCGCTCGGTTCTTGATTTGGTAATATCTAAACATATCTCTCTGATCAGTTCTCCCCGAGACTTTTGTTCAGATCATTTACCAATTATATTCACAATCCTGTGCTAGCTGATATATTCATCGAAACCTCCCAGGCACTTCTCAAACCCCTATCACTAGTCAAATTGCAGAAAAGCGTCGGGTTAACTAACGAAATTAAACTTGATATTAAGGAAACTTTACATCTTATTCAGAGCAAAGACATATCAAAACTACTTTCTGAACTCTTAAAACTCATTAAACTACGCAATCAAATGAGTTCAATTAACAAATAGAATGCCTAAAATTCTCGACAATTCTCCGAAAATTGTTAAATATGAATGCTTAATGGTAAAACATAAAATGTTATTACTTTAATAGTTAAAGATCCTAGTCCAGATTCAAAAATAATTGCAAAGGAAATTGTGTCTCGTGTCTCGCTACAAAAACGTTCACATACAAAACGATTCTCTTAAAGATCCCCATTTCAAACAGTTAGTCAATAACTGTGTCAACCATTTTCTTAATTCTACTACTGATAATCCAACATATTTGAGTTGGTCAAAAAAGTAAAAGTTGCCTACATTCTTGACCATCATAACAAAATAAAAACTCCGAGTGACGATAACATATCCAACTCATTAGCTAGACACTTTTCAGATATAAAGCTATATATAAAAAGCTTACCGATATCCTTAACGGTATTTTACAGACAAGCTACATTCCAGAATGTTGAAAAATCGTCAAAGTTGTTCCTATTTCTAAGCCAGGAAAGTATGATAGGATCTTTATTGATAGGATAACCAATTTTGAACCACAATTCCTTCACAGAATCCTTAAATCCTGCTTAAAACCTGCTACTCGAGGAAATTTTAAATTGGTGGAAATAAAGTGAAATTTGGGCAAAGAAGTGTTGAACATGAATAAAGTAAAATTAACAGTAAAAAAAAATTTAAATATCACATTTTAAAAAAGTGACAACGATACCCGTTTCAAATAAATAGTAGACATTATAAATTGATGTTGCAATAAAAAGCGGGTGAAACTTCAGTTGTTTTCAACAGAAATCTGGGGTAGTCAGAGTACTTGCTATTATTAAAAATTCTAAAATGTTTTGTTCAATGTTACGTATGTTGGTAGGAGGAGCCCAAGAATGTATAATTGCAGTCCCAATGATCAAATTCAAAATTTCAACCTCCATTTAAATCACTCTTTCTCATACACATAGTGGAAATGGAACAAAAAATATTAATATTCGTCGAAAATGGTACGAAGGAAAATAGAAAAAGAATTTTTATTGAGTTTACTTGTTTGTTTTTATAAAAATAAAAATAAAAAATAAAAAAATAAAAATTGGAAATATCATTATTTTATGGATGTGAAATCTTTTTAGTTTAATGTTCTAAATTTTCATGAAAACAATAATATGAAAGCATAGCGAAGAAAAATAATTTATTACGAGTACTATTGAGCGTGATTTTCAAAAACATTTATTTTCAATATGATATGATTTTTTTATATTTATTTATCAATATCATATCATTGAACTAATTGTTTGAAGTGGATACTTATACATTCAATCAAAAAAAAAACTTTTGTGTACTTATCGCAGCACGGAAATAATCATTAGGTTAATTGAAAAGAACATTTTATGAATCTTATATAGTGCTGGGTGCTCTTTTTGAAATGGTAATGTTACGTAATCGGCTTTTTGGTAGTAAAAATACTCGTTATCATATTATGTAAATCTACTTATGAATGATGATTTATGTAAATTTTTACTTGATCACCCATATATTATGTTAGACTCATAAAAATATAAATGTCATTGAACTTCCAGATGATTCATACATAATAAATGGAAACACCAAACCTAATCAGTAGCACAGTAAAATACGAAAAATGTAAAAATGCATAAAGCAAAAATTATTTTTACTATTTTTAATATATGGAATAAAATAAAAATTATATATATATATATATATATATATATATATATATATATATATATATATATATATATATATATATATATATATATATATTATGAATAAATGTGTGTCATACAAATAAAATAAAATCGTGTAATAAAAATACAACAATAATACTAGAACATATCAGCCCGTTAAATAATATTCATAAATTTTGCGAGAAGAAAATTTTTTTTCGATTTTTCATATTGTATAATATGATGCACAAATAATGTCAAGGCATCTTATATATTATGTTCACCATATTTGTTGACAATGTTAATTATTTTGTGTGACTTTTCTAAGAGATGGCGTAAGTCATATTTATTTCCAAATATCAACTACTGTATGCTTAGTCTTAGAGATGGCACATGTATTATAATTGCAATTAGTCAATATGGAAG
Source organism: Tipula confusa (assembly GCA_963556175.1). Lineage (NCBI taxonomy): Eukaryota > Metazoa > Arthropoda > Insecta > Diptera > Tipulidae > Tipula > Tipula confusa. Next base: position 3,896,275 of record OY744475.1, read on the forward strand.
TATGTATACTAAACGAGTCACTTGTTTTTATTTAAACACGAATAATGATCAAATGAGAGTATATTTATCTATTCAAGATTCAAGTAACGCGATTTTTAAAGCCATCAAACTTCCGTAGTTGATTATTTAGTATTTGAAGCTGTTTATATCACATAATTTTGATTGAGGTGAAAAAAAGCATATCTTCCGACTGTTTTATATAGGGATAGCCCAAAGTGAAGGAATAAAGACTAAGACTTAATCAAATTTTATTTCATCTGTTTTATTAAAGTTAAGTACTGCTGCTCTGCTGATCCTATTATTTTCCTTTTAATACGAATATATTTAAGATTATATTTTGAACTTATGGTAATGACCTATCATTTAACATATCTTTAAAATTATAATTTCGATACATTGTTAAAAATATAAAGAAATTTGCCGAGACCGTTCGTTTTACCTGATTTTTGTGAGAAAATAATAGCAACCATTATTTATTTACCATAACTTCTTTTGAATCTGGTTACATACGTGCATACAAGATACAATTTAATTATATAAAAATTTCTAAATAAAATACATCTATAGTAATTAAACATTAATAATATTCGAACATAATAAATTACTCTATACATAGGTTACCATAACGATAAAAGAAATTCCGACATTAATCTCTTTTATAATGCTTCTCTGGATAAATTAAAATTATATACCGAACATATTTTTTAAAGTAGCCACTCCTAGAATATTTTTTTTTTCTGTGAAATTGTACTTTAATAATAAAGTCACTGCAAGACCGAAATCTGCATACCGCGACTTAAACTGAAAACAGATGCTGAATTTCTAAGCAATACATTTTGAAAACGAAAATATTGCGAAAAACAGTTTGACATGCTGAAATTTTTCTGTACGGAAGAAGCACATAACCTGAAGTATTATTATCTCTCGGTAGTCTTCTTAATTCATATGTCAAAAATTGGTTTTGAATACTTTCATTGCGATCTGAGAAGATCTGGTAACCATAAGATGCCAAATTACTCCAATTGAGAACAAATAAAAGAAAATCGTAAAAGCTTATGGACATTTTTTGACAAAACTTAACATGGATCGCGCTTTCGAAACTGGAATTCAAGAGCTTCCTAAAATTTGAAATTACCTTAAATATTTTAATCTTATCCATCTAGAAAAGTTTTTCTAATTTTTAAAGCAGTTTAAGTTTATCAAACGCCTTTCCAGGGAAAACCCATGTTGCTTAGAGGAAATATATTTACTATTGTGGACAAACAACTAATTTCTAATTAGCTTTTCGAAAAATTTAGGTAAAACTAATAAAAATACTAATACCACAATAATTTTTAATGTCAATACGGGGGCCCGTCTGGAATACCGATTAATATTTGAATATTTTCTTATATCTGGGAAGTATAACCCATGAAAAGGCACTTAGTGAATAAAGAGGTAACTGAGGCTGGGCGATTACATGGGCTGACATTTTAAGAAGAATCTGTGAAATCAAAACCGATCCTGCACTCTGATTTTTGTTTAATTTTAGTGATTCCGTCAACACCGTGTCAATGTCAACTTCTAATTTAAAGCCATAAAAAATCTGCTTACATGTGATATTACTCAAGTGACTTTTAAAAAAGAGCACATTAAAAATATTCAACTGATTACTAGCAAAGTAGTCATCAAAAAACTTAGCAGAAGGAAACCCGTTTATTTATCTTTTATAATTAACTTAGGGCCAAAACCTATCCTGGCTGCGTTTGATACTTAAGTCTATTTTAATTAGGTAATTATTATAAAGAAAACGGAAATCTGAAACTCTTTTTGGAGAATGTTAAATGTATTGAAGTTATCCAGGATCGGACTCTGTTTAAACCGTCTATGCACAGCCTTAGCCTTGCAATTTTTCAACATAATTAGCAGTTTATTATGCCACGGTAATTTCCTAACGCACAAATTATTAAATTTTGGAATATAAATTTTTCGATTCCCGTATGAAACACTCGACTGAATTAATTTAAAGTTTCGTCAAAATTGGCGCTACATTTAAGAGAAGGCCAATCACATTTCTCAAGAAAAGCATTAAGAGATAAATAGCACCCTTAAATTATACTGAACATGAACATCGTTTAAACCAAGATCACAAAGCTCGAGAGGAATTGACATGTTTAAAGGTGTACGGAAAATATTTATTTCCTGTAGATCCTAACATTACTAACACCCAAAGCAAATATCCCGGATATGAAGTTAAAGAGATTTGTGTTTAAATTGAAAAATATTAATAGCCATCCCCACACTCCCACACAGGGGAAATAGGAATATTTTATGCATAATGCAACTAACTGCATGTTACAGTCTTTTAGTAATAGTTAAGTCGACGATATCTGTCCGCAACCGCAAATCTTTCCGTTTTAATCTTCCGTTTTAAAATTTGATGTAAGCCACGTTTCAACAGTAACAATAACATCATAACGTTTTTCTAATATTGAAAGATATAAGGGTTTTGATGGCATTTTGGTAATCAAATAACTTATATTACTATAAGGGAAATCGTGAACATTTCCATAGTAAATGCTAACGACAACATGATTTCGTTCAATTTTGTTTCGGATAAAAATTCTAGATGGCATACCAAACGTTTTTAACGAGAACAATAGATGGCACGTCAACCAATTTTTTTATTTTTTATTTTTTCATAAAATTTCATAACAGCTGTCATTAATGGTACACGACCTCTCATTAATGGTCATTAATGGTAAACGACCTCTCTCTAAATCGACACACGAAACTTTTTTTAAAAATTTAGAATATTTAAAACAAACTATCAATGAATTAAAATATGTTAACAAATATCATCAAAAATTAAATGTAATACAAAGTAATTTCAATACAGGATTTTTAGGTTTTTTAATAAATTCCGAAAGTCTAAAAATTATGTACAATGAATTAATTGTAAATGATAAATTAGATTATTTGTTAACATATAAGTTTAGCCAGGATCACTTAGAGTTGTTTTTTGGGTTGATTCGTTATCGAACTGGCCGAAACGACAATCCAACATGCAAACAATTTATAGCATCCTATAAACGGCTAGTTGTTAATAAATCTATAAAAGCGCAAGGTACGGGTAATGTTTCCTTGCCAGAAATATTAACTATTTCATCCAGCCGAAAGACAAATCAATTAAATTTAAATGATGATGTTGTATTAGATTTAATTGAAGTCGAGCTGGATGAATACTCGTGTGATATAATAACGTATTTAGCTGGGTATATTGAAGCCAAACAATTGCCTAAATTTTTAAAATGTAAGGAATGTCTCCAAATTTTAAATAAAAGTGCACGGTTGGAGCTAAATCTAGGTTTATTTAATTTAAAAAAATGGGGTAAATTAATGACCCCATCATTAAATACATACAAAATTTTAGTCGAATGTGAGAAAATTTTTAAAAGTAGTGTTAATATTAATGTAAAATTAGAATATAGTAAGTTAGTTTTACGATCAATACAAAATATTAGTTTAATCGATTTAATTTTTATAGATAATAGCAATCACTTATACTCTAGATTTAATATTAATGATATAGAAAATCATTTTTACGTGTTAATTAAAACTATCATAAATATATATTATAAAATAAGATTTTTTCATTTTGCAAAACAAGAGAATTTAAAAAAAATTGGTGTAAGAAAAAAATTAACGAAGTTAATTCATTTTAATGAAATGAAATAATTAAAAAAAAATAAAATTTGGTTTTATTTATTTATTATTGTATATAAATATAAGCCCATGTACTCCAATCCCGATTATAAAATTTAAAATTTTTTTTTTAGATTTAAAATTTTTGTTTCGTTAATAATTCGTTCAATATAAAAAACTGTAGATAAAAAAATGTAAACATTTCGTTCAACTACTCTAGTGCCATCTACTATTTTTATCCCAACTAATATCATGTTGGCACATAAAATCGACGCGATTTCCCTTATAGTAATATAAGTTATTTGTTGGTAATAAATATTAACGGTGTTGACGAATTTGAGTAAGGAGGAAAGGAAAACCAATTATGTTTTTTGATTTACGAATCCGATTAATGAAATGATGAATAAATGCTTCTGAAGGTGACGTATTAGAATTAGTCATCGTTAAATATTAAAGCGCGGTCAGGCAACGCATCTGGCTCAATCGAATGATATAGATATAGAATTTAATCCTATTGTCGATCCATAATTCAGATCGTCAAGGTAAACAGGTAAGCAAGTTAGGTTCTTTGATTTTTATCCTATTTATAAACGATGTGATTACCTGTTCCAACCCTTCGAATATTCTTAAAGCCTATAAATATGACATTAAAATATTTAAGCCAATTTCGAACGCTAAACACGCAATAGAATACTAGTCTGAACCAATTAGCTTTATATTTAAGTGTTCTGTTCAGAAATTGGCCTTAAATGTGACCAAATGTAAAACGATGTACTTCAGTCAAAAGATACAATGCTAAGATTTATAAAGGAGGTTTCAAAATATGTTTACGACCCATACGTTTATAGGTATATAAATTAATAAGTAAATATGATATATGTACGTTCGCACCTATATAGGATACTATCATATGAGATCATTTGCATGTTATGATTATATTGAAAGCATTCAAGAGTCGTCTTAGAGACACTAACTTGCCTCCTTTAGTTCCCTTGGCTTATCGTAGGTATAAACTAAAAAATATTTAACCGTTTTGTATGATTTTATAAGTAGATTAGGTCAGATTCATTAAGAATAGATCATGTCGGACTGCCAAGATTATACTACAATCGAAAATGCTGCCATCTTTTGGAAAGTGGTATGTTTTACACGTATGTCCTAGTGCATTGATTATTCCACTAGATGTCAGTTAAAATGTCAAAAATATGTATAATATATTTGTGGCAAATAATTCTAATTGTATATAAATACACTAAACAACGAACATAATTCCTGTTGGAATTATCTCGTACAACAAAAAATTTAAAACTAGAAAAAAATCATGGCCATTCAAACAATCTGTTGCTTTAAAATATTACATTGTTTTATGTTATATTAAGCGTGTTTTCTTTCTTATTTTGCGCTATTTTGTTGATTTGTAATATTTTATGCTTTCCGTTTGACACGAAATGATTTAAAGAAAAATATAACAAAAAAAATTTTCCAGCAATGTTTGGTACTATATACTTTGATCGTGCTGCCTCTTTCGGAAAACACAGCTAGCTACATACTTTGATGTTGCTTCCTCTTGCAAAAAATATGGTAAAGTAAATACTTTGATGATGGCGCCTCTGATCTAAAACTAAAATTCTAGTACAATTAGTACTACAAACGAAAAGGTTGAGTTATATGTGTCGTGTTTATATATGGTGTTAAAATTAAAAGAAAAAAAAATAGTGTATCGTCATTTTGATTTATAAAATCAAGATTAAAACATTAACATAAAAATTCTATCAGAAAGCGGATTTGCAAATAATAACCCAAAATCGGTCATAGCACTACCAAAGGTAGAAGTAACAAGGTTCGATGGTCACATCGTTAAATAAATTTTATTAGTAACAGTATTGGTCTTCCTGTTCAAGAAAGTGACGATACCGCAATATTCATGCCGAATATTATTATATACTATAAGATCGCAAACAAATTTTATTACTGAAAACTAAAATTAGTCAAAAATTAGGGTTGAAAATAAAAATACCGCAGCACCGATCTCCGGTATTAACCAAAAGGTCATTCATATTAAACATAATATGACATCAGTCATAATTAAACCAATAATCAATAACTCAAGATACGCATAGTTTTTTCTGTTTGATATTAAGTAAAATAACAGGTTATAGCTACCATCGCAAAAGGTCAATTTTGATCAATTATCGAGTCCAGTCAATTTTGAATATGATGACCCTTAATTCTTTATGCCTCAACAAATTGGATATCGTTAGGGCCTACTGAGCACTCAACTCATAACAACAACGAAGTATCGCATACAGCTCTTAACTCTTAAGTTTGTGAAATGGATCAGCTCAATTTCCAAATCCAAAAATATTACGAACTAGACAAATAAATGTTTAATGAAACGTATAATGAATAAATTCTCTATCAATGAAAAATTATGTGAAAAATATTATGCAAAAACTGTGACTCGTGATTCGTCTGGACGTTAGTCAGTCTGTCTACCAAACAAAAGAATTAATGACAAGTTACTTTGGGACAAGTCATCTTATTGGAGCTCCACGACCACGTGGAACAAAATATTAAAATAATTTAATAAAGAGACTCATAAACACTGTTCATTTGTTTAACAGCATTCTCTAAAAATTTAATACACTGTGCAGACGGCCAGCGTCATTAAAATTATTATAACATCGAATCTCGAAGGTAATTTCACATGAATAAAATTCAATCATTTCGAAACCATTAAAATATTTCCAAAATTTCAATCGTAACAATTCATTTCGTATTGCAGTCATTTTATTAGTTTGTTGGTCCTGATTTTTTGTTAATGCTTTTCGTCTTTATTTGAACTATTATCGTAGTAAATTGTAAATATCGTACATAGAAAAGAAATAAAAACTCCAGACAGCGAAAAAAAAATATAAAAATTGGCTTACGGCAATTTTAAGTTCTAACGCTGCAAATAACACTTTGATTTTTTTACGCGAGTCTAATCTACTCAGAGTTGAGTGATCATCGAAATTTGGTTATAATTTTTAATTTTTAAAAATATTCATACATTTTTTTTTATGTTGCAGTACAATAACGCATCTCATTATTACAAAACCTTTAAAGCCACCGGCAATCATTTTTAGAGATGCGGTTAAAATATTATTTTGTCGACGCTAATTGAAAATTTAAATTTGACTGGAAAATTTATATTCGGTTTTATGTTTTTTGCATTTATTTTTATGTGAATATATTTAACCGCCTAATTGGTGGATTAATTAACTTTTTTTTTTAACTGTTTGGTAGACAATTTTATTTGAAAATTGAACTTTTCGCGTGACACTTTCATTTGGATGTATATTGTCTTTGATATAAATAATATAAATTGTAAAAACTTAAAATCATTTATCTAAGTGGATTTTCTTATGTTTTGATTTTTCAAAGATAAAACAAAGAAACTTCACATTTTATCTATTAATCTTTTAATAATAATCGTCTACCATAAAAATTTGCTAGTTACATTCACACCATAATCACTAAAGTTAAATTTGGTGCGGGATAGATGCATTAACAATTAAAGTCGTAATGTCTGCATAAAATCGCAGATACAAAGACTACCTACAAGTACTTGTGTGCTTCATTTGAAGTTCTTTGGGTTCCAATGTGTTCATTATACGTACGTAATTATTAAACCCCGATTTAGATTCATCGTGATCGTTCCAAATAAAATAAATCAATAATTTAATATTACTGCCATTCACTCATCTGATATTGATGAAGTAAAAATCATCTCAACACAAAATCATCTCTTTTTCCGAAAGAGGCAAAGACAACCGCTTTCTGTAAAAAGTCGTATCTTTACACTTATTCGTTTTTATGGGCAATTTATTTAGAGCAGACCAATTCCCAAAAACATCACGTTCAAATTGCATCCGATCAGTTTCAATAGTAGAATTAATTTCCGTATAAATCTTAAGGTCATCTGCATAGAAAATACGGTGACAAAACGTCATTAACCAAATTGTTAAAAAGTAATGGGAGAATGTGATTGCCTTATGAAACACCAGAAGGTATAATAATTTCGAGCAAAGTAACCTGCGAAATATTTCGAACTCCAATAATCAAAACCCTTCGAAAAATTTGTCTCGGAAAGACCGTCAAGGTGGTAACTGAAGATATACCCTATAAAACGGTGTTGAAGCAAACTTTTTCTACTTTTCCTTTGAAACTCTGTTCTAGACGTGACTAAAGATTCAAAAGGTTTAGGTATCGCAGAAAGAAACGAAATTCCCCTTAAGCACGTAATCTCGATTTAATTATAGAAAAATAAAAAATCTTTTCCAAAAAACAAGACATATACCGCTCGAAAAGCTTGTATTGAACAAATTAAAAAAGGTTGCCACAAAGAATGCGAACATTTATTTAAACTCGATGGTATAATACCATCGGGACCCGCCCTGCTTGACATATTCAACTTTTCTAATCCATTTACGATTTCTGAAGCATTGAATTGGACTGTTAAAGTTAAAATTGCTTCTATACACAATGGTGTTTGAGTAAAATGCGATGAAATTATCAAATGTCTAGTGCGGGTGAAAAAACCTTTATTATCTGTCATAATTTTTGGAAATTTTATTAATAAATGAAAAAATCACTTTGGGATAACCTAACCTAAATTTTACTTTCAATCTGTAAGATATGCATTTTATGAATGAATTTGAACACTCTACAAAAGGCACTGTATTTTTACTTGTTATTACTATCCCCTGAGCGTTTAAATTTTTTAAAAGCTCTAGACTTACGGTTAGCAATATTTTTAAGCGACGTTTAACCCATAGTTATCACTACAAATTTTTTTGTGACAGTTTATTCAAAACCACTCCGATCATTTTTTTTTCAGAGCTTGTAATAATATTGTCCAAACAACATTATCAAGTAAGTGGCTTATCACAATAATATCGGCTTTTCCAAAATCATATTTTAAATTGTCTTTACCAAAATTAACAAAATCACAATAAAGAATCAAGTGTATTTAAAAGTGTGGTAATGTGCTAAATACTAGTATGTCCCGCTAAATCCGACTCTATATAACGTCAATAAATTTAAGCGAATAAAACTCAGGTTTAAATTACGGCCAAAATCGTTAAAAACTGCATTAAATCCACGAATCCCAGAGAAATTTGGTCAATATTTCTGAAATGGTGTCCTTAACAAGGATAGTTGTGATGCTCAGTACGTATAGATATTGCCAACAATAATGTAATGCATTTGGTAGAAATTCTAGATATAGAAATCCAGGAAAAAGGTCTGGAACAAGGTCCTCTTAAAATATTAAATAAAGGCATGGCGGTAGTATATTATTACTATTTATGTATGAGCCGGGTTATTACTCTATGGAGCTGACCAAATGAACTTTTACTACCGGTAAATACTGATTAGTTTATAAAGGGGAATCTTACTTAGAATTACTTACAGTACCGTATCAGAAATTGCGGTTTCTGTCTTAGCCGGTTTCTGTGATACCAATCGAAAAACTATTGCTAGAGCGAGTTGCAAGAAATAGGCTTAGCAAAAAGGAAAAATGTGAGCTAAAAGTACGCCTAGATCAGTAACATATACGTTGAATAACGCAATGGTATGCAATTTTTAAGCTCGGGCTTTAGAAATAAAACTTAAATTACTTATTGGTCCAGAAACGGGATAGTTCCGAATAAATACTAATCGTTAGAATGAAAATTATTTTGCTAAACTTACATTGGTCTGGGAAGGAATAAGACTTTATTATTGAATTGAAAAGATGTTTAAAGAGGATTTTGAGAGGCAAAGGAAAACTTTTATTCATGAATTTTCAATTCACATTAATCAAACGAAAGAACACCGATGTACATTTTTCAAAAGCCGAATGTAAATCATTAACAGAAACATTAATAAATGGAAATGGTCCTGAGGCCACGTCATATTTAAAATAAATTGATAATTTCAATTGGATTTAACTTCAGTGCTACTACTTTTAAAGTATATCACGATAGAATTCATCTAACTATAAATCGAACTATAAACTAATGAAAGATTCACCTAGAATAAGATCTAAAGCTGAAACATCTTGACTTTGGGCTTAATATTGATTGACTGAAAAAACTAAAGGATTGAAATAGAAGCCGATGTCCCGAGTTAATTATTATAAGCTTCAAAATTTAACTAAACTTAGAAAGGATATTTTATAATTTCTATTGAAAAGAGCCCATAAAAATAATTTGATTAGGCTCGCAGTAAAACTCTTGGATGAGCAAAGTAAATAAACATAAAACAATTGCTCGCATAATTTATCATAAGTAACCACTTCATAGCTGATTTATTAGACATATATGCAGCATATTTAAGAGAAATTACTATTTGAAATGCATCATCGATATCATTAGGATTATTGATTGCAAAATCCTCTGATACATATAAAAGCTCCAATTGGCTTTTCTATAACAATATGTAGGAGCAATCGTGCATGACGACTAGCAGCATTTATTTAAAAGAACAGGACGATGGTCTGAACGTACTTATAAGAAATAGTGTATATTGGATGCTGAGATATTATGGTTATTGTTTGCTACAATTACATCTAGAAGATTGTCACTTAGAAGATGGCGGAATATACGTCAGAGTGTTGTAGATCAAAATTTGAACGAAAATGTGTTTAACAGCCACTAAATCACCAAAAATAGTTTGGTCATTGAAAGTATTAAAACCTATTTAGATTTAGGAGGTGTTTCGATTTTCGATCTAATGAGGAATTTGTTACAATTCTGTTAAACGTAAATTGTCATCTCATCAAGCCATAGATTATACTGTGTAAATGTAGTACTAGCGACTTATGTCAATTTTTACGTAATACCGTAATAATTAATTGGGTATCGCAAGGAGATATGGTCGATGGTACCAAATATAAATTTTTTAGATAGATGCTCAAAAATAAACTCAACTGCGGTCAAGCTACATTGACCACATAAAAAAATAGTAGATATTGATATTTATATTACATATATCGGAAAACCATTTAACAAAAATTTGTTTTTATATTGAGCCCCATATGGAGCCCCATAAAACACAAAAAACATCTGGAAAAATTTATTAGCAAATAGCTTAGAACTCTGCCAACTGTTACCTATAGCAAATTCAACAAAAACACACAAAATTGGTGATGTAGAATTAAAATATATAACCTTGAAGAAACTAAACAAAAGATATCAGTTCCTGGTAAATACTAATTTCCGCCATTCCGCTGGTGGAAGAATTGAGGATTTAACGACAATATTAGATTTTGTTTCATTTTGATCAAAATCTAATTATCTACATACGCCATATTGGTTTTACTGATTTTAACACAAGACAACTTGCAATGGCGTTCAAAAATGTGTCTGTTGTATTTAACAACAACCCAAAACCAAAGTTCGACTCATGGGTAGTCTCCCTAAGAAGAGAGTAGAGTCGTCCGTTTTTAAAAATCGGTTTGGATTTTGCTGGTTCCATTAATACTTACATAAAGCGAGGACGTGGCCAACGAATAGAAAAACCTTACATCCGTCATATCATTTGCTTGAATACAAGGCATTTCACCTAAAAATGTTTCAAATTTAACAATCGCATAGGATTTTTAAGTGCATTGACGCTATTTTTTACGGTGTCAGTACTGATATCAGATAGAACGTACATTAGAAGCTCAGATTTTAACAGAATTCACTAACGCCAGCACATTTCCCTATTGGACATCCAGTTGCAATTATTCCACAATATGATATCTCTAAAACACCTTACAATAAGGCTATAGGATTTTGCGGTATGCTATAATGAATGAAGCAACTTTTTTGGAAGCGTTGGCTATAAGGATGTCTTATGTCAATTCAAGCTTGCACTAAAAGGACTGAAAATAAAAAAAATATCGAAGTCAATGGCATTGAAAATAGTGTATAGAGAATTGACACTTTCGAGTTAAATGTGGATTATTCTGCAAGCCGGAAAAGTATTGGAAAGCATATTTCAACGTAGATTTATTTAGCTTAGATAGTAGACCTAAGCTAAATTGCAAGAATGTTAAAGTGGGAATAACTTCATTATTATATTGTGAAAAAACCAAATGTAAGGTATACAAGCAATGGGTAACCGAAAACGAAACAATATTAAGATGATCCAAGGATGTCAATACAAACAATCACTAAGATTCCGCAAGAAAAGACAATGATGAAAAAATACAAATAAACTGAGGAAGTTCTACATCCACATATTGAGAAATACTGACATAAAAAACTTCTTCGCAGAAGCGTTCATGCAAGTAACAAAACCTGAACGATCATCCAATGCTAAACAACAGAAAATAACCAACGTCAGCACTGCTGTAGCGTAAGCTCTTATAACATACCTATAACATACCTTGTGACAATAAAACAAAAAAGTGTCAAAACGGATGACATCAAAGAAAATATGTTGGATTGGCAAGAAACACCTTTAACATGTTACACAACATCTAACATTCGTCCTTCTTGTCTAAAAACACTAACCTATGAGGGTGAAATCAGTGCTTTTTTTCACCAGGCTATCACAACCCATAAATTTGTGCACAAGGAATACAAATAAACTCAAAAATACTTAGAAAGTAAAACTAATACTAAACAACTATAAACTATAATAAAAAATAAAATATAAAATAAAAATAAAGAAAAAAAGAATAATGGGAAAGGTGATTGTGTGTTCTAACTTCTACTACTTAGTACCAGAGTTAACAAGAAAAGTAGTTCATGCATTTTCTTTTGAATTAATGAAGATGTGAAATTTGTTTTAAGTGAAGAGGTATACTATTCCAAGTTTGAGCTCCATTTACGAAGAAACACCTAGAACGGAATGATGTACTGTGCCTAGGAATAATTAATTTTACGCACCTCGTAGACTGAGCAGTTTTTATTTTATCTCTATAATAAAAGGGACAATTACCCCAAATTACATTAAAACGAAAAACACATTGCCTGTATTTTAAATAATTGACGAGGGTACAAGTAACATGCATCACGTAAACATACACTGAAGATCACTGGGAAACGAAAAGTGCTTGTGAACAAATACCTTAGGCGGATAATAAAATGCTTTCATTTCAAATGTGTAATTTCTAGAGATGGATAAGGTACACACTAAATAAGGCATCGAGTAGACAAGAACAAAATATCACTGTGGTAGTGTCAACATAATTAACTGATACTAACAAATAGCAATGCAAATAGAAGGTTTCGAAGGCAGAAAACTTAAGAAGTAAAAGAGATTTTAAATTAGAACGGGCCAATAACTGCAAGTGTAAATTGTAACAGGCAGTAGTAACCAATGGTTAACTGTGATTCTAAAAGGAAGGATATTAGAGAAACCATACAATTGGAATATTGTTTCTAATTTCCGAGTTCAAAATTCATTAAAGGAGCAAGTTATCCATGCTAAAACACAGTCGTTTGGGCATGTATTGTGCAGATGGTAAGAAAAACTGAACATAGATCATTTGATGTCAAAATAAAGTTGCGAGAAAGCGTGCCTGCTTCAGACCCACAACAAATTTTCAAATTTACTTAACTTTCATATTAAATATTCAGACCTTTTTATTTTTCGAAAATTTAAATTGAATATAATATCATCCTGTAAATACCGAAAACAACACATTTCATTCTATTCTATCGAAATAATCCAATTTTGTTATCACGTTAAATGGAAAATCCGTTAAATCCAGTTACGTTTATTTATACATCCAATTTATATACTTTATACAGATTTTGAGCTTTTCAGTGAAAAACTAAAAACTAGTCGTATCAAAAATATCTTTTCATCTCATATGATATGCCATATTATATAGCATGGTATATACCCCGATATTATATTGCCCAGAAAATCCATTTAATTTTTAATTCAGAAAATTACTAAAAAATCAAGTGACGTCATAAACATTTTCGAGGTGTTTTGATAAAAAAGAATAATTTATGTTTATCTATATACAGTATATATCAGTTAGATACAAAAATTAATAAAAATAAAAATTTAATTTACTTTCGAATATCCATAAAATTTATTATAGTTGGTGTATTTTGTACTCATGCGATAAATCGCGAATTGTGAACTTTTTTTCTACTTGTAAACTGTAGTTTTATTCACTTTTTGTTGTTATATTAAAAAAAAAAAAAAAAACTAAAAATAATACACATATGAGTTTTTTTTTTTTTAAATATTATATTTACTATTTATATATTTATTTTTAAATTTTAATTTAAAACAGAAAAAAAATCGAGAGATTTGTTTGACTTTCATATTATATTGCAATAATAGTTTTTTTTTATCTCACATACTACTAAACCACTAAACACTATTCATATTTTATTAATATTTAATTTTTAAATATGCCACTGGTATATATATATATATATATATATATATATATATATATATATATATATATATATATATATATATATATATATATATATATATATATATATATAACTCTTTTGTAAATATTCAATATTAAAATAGGATTTAAATTACACAAAATCCACAACTATTTTATGTTAATAAAATTAAAATTTAAAATTAAATAAATAACAAAAAATAATTGTATATTACTTATTTTTTATTTATGTAAATTTAATCTAATTTTTTATTTTATCATTTTCCATGACAGAACAAATTACCGAACCGCACTGTATACCATTGAAAATGGAACTAAAAAATAAAATTGAAAAAAATTAAAATTAAAAAGCGAAAAGGAAAAAGAGTCAGCAAGAAAAGAAAAACTCAACCATAAAAATTTGATAGCAGCAGAGAAAGAATGTAAGATGTAAAATGGTATGATGTTTGCGCTTTTCATTTTCATAAAATTTTCCTAATGGAAAATTAGAAAATATTTTTTACAAATTTTTTGTTATTGCGGTACGTGTAATTCTTGTATACCTACTGTACGATAATAGATTATTAAGCGTCTTCTGTATATAAAGAATTTCCCGTCGATTTTCCAATATATTTTCACCAAAAATGCACCAACATAAACAACATTGAGTTTTGGTAAATGAGATTTAAAAAAATGTAAAAAAAAAGTTCTCTTCAAAATTAGTAATATTCGATAACGAAAATAAAATAAAAGTTGGAAAATTCATTTACGATTGAGAATATGGACAAAATAACATTTTTTGTTATTGTCTTTTGTGTAAGTGAGAAACGACAAACAATGAGCATATTTTTTTGTATGAATGAAGAAGCTTTCTTTAGTTTTCGTTTTCTATAAAAGGAAAAAAAAAATTTTAGTATTTAGTGTTCACTGTAGATGTTTAGAGTGTGTGTGTGTGTGCTGTTACTTAATTAGAATGAAATAAAATATTATAAAACCATAAAACCACTCAAACAATAAGTTGATTGTTTTCCACTCGTATAATATATACATACAATATAAAGTTGATGTGTGCGGGAGATGTTGTGGATGAAAAACAATGATTATTTGTATCCAAGTCAATTTTGCGCAAAATCATGTGTTTTCTATAAATTCACATATGTATGTATAGCTGGGTATTGCAAAATAATACACTTTCGATCAGTGCATTGTAAAATAATATGCTTTCGTAAAACATAAACAAAATTTAAAGCACTCTCCACAGTTTCACCTCTCAATGTGCTACTTTTAATTAGATGTCATTACAAGTTTTTAATTTCGATTTATTTACTACAATGGTTTTGCTTTGGTCTATATTGATTAAAATAATAATAATTAAAATATAATATAATAATACAATAATAACCGGACACTCCTTTAAATTTAATGCTTAACAAATCTCTTCTGTTGGATGGCACATTTATGTTATGATCTTTATTTTACCGACGTGCATTGTTACAAATTGTTCGAAGAAATGCCGTAAAGCGTGATTTAAGAAACTTCATGATTTCTCTTTAATTTTCTAACAACATTTTGTTTGACCTTAGAGAGTCGTGATCCACTTGTTTAGCCAACACGTAGATAACTATTTGATCACATGAATCGGTGTTTATTGGTTGCTCTCCAATGTATAGGTCTTCAAGCAATTGATCTTGAGTGTATCGCTCAGTGCTTCGTTGTTGTGCTCTAATTGTTGAAAAACGATGTGAAATCCTCTCCACTAAAGTGTATAAAGTATTTTTGAAAGCTTCATTTCTGCTGGTCTATTGCTACTGACTTTACGATGCTTTCAGTATGTCAACGTAAAATATTTAATTGTATTATTTTTTCAATCTCTGACGCTTCTGCAGGCGTATGCGGTATCGTGATGATCCGTAATGTGGTTCATCATTCTCTCCATTAATTAACTTCTTCATTTTTCAGTTTGTTTTGTGTGAGCCTTATTTCTTTATGTAAGCTACTCATTTTAGTTTTTGGGCTGAATGATGTTGTTTGTTGTCTGGCAAATAAAAACTAAAATTGTTGAATTTTTTATTATTTTAGGAAAATCTTTAAATGCAATATGATAAAGAAACGATATATGCAAAACTGCATTTATCGCAATTTAATTGCGTTTATTAAATGTTTACAACATTGAAGGTGAGGCGTTAACGTTTACATTGGTATTATCCTATTCTCATTTGGTATCCTTTTCTTAAGATTATACACAACCAAACCTTTAGTATTAATACTAAGTACATTAGCTAAGTAACATTTTTGTTCAAAGCAACCGCACATATTTCTATAACATACTTTACAGGATTTTGTGCAGATGGATCTGCATTCTTTGTATTATATTTAGAATGCTAATTTATTTATATATGTATGTGTATTATGTATTTCTAAGACTGTGTCCGAAACTAATGATAAATAATTCTGAATACAAATGTTTGACATTCATTTGAGAAATATTTCTCTTCATTTCGAATATTTTATTACGCTGTTCGAAAAGTATAATAATTGTTTGAAATACTTCCCTGCCTCATATGTTTAAATTCATTAAATTCATTTTTATGAAGTATAAAAACTATGAAAAAAAATCACTTTTTTACAATTGTGTGCATTATGTATTTAAATTGTCATAGCAACGAACAAATTAAAAGGTTTCTTATATGGTTTTTGAATGAAACCAAGTAGTGAATTTTGTATGTTTCATTGTATATATCTAAGTGAGCTACCCAATGAGCCTATTTACACTTGAATATCGCTCTCACTTATGTCAAAAAATAATCTATCGTTTACATTTGATTTCATGTAGTTTGTTTTCCAATATAATTTTATGTCTGCATGAGTAGAAATACCTGCATTTTGTTTAGTAAAATTTCGTATATATAAATAAATATTTATATGTCCTTGAAATTTTGTTTTATTTGTATTAGTTGGCTTTTATCAAAACCGTCTATTGTAAAAGCCAAACTCATTGTGTAGCATTCGCCGATACATAAAAAAAATTAAATGAAATTCTCCATAATTTTTGGAATTTTATGATGTTTTTAAGTTTTTTATGATAAGGACGAAAATAAATAAAATCTATGATCTTATATTTTGTAATAGCAGAATGAATTTAAAACCTTTGAAAGCAGAAAATCGTCGAAATTGATCCGAAATTTTGACATTTCATTAAGTTTTTATTTTTCGCGTTCATGGTTTGCTATATTTTTTTTAAATAAGATAACATATTTGAGTTAAAATAGAGTATGTCGAAATTGCTGACCAACCAAGGTCAAAAATCTTAAAAACCGCCTAAATCTAAAATAAAATCTAAAAAATTTGAAAACATAACACCATTAAAACCAAAAGACACGTCAAATTAGGCATGCCAAAATTTATTTCTACACATTTTTTTAAGCTCGATATTTATCTATAGATTTGTGGAGGTCACTTTAGAATTTAGCTTAGCTCGAGCTCCATACCTAGCTTAAGGAAGAAATTTAAATAAAAGGCGTACCACAAAATTAGTGTTGAATTACCTATTTTACGAATAACTGTGAGCTTTTATACCAGCTTTCTCATGTATTTGAACAAACATAGATATTAAATGCTTTGCATTTTCCTGAGAGATGGCCATTTTCATTTTAATACTCTCGACGTCTTGGAAAATAGGAACTTTGAGAAGTTCTGGCTTATTTGTGTAAATATTAGTTGCTTTCCATCTGATCCGAATGGTTTTTAAATTTTCTAATTCATGTTCATACTCAACGTTTAAGTACTTCGCAATCTTTCTAATTTTGGAAATGGATCATTTCTTACCCCGGAAATATACACGACATTACTCAGACGTTGATAAATGTCAAAAACGTTAAAAGTTAAAGTAAATGTATCTTTTTCATGTTACATCTGAGTCGCGTCGAGTATATAGTCTCGTCGGTCGCGTACAGTATTTTTAGATGTATGTATTTTTCACTAGATTATGAGAAATTGTCTAAGTCCCCAACCAATAAGATCTAAATACTTGTACAAGATTTACATTTAAGTCAACCACCAATTTTCCTGCTTTTTTCTTACTATTGAGTAATATGCTTTAAAGACCTCTACTCGTTTAGCTTTGGTAAATTTCATCTTACAGTTTAATTTGTAATGGGTCAAAACTCAAACCATATTTCGTTGATACAATAGTTTTAGCAAAATATTTAGTTACCGGAATGTCTGAATGACCATATGACATTGCGTATGATTTGACCACATTGACATTGCGATTTTGTGATTTTTGGCTTGCATTGATTAAAGTTTCTATCGCATTTTCTTCAAATTCAAGATCGAGTAGTTATACTTCTGGAATAATATAATTGTAGACTAGCAACTCAATTACTCTAATTTATTCAATTGGTTCTCTGGTTGCAAATTGATAACGTGAATCGATATCGATTATTTCGCCTCCGCAACGAACATATTGTTTTATTATTACATAATGTTTTACGCAGAATAATTTGTAATTGATTTTTTATCTGATTATTGTGGCTGCTTAAAAATACGCCTTCCACGTCATAATTTCGTAGACCACTTAGTAATATTTACATCTGATTGTGCTATTATTTGTATTTCACATAATAGAGTAACATCAATATATACATTGTCATAAGCTTGCTTGAAATCTAAGAACAGCTGAACTACGTCACAAGATGTTTCGGCGAATAATTATATTCAGTGACTGACTGAACTCTTTTTATAACATTTATCATCACACTTTAACATATATCAACTAGTATTTCGTAAATTTCATCACGGATGCGTCGTTTAAAATTTTACGAATTTTAGATTTTCTCAGAAAAAAGACTACTATTTTCATGCCTCATTTCTCAGGTTACGACCATAACTGACAATCTCATGAAAGTATCAATTGACATCACAATTTTAAAAAATAATTGGTTTGCGAACCATATTTAAGAATATCAGTGCAATGTTTTGCTAAAAAATCGGTCGAAAGCTAAAAAGCTAAGGTTGGCACCGAATTTGCTTAAATTCTAGTACATCACTAAAGATAAGTCATCCTCAAAAAACACATAAAATTCGTTCGAGAAAATGAGGAGACCCCAAATCATCTATATATATATATTTACCACCTAAAATAAAGAAGCTTGACTCAAAATGCCTGCCTAATTTCGGAAGATCATTTTGTGCACATATGAGTCTTTATTTTCAAAAGATGACTCTTTAGGAAAACAAATTATTATTCTACTGACCTATAAATAAAATTTATCGCCCTTATTGCGTTCCGAACTTATATGTTGACATCACTGTTTAACACCATATTACATTATTACACCATTACTATCAAAACAAGTGTATTTGGTATTCACGTTTATTTGCCAAGGCACAACTAAAACATTCATTTGAAATGTCCGGTAAGCAAAGAAGAATTTTCGAAATTTAGAACCATAAGTCTGGGACCAAAGCTAGGACTGGTGCGTCGGGTGTGTGTTCACATTGATTCGCTTTTCTAATTCAAATCTCATCTTGGGATTATTTCCTGGGGATTATTTGGAAGTGAAGTGATGTTTGAAAAATAAGATTTTTTTTTTAACATTAACTGAAGATTATTCAATAGTTTCCAATAAATTCTATTGTAAAAAAATAGCAGATTGTATGTTTGATTATGAACTTAAAATCCGTGACTACCACATAAGTGGATTCCGAATTTTTATTTAAAAACAATTAAAAATTTGAATTAAAATTTCGTTTTAAAAATTACTTTTATTTTTAATTATAACACACAACTAATACACGCAGAATATGCACACGCGATAAAAAGACATAAATTATAATATTCATATACAGATTATTATGACGTATGTTTTATTCCGAAGTTTTCAAAACGACGCAATTCAAAAAATTAGCGGCTAACCCGAAAAAAATGACCGATTTCATCTTGTTTCGGTGTAGTCGTACGATTTCGGAGTTCTGAATTAAAATATTAAAATTAGACCTCCAAATGTTTAGGTTAAAACTGTATTTTGTCTCTATCGCTCTAATGGATAATTTTTACTTTCCTTTTTTAATTTGGCTAATTTTTTCGCCTTGCCATCGTGGAAACCATACTTTAGACTTTTTGACAAAAAGTATATTCCCGAAATTTCTCATTTAAACGAGCCACCCTTGAGATATTCAAAAGATATTCAAAATCATTTTTTTTCTAGGTTGGTACATTTTTCAGTTGTTTACATGTCACTTTTAAGAGCAATGTGTCAGATTGTTTATACGTAATAGTTTTGTAAACAAGGCATTGTTTAGTGTACTCTGAGAATTTCACTGTCGAATTTAGTTGAGCATGGAGTGTGCCCTATATTTTGTGTTTCGAACAAAATATGTTATGTGCAGAACTGTGTCGAAGATGCGGCAGTGCCAAAACCACAAACATACGAGTGGTATACTATATATTTAAAGTAAGTCGTACTGTGGTTGATAATTGACCTCGTTCCGGTCGTACATCCACCTGCGACTAACGAAAAGATCGAAAAAATAAAGAAAATTGTGCTCGAAGATCGTCGTGTGAAGATCAAGGAGATAACAGTAGATATTAGTATCTCGTACGGATCTGTGCAATGCGTTATGTACGATGTTTTGGATATGAGACGAGTTCAATCGAGGCTTATACCGAGGGTGCTGAATTTTTTACAGAAACAGTATCGCATTGCGGTCACTGAAGAAATGATTTCGTTGAGCCAAAATGTTATCGAAATCATAACATAAAAATCGATGTCAAAGTCTATTCCAAGTCAACGTTTTGTTGATTGCCGTGGTGTGGTCAACTTCGAATTCCTTCCGCTAGGCCTAACAGTAATTAAGGAGTATTATTTGAGCGTACTGAATCGTTCGAGGGTATCAGGAAGCCGGAATTTTGGAGAAACAACTCATGGTTTCTTCACCACGATGATGCACCAGCTCACACATCTCATCATTTACGCGACTATTCGACCAAAAAAAACGTTAATACCGTTCCGCGAGCTCGGTGTTTACCTAACATGACCCTGTGTGACGTTTTCATGTTCTTGCGACTCGAGTTACCACTTCAAACGAGGTTTCGCAGAAGGGTTTTAAAATTAATTTTTTTAACCTCATATTTTTTTGGCTCGGTAATTTTGATAATCATACTTATCATGTTAACCCAAACTGTATTATAAAGACAACGGTATTGTTCAAATTACAGTTTATTAAATAAGCAATTACGTAAAAATTGTAGTGCGGTAATAACAATAATAATCGGTTTTCACAGGCTATTGCTGGCCTTTACAGTATCGGCAAACCAGTTTCATTGAATTAAATCTAGAGGTAGCTCTTTATACTGTACTAAACAACTATAGAAGACAATCGTATCTAAAAGGCCATCGTCGTCGACAGCATGGCTAGTTGTCATTGGCAAGGAGTTAATTAGTAGTGGAAATAGGATGTGTAAAGAATACCTGTTGCATGAAACGCTTTCTATATCCTCCCACACAATTATTACAAGTGACAAGAAACCCAAGGTCATATTATCTACTGCTAAAAACCACTGCATGGTTTAGGACTTTGTTGGACTGACGATATAAGATGTTTACCTGGAGTATTTCACATTTTCGAAAGCCAATTACCTTTCATTGGTTATATCTTTGCTTTGCCGAACGAATACAGTTAGATCAAAAATAATCGTGTACCACATCAGTCTTAACATTTAGGTTTCAATAGTCGAATGGCATGGTGTATAGTCTGGTGACATATTCAAAGAAATTTCGTTCACTGCGCTCATAGCTAATTCGTTGTATTCATAAGACTTCAACCTTTGACCATGATTTTTCGTTTACGTGGCTAGTAGTTCTCCTGGCAAGAACTCCGTTTAATTTTCGTGTGATTGTGAAATTAAATCGCTCTTCTTTGTACATTATATTATTCAATAAGATCATCCAAAGGGTTGTAAAATGAGTCTTATCTTTGGCTGAGCTAAAATTTATGAATGATTGAAGAAAAATAATTGATCGCGTGGCTATAATCGTGAGTCATTTTCTATGAATTCACGATGTTAACCTAGTAGCTGGTTAGCTTTTGCAATTCGGCAGCATCGATGCAAATTGTAAATTTTGAACTTAGGACTGCAGTTCCGTGACTTTAGGACCCTCAGAAATCAAAACGATTGTCAATTCTTATGATATCATGCAGGTTGTATGTACTTTATGAGACATGCGAGTTGCTTGCAACCACATGGGCCAGTTAGTGTGGCAACAACTTGTTTAATTATATCAAAACACTATAATAGTTATCAATATCAATTGCGTGACATTTATCAATGAGCAATTTTAATTTGGTGTTCATTCTTCCTTTAAAATAGAGGAGAGGGGAAAATTTGGATAAAGAAAGCTTCATTAAAGTATTATCGTCTTACAGTATATTGGATTATCTAAATTAGATCTTAGTTTATTGAGTTTTAATGTCGACTTTATCTTAAAAATGCGTAGGAATATCATCATTGTTTATACGAAATTTCAGCAATTTGACGTACGATGAACTCCAAACAATTGCTATATACAGGGAATTAATGCTATGTATCGCCCACTAATGAAATACACTTCATAATACACTTCTAAAAATAATAACCGTTTAAAATTGTTTACACATTCTGAATGTTAATTTAATAATTGATTGTAAATCCGTAAGTGTACACGGATAAAATAATACGGCACCGACATAATTTAATTGGACGCGGTTGCGTCTGTTCAATTTAAAGATTTGGATTTCATCATGACGCAAAAGCGGGCACGTCTGTGCAATGTACTCGGTGTCGTCGAGTTTCTCGACTGCGTGAAATTTATAGTTTTCAAATATTTATATAACGTACTAACTATTATTAGATACAGATATAGTCGTACTTGTTGATTTTATACAATTTAATGAATTGTAGTACATATCATAACGAAATAGAAATAAGGTCATGCAACAAATAATCCATGGAAAGAAATGAATAACTACTACTACACACTACCACCACTGTAAACTATAAAGAGTGAAATATAATAAAACTTTATAAATAGTTTTAGGAGAGTTTGCAAAATTTTTTTGCTTTTAGTTTAATCGTAAAATGTAATGCTTATTACTTACTACACACGGTGTTTATAGTTAATGAAGCATTAGTTAATTATAACTGTTTACTTTGTTATACTAGAGTGAGTAATTGTTATAATTAGTGCCATCATTATCCTCATCTCTAAGCTCTCCTATTTGAACCAAATTGCGGAGTAACCGTTACGACTAAAGATTTATGATTATTTTTTCACTAGCGGACATGTAAAGTGATCGAATTTTACTTAGCTTAATGATCATCATCAAATTTGTAACTTTATTCTTCTATTACCAGAAATTTTCTCATTCCATCGAGGCAAATCTATTCATTGCGGCATAAGAAGCAGTACTTCAAGGGTTACTGTGCCAAATGCTTTTATTAAAAAATACTGCTACTAACCCACGTAAAAACAATTACCCTGTGAGTAATAGGAAATCGGCAATAATCTAATTAAGCAACTCCTCGATCGTTTGACAGTCGCTAGTGTTCCATTCGATAACCTGAGCTTTAAAGTCTTCTCGGAGAAGCGATGTTCTCAGAAGAAGAAACCTTCTTGACAACAAGCGCTTTTTGATCAAATCGATCAGTTTAGGTTACCCGTAATAAAGTTGACTTAGTAAACTATTCCACTTATCAAGACATATCAAATATTTTTGTATTTTTGATTCAAGAATTTGTTTGTCCAGAATACTAGGAAGCGCAACGACACCAACTTTTGCTTCATTTTGGAGCCCTCGAACCTTTTTTTCAGCCCCAACTTCACTTCTGTCCACTGTTGTCAAATCATTGATATCCTTTTCGTTTTGACTAACGATGTTCTTGAACTTGGCTTGATACTCCAATGTCAGTTTTGGGTTACCGATGCTTTGCAACTCTAACAAAACTTCTTCTTTCTTCGTTTCGAATGTGCTTGAACTTTTTAACAAGTGAGTTAAGATCAGAGTCTAGCTTAACCTTATGTAATAAGGTCGTATATTCTTTATGTGATTTGAAAAATTTATTTGAATTCCAATTGTGGATGCTCTCCGTCAGCATTAACCGCTTTCTGTTTGCCGCGAAGAATGCAATATTCTATTTTCCATTATCTCATTATTAACTTGGCAAGTTGTCAAATTTTCTTCTAAAGTCGGGCAAGACTAATTTCTCACCAAGCGTATTTTTGGGTGTACCATCTCCATTCATGGAATTATCGTTTCCTTCTCCCTGCTACTTGTATCATTTCGTTATCATTTGCAGTCACTGCACCTCTTGGAATCGAATTACCACAGACACGCCGTGAACGTAGTGCATTCGTTAAAATGTAGAGGCTAAGTCTAGTTGTTGCAACTTTAAGATAATATATGTACAAGTTTGGATCTGTTGTTGAGCCAAAGTTCTCCCAATTCTTTTACGGATAGCTTTAACAGCATGCTTTATGCCGTTGACAGCTTAAAAAAAGCGCTTAACATTCTTCTGATAAGCAGAATGGTTAAACCAAACTTTAATCACGTTAAAAATAACTTATGCAACTTTAACCGGTACAGTGATTGAAACCAATTTTAAATAACTACGGTTGACATTAAACTGTGCAGAGCATGTGAAAGAATAAGTTACTTTAGTACAACATAAAATTCATAGTTATAAAAACTTTTTTATGTGAGTTAGTTTGAAAGCTTTTCACTAGGTATCGTAAGAAATACATTTAGCAAAGATAAGAACCAACATAGTCAAGAAATGTTTCTTAGCACAAAATGTACTAAACTAATCACTTATACATGATAAAGCCTGTATTTACAATTTTCCTGAAAACTATTTCGCAAAGCATAAAATCATAATAAAATACATTATTCATATTTTTATGTTTTCATGTATTTGGTATCAGTCACATTCAAGTACATAACATAATCAAATTTGTTTGATCAATACAATAAATTTGAATATAAAACTTAAAAAAATTCATGCGCAATTGAGAATCCACCTACATCCCAAAAATAAATTTCGTTCCTCCCGATTGTCAGCATTCATTCGTCTGTTGTCATTCATTCTGTTGTTATTGAAATTTTCATTGTTTGCGAATTTACAAATAAAATAAATTTACCGAAAATGTCTGATCTAAAATCTGAAATTGATAGTGATATGGAACAAAACTTTTCATTAAATAGTAATATTGATCCAAAAAATATGCAAGAACTAACGATATATGTGAGTAAATAATGGTGACATAACCTAAAACAAAAATTATTTCGTTTTAATTTCTGTTTTTTTTTTTACGATTCTGTTATAGGTTCAAAATTTATTACAAAATGTTCAAGATAAATTTCAGTCCATGTCCGATCAAATAATCACACGAATTGATGACATGGGCAATCGAATAGATGATTTGGAGAAAAGTATTGCCGATCTCATGACACAAGCGGGCGTTGAGGGTCCAGAAAAATGAATTTATGGCAGTAACGACTTACAGCAATTATTTTAATTTATAAAACTATTGATTAAGAACTAGGCCGTACTTTTGTGATGGTATTTTATATCAGCTTTCGGTTTTTAAGCTACGAGTAACTCATTTAAAGATTAAACAAAGAATCATATCGCCATAACAACCCCATACCTGTATAATTAATCATTTCCTGCTATCAATCTAAACCCAAATCCATCTCTTATAACAAAGAATGTAAGTGTGTCTAATATAATATGTAATAAACTTAAGAATTTAAAGTAAACAAATTGTAATAAACAAAACCATTTATTAGTCATTTCCGCGAATCACCTTGATTTTACTTCAAATTGATCTAGAAATTCTGTAAATATGAAAAACAAGGCGTAACTTTATTTAAAAATTCCGTTTATTGATTTAACAACATAAATGGTTTTAGGTTTGACTGGTGTTCCACTTCCATCTTCGGTTGAAGATACTATTTCGACACCTTCACAATAACTTTTCAATGTTTTAATCTGGATGGGGAAAGGACAATGGATAGGAAATGTTTAGTGAATTAACGAATTCGTTTCAAATTAGAAATTGATGAGGTTACCTTTGGAACTATGGTTTGAGGATCTTCGTCGCTTTCACTTGTATCGTTAGATATTTCGTCCTATAAAATAAAACAGATTGACTAGCTAATCAGAACCAAATTGCGCAAACAATTGTACGAACCATTGATTGACTTTTCTTAAGCGAGCTTCGAACATGCTTCATTGATACATCTTCGTTAGACGATTCTAAATGTTCTTCGGCCTGTGTGCCATTAGTGTTCAACGACGTTGTGCTTTGACTCATTAAACTGTTCCGGCGAAGTTTCGATAGTGAAATGCTTGAATTAAAAATTGAATTTAATGTACCCATTGATTGTGACCGAAATTTGTTTGGGTACCTTGAATCTCCTCGTTCGTTTTGGTTTAAAATTTTTTTAATTTCCTCTAAATCACGATCGTCATCTATATCGTAAAAATCTTGAAAGGCTGCCGTTAGAACTTCAATTGCTCGGGCATGCTGTTTAATTTCAATTTTAATGAAATTCAGTAGAATTTCCTTGGCAGATTTTAATTTTTCTCGTTCAAAATTTTCAATCTGGCCATTTATTTTTTTCACAATCTGAGATATTTCCAATTTTAATTTTTTTATCTCGGCATCGAGGGCAGCATGATTTTTGTGATACCCACGCTGATTTCTATGCCTAATCTGTTCCATTTGTTTCTTTCGGTGCATTTCCTTTTCTTTCAGCGCAAATAAATTTTTTATGTCGTCCTTAGCCAATTTGCATGTACCCTCGTACTGGTGAAATTCAGCCGAAACTTTTGTATCGATTCGAGTGGATTCTAACTCTTTAAAATCTCCTAAAATGGTTAAGGCTTTTGAAAAATTACGCAAACCATCCGCAAATGTGCGATTGTAGGCCTCATTTTCCGCATAATACTTGAATATTTTAGCAAGCTCATCGTGCTTGTCGCTCAATCTGAAAAATCAGAATTTAGAATATGGTGCCCAAAACCATAGTAAATTACATACCTAAGGGTTTTTCGGCTAAATTCGGAGAATCCAGTTGAAAAATCAGAAAATAATTTCTCTGCAAAATGTATACGTTCGGCAATGAATTTCGATTTCGCACTATCGGCCGATTCCCGACTCAATGAGGATCGCAACATTTTCGATGTAAAACGCGTTTGACACACTCAAATCTGTTTGTTTGTTAAAAATCTGGGCACTTAGCAACCGTAAAACTTGTTTTGAACGGTTTCGTAAAACACGAGTCGTTATTATCGTAAACCTAAATCGTTATTTTATTATCAAAGGTGAAATGAAAAAGAGTCAAAATTCAAATTTACATAATTTTTTATTACAAAATAGAAATATTTTATTAAAGCTACATTGTAAGATTTAGTGAACCGTCATCATCTAATTGTTGCACATCGTCCTCTTCATCCGGTGATTCTGGAGTCTCCGTCATCATGTTATTCTCATTTTCGACATTTTCAATCAAAACTTCGCTCTCATCCATTGCAATTTCAATATCACAACTACTTGGGTTGTACTCATCGATTCCAGTTTGCGGAATACTATCTTCAGCCTGTTCTGACTTTCTTGGTTGGGTTTGTGGCATTATAGCCCTTTTATTGTTTATGGTTTTTAAGAGAGCGTTTGCTTCACTCTTCGTTTCATCGTACTCTAGGCATTTGTAAGCGAAATGGGTTGCCTTCTCAAAATCATTTTTGCTTTCATAATAATTTCCTAGATACAAAAATGCTTTACACAAGGTTTGCTTATCGATTATCGTTTTTTCGTCGGCACAGTAGTTCAAGTATGCGGGTACAGCATGATCTGAATCTCCCATTTTTTCATAAAGTTCAGCCAATTTCCAAAGTGCTATTCCTTCAATATCACCGACATTGCACGCCTTTTGATAGCATTTAAGAGCATTTTCTCGTTTGTCCAGTTTTTCGTAAGTTTCACCCATCGCAACCAGCATCCGACTATCGTATGGTCGTAGTTTTTGCGCAATTTTGTAATAATACAGACTGTAAAATGGCATTTTTAGTATTTCATAGGCCTGACCTAAGCCGTACCACGCTCGAAAATCACGTCGATTAACATCGACCGCATGTCGATAGCTTTGTATGGCCGCATTGGTATTCTTCATTTCCATAAACTCGTGTCCCATCAATGTCCAAGCCGAAAGATATTGTGGATTTAGTTTCAATGCCCTTTGAAAATAAAGTACAGCCTTTTGGTGGTCACCACGAATACTGTAGTAATTTCCAATTACACAACATGTTTCCGGTCGATACTTATTGATATCGACAGCACGATGTGCGAGAAATGACATCTCGGTTTTTAGCTCTTTTACGAATAGCAAATTCGAATAGATATCTAAATAGTCGAGACGATACGGATCGACCTTTTGTATATGTTCGAATATCTCAATGGCTTTATCAACGTCCCGTTTATTTTGGCATGCCAATGCTATTTGCGTAGTCACATAGATACATTTATTGAAACCGGCCAATTGTAGTTCCTCGTAGCTTTTTAAACCTTCGTCGTTAAAGTACAGTTCTATTAGCGTATGTCCTATAAAAATATGCTTTATCCAATGATCTGGCAGCCTTAGATTCATTAGTTTATCCTTATCAGCTATGAGTGGTGATAGTTCGAGCCAAGCTCCCCACAGCATTGGAGCTTCATGTATTGCTCTTAATAGAACTGAAATCGCCATCTTTTGTAAATCCAGCTTTTTTAGAATAATCCCGTACAAGTATAGCGAGTATCCATCTAAATTGTTTTGATTATATTCAATTTTCAAGATCGCCAACAAATCCGTTAAACTTTTTACGTGTGTGTGATTATTTTGTGATATATTTTCATTCATATTATCCAGCCGTTTTTTTTCCTTAGCCATGTACTGGGAATATAGGTTAAGAAATTTTGGTACCGGTGATTCACAATTCCGTGTAAAGTATGCGGCCCGATCATATTCTCTATTGTCAAAGTACGACTTGGCTATATAGTAACTATCGTATTCTGTCGGCTTAATACCTTTATTAATGTTTTCGCGATGAATTTCTTCACAACTCACATCACTATGTTGTTCTAGGCCATGATTTAATTCAGCCAACCATTTAGATGATTGAAGCAGGCCCCGTTTATTACACTCGATCATACCATTATATATATCTTTTTTCACTTGCTCTAGATTTATATTAAAAACTTCTTCGTTCATTTTTAATGTGATTTATTATATTTTAAAAATGTATATATAGTTTGGGATAACAAAAAGTGTTTGGATAATTTTGACAGAGTGACAGTTGTTTATGCCCAATCAGCCACATAAATCAGGGGAGAGAACATGGTCGGATATTATTTTGAAAAATTTTCCGAGAAAATTCAATTTTCTTTTGACTTAATATCCTCGGTGCTGTTATACTAAAAATTAAAGATAAATGTTTAACCACTTTATTTAAGATGTAATTTGAATAAAATCATACGACATACCCTATTTTCAACTACGACAAATAAAAAAATTGGCAAATTTTTGTAAATCAGTACTTTATAAATCAAAATAAATTAAATTAAAAAACCTTTTCATTCTACTTATATCTAAATAACACATAATATCATAACATTCTACTTTAGAAATGGCATTTAGCTTATAAGTATCATAAATAAGGAAGATCATCATTAATATCGCCGACCCCCTCAAATTGCAATGTTTATTGCTTTAATAAATTTGAAATGTATTTAAGGACCTTGGCATCGCTTAATATGCCCATGTGGTCGACATTTGGCAACGGTACCATGGTTATTGGTTGTTTCTGCATTTTTTCCCACAATTTACATCCCAGTAACGAACGCAAATTTACTGTACCATCACCATCGCCAGTTATAAATTCTGGTGTGCCATCGGGTATATCGGATTTAGGGTAGTGTAACATTTCAACAGTATCAACATTTTGTCCGTATAAACAATGAATTTCAACTCCAGGTGCTGTAAAATTTTTTGAGTATTGTACTGTGTCTTTCATCATTTCCCAAGCGTACGGTAAGCCAAGATCATTTAAGAAATCTTCCATGTCGGCGTATGTGTAGTTGCGTGCTTTCGTTTTAACCAAAACCTCGTCGGATTTCCAAAATATTGGCGATGGCATTAACCATGCTAGGGATGGGTTTGTAATTTGTTCAGCCCGCATTGTAGCCCCATTTAAGAAATGCGATCCTAAATCATCACCAACTGCCCAGACTTTTACGGCTTTGGCACTTCCACCAAAAGCACCGGAAAGAGTAACCAAACGAGCAATATGTTTGTCTTTCCAGGCTTGAGTTTGTCGCTGTAAAAATAGTAACGACATTGGACCGCCCATACTGTGTGCAATCAAGGTAATCGGTATATTTCCATTTTGTTGATATGTTTCCTCAGTTAATTCTTTGAATTTAACAAACCATTCGGCATGTTCGTCTGAAAAGATTAAAAATTATGACCACCATTATTTACAAAAGATGTCTATAAAATTCTTACTTGGCGCTTTACGAAAATCATACGGAGCACCACGTATTGTTACATTTCGTGTATATCCAATTGACACCAATGTATTACCAATGTCTTTAAAGTAAGCCCCAGCCGATGCATGACTTGGATCCAACCACTCGACAGTTTCAGACGAACCCCATCCGGGAATTCTAATGTCGACACCTGGTTGGTTGTATGTGGTGCGTGTTACATTGTCATAATTCAATTTTAGATTATCAATCCAACATCCAATCACCAGCGGAACAAGAAGTTCTAAGTTAAGCCATATATTAAAATAATCAGCTGTATGTTTCTGGCATATATAATGTATAACTTCCGATTTATTTAAACGTGCATCGATTTGACTGCCTCCGTCACCCGGAACTGTGAAAACAAAGAACAAAAACAAAAACAAACGATTAACCTTAAGCTCTAAACATATTTTACGATTAGATTATTTTCTAAATATGGCCTGTTATGACGTCATTGTGTTTACTAATACGACCAATGTTACCGTAAACACATTAATCTCTAATTTGCAGCTATTTACCAAAAATCACAGGAGACAATGGCGGTGATCCAATTAAATTTTCTTCGAATTCTTCGTCAAAATATTGATTTATTGTAAAAATACTGCTTCCACTAATATTACAAACTAAATACGATTGAAATACGATAAATACTATAAATACATTAGTTAATAATCTCATTTTAAAGTGTAATTGTGATGAAGAATTAATTAATCAGGTTGGAAATTCTGAAGGTGAGATCCAAATTTTTTACGTAAATATAAATTTAATGTTACGATTTAAGCACAAAACTGACTAGAAACTTTTGAATTATGATTGTTATTGAAATAATCTTAAATCTCGTTGATACTGTTCACAAATAAATAAATAAACAATTTTACTACAAAGTCAAGACTCACGACATGATAACTTGAATTTGACGTTTCCAAATGATTTTTTTGTTTTCATTTTCCACTTTATATCAACATTTTTTGGAGCTGTGCGATGTTTGGTTTCATTGTTATTGCCATCTGTGAATTGATAGATGAATATATTTTTTAATGAATTCGAGTTAAGTTGGGTTCACAGCGATAAAAAACTTTATTTGTGACAGTGCATGTTAATTCGAATAAACGTTGAGCGTTGTACATTGGTCGGTTAAATTAAATTTGCCAGCACATTCCAAGCGTTACTCTCGTTTCTAAGTAACGCAACATTCCAAAGTTGTCTTTCATATCATTCAGGATTCAAATCTCATTTCAGAATTCTTAAGATTCCGTCTGTCAAAAAATGTTAAGTTCAAATGGCATTGAACTGGACCTATGTACGATTAATCAAGTCTATGTTTCCTCATTATCTTTAGGCATAATTTGTTCTTATCACAACTGCAATTCCAATTCTTTTGTCAATTTGTTAGTTATTCCATGGGTTTTCTATCACAAGGCATTCAGCATTCAAGGCTTAGATATTCTTGATAACAACTATGCCATAGTAATCTTCACCTAGCTTTAATCCTAAAGAATATCTCTCTCCTAATTACTTCGTTTGCGAGAAGCACCGATGTGAGGTTGAAACGGATTTGAGAGGCGGTGAAGTTTCAATAGCAGTGAATTGTTTGGTTCCTAGTTAACTTATTGCTTGACGCATGGTACGAAGCTACTGCCATTTGTGCCAAACGTTTCAATCTCCGTTATTATTATTGCGGTAAATATCCACAACTACCAACTCTGGCGTGGTGAACTCATCATTGTTGAAAATTTCATTGATGAAATTATAATATTGGCCAGTATTGTTGCTACACACCGGATCATGATCTGTAATGGAATATTTCTAGATCTATTTTTTCTACGGAAGTGACTCGTTTGGAGCTTGTGGCCTGCGATGATTTTTCCACCATTTGTTCGCGTATCTTCCATACTCCGGTAACAAACGCGGATGATTATTCGTCACAAACGCGGTAATGCTAAAAAATCTTTTACGAATGATTCTTACTTTAATCTCAGGAGTGGTGATTATGTATTCTTGAATAAATTTCTGGTAACCTGGATTGGAGTATTCCTTAACGAGAGCGACTTCGAAGGGAGATCCATAATTCTGAATAAGTTTTTATACAGCAATTATCTACTACAGATTTAGGAGAACTTAACTTCGTCTCCAATATTCTTCCGAAATTTATTTATTCTAAAAAGTAAGTTAGCGATTTTCCTCCCAAATGTCAAATCTGAACTATTATTGGCTTCTAGCATTGTGGTATCATAAAAAAAGGTTCGAATCCCCAGCTGAGTCAGCTGAGTGGAAAAAACATATCTAACGTAAAAACGAGTTAAGAACGGGGAAAAAAGGGTTTTGTGTATAAATTTCGTTGCATGGTAAATGTTTTTGTTTTGGTAATGAAACCGGACGATACATCAAGATCAAATAAAAAGTAAAAAAAATCACGATCCATATAATTTAAGAGCTAAACATAAATTTAGTGAAGTAAAAGGAGATATCAACCATCACTTGGCGTACAAGTGGATATCGAGTGATGAGCATACGAGAGCAAACGTAATATTGACGTACGTTCAAATAACCAAGTGTTCAAATAGAGGCAATCAATATATGCTTTTTGGGGACAAAAATATCAACTTGCGTCGGTTACAAAAAAAAACAAAAGAATAAGCAACATCACACGAGTCTGGGATGCAGAATTGAAGATCGAAAATACAGTACGAGGGTGCTGACAAGATTTACAGTACGAGGGTGCTGACAAGAACGAGAATACTGAGCGAGATTACAGAACAAGAATACCTAACGAGACGGAGACCGTAAGGGCGCATGCAGAATAGGATAACGATCAAAACACAGAAGAAAAAATAAACAATAGCGTGTTGTTATAAAAAATGTTTTATAATTATTGTCTCTTTGGTCCACACTACCGGTTTGTCATCAGTGGGTGGTAATTTTGTGCGTTATTTTTGCTTTTTTTATTGTAGCTCAGACAGGGCTGAGAGCTCTCGGAGTCAACTCGGAATTAAACCTGATATGCGAGTGTAAAAAATTTTTTAGCTGGGTAAAAAAAGTAAGCAAAAATGAGATGTTCTTTCAAGGAGTGAGGTAGTACCGAATTATGTGTGTGTGTGTGTGTGCGTTGTTGATTCAAAGTAAATGTGATCGCAGACCATAAAGTCTCCCTCGAGCCTCGACCAAATTCGATCCACCCCTCTGGACTGAGGTTTAGCCGGCAGAATCCGCAGGTCGGGAGATAAAATCTGTTTGCGAGAAACCGTAACAGCCTTCTGGAGTCTGCAAGTTATTTATCAGATATTTTATGTCAGAGCATGAAAATTCTCCCCTTCTGCCTAATCCTGAGCATTACAATGATTCTTTGGAGCTTAATTTATTTCTCTTTTCGGATGATGCCATTTTTGGTTTCTTGGTCAGTTTGGAAGTCATGAAAGGTGCTGGGCTTGATATGATTTTACCAATTTTTATCAAGATATGAACTGAAGTTCTAACCTGACCCACTGTCTTTATATTTACTCAGTACTGGCTAGTTTACGGATCCATGGAAAATCTTCTTCGTTCAACCAACTTTTAAATCTGGGAAAAGAGGTTCACACTTCAACCCAGGATGGGGTGTAGTCTGCCAGCTTATCACGATTATCACAAATCTGAGATGCTTCTGCGGCCATCTGTTTAATAATAATTACTCTAAAGCCTTTGATAAGATTAATCACTCTGTTCTGGTTGATAAGCTTCATAAGTAGAACCTCCCATCTCTTCCTATAAAGTAGTAGAAGGCTTATCTGTCTAATCACATATGACTTTTTCTATTCTTTCTGTTTATTAACGACGTAGTGCATTTTTTTGTGAGTGATTGACTAACAACAGGTTGTTTCTGAAGGTGAGTAAGTGTAGGACCCCGTTGTTTTGCTCTACCACTTACCATTCGTCCATCATGATTTCACCTCTCATTCTTAAGGCACTTTGACCATATGAAGGCGTATATTAATGCTGGGTTTCTTAAAATGAAATTTTGGAAATTTCTGTATAGAATTTTGTGACCCGGTTACGTTAAAACCATACTGTCGTTCTCTGTATGTTTGACTATGCCTTTCCAGTGCAGTGTATTTATTCTAGGACTGCAATTCAAATTGTAATAAATCCGTACATAAGTAATTTTTCTCATATGCAGTCAAGAGTCTGCCATCCAATATCAGGGTAGGATTTGCTGAAAGTCCTTATCGCGATCGTTTTAATCTCATCTTGTTCCAACGGCGTAACGTGACTTGCTATATTTGTGGGAGATGTATAAAAATGTATAAAAAGTTTAAAGTGGTCTCGTTCTGTGTGACGATCATAACAAAGGGCAAACAAGTTATCGAACCCAAATGACCTTTTTTAGGTCAGTTCCTCCTGAAAATCTATATTTCCGTTTAACCAGTCATTGTTGGAACTATGAAACGGTGTAGGCTGTATCATATTTTTCAATATTTACAACCCACGTTGATTTGGAAAAGGTAATCCACCAAATTGCCTAGCAATATTTTCCTACTGCTTGAATTTC
Source organism: Tipula confusa (assembly GCA_963556175.1). Lineage (NCBI taxonomy): Eukaryota > Metazoa > Arthropoda > Insecta > Diptera > Tipulidae > Tipula > Tipula confusa. The sequence goes on from OY744475.1 coordinate 3,931,472, forward strand.
TTTGCCAAAGTTTTAAAGATGTTCTTAATCTTTAACAACCGTTCCTAATAAAAATTCAATGCACCTCAATGTCTCAATCACCACATTTGTAACATAACAAAAATATTGGCAAACAAAACATTATTTCACAGAATATCGTCTTCCCACACCATCTTCTATTCCAATAGTCTTCTAGGAACTGTTAAATTGAATTTATCGTCATTTCTATTCAATCAAAATTATAATTTTACTGACTTCAGCGATTTTTATATTTCAATCGATACACGACCGAGCTTTCCGCACATTAGTTCCATGACATTTATTATGTTCTGTTTTCTAGAATTTTTTTTTTGTCATGCGAGTTAATTCGATTACCAATTTTAATTACCTTGTATATACCGTACCATAATGCAGACCGTACCATAATGATTTAGTTTTGATTTTACAATCGCATTATATAGAGGTTTAATTTGATTTCCGGAAAATACACTTTGTGTTTTTTGTTTTTCAAATGAAAATTTATAGTGCGGAAATACCAGGAAACACAAAAATTATATCCTTCCAGCGATTCTATCCAACATTTATGTCTTATATTGAATTTTGTTTCCCCGTAAAACGTTGCTTGTGTCTAGGACGGTAAAAATTATGTATGCGGAATAGCTTTACGTGTGTCTTACTTGCATAAAACATGTGTATGGTGATATTTCTATATCCATATTCATTTTATCCGATTCTCCACATGCTGAGAACCAATTCTTCATGCTGAGCAAATAACCCACATCCGTTAAAATGGTATATGTCATCAGCCCATCAGTCTTATTATCTCCTTGAATATTATGTACATGTTCCAAATCGATTTTGGATTAAATCGCATTTTTCCGATTGAGTCAATTTCACAGTTAGTCATTGTCTAACACTCAATGGGAAAAAAGTTATAAATTTTGTTTTTTTTCCTAATTGTTGTCGGGAAGATCATTCGATTGCGAGCATAAAATAATAGCGAATCGTCTTAATAATCATTGGCACTAATATAAAAACACGTGTACCCTTTTCGTTTTGATTACATCGTTCGAGTCTGCTCAAAAGAAATAAGAAAATTGTGGGAACGAGTCAAAATTATTTCTTTGTGCACTGTGTGTGTGTACAATCGTTAAATTTTGTTTTTGGACTTTCCTTTCGAGTCTTGCAAAATACAATAGAAAATTGATAATTAGTTGGTAGCTTTATTACTACAACGTGCGCAAAATTATCTGAACGGTTTTTTCCGCTCGAACAAAAAAAAAACATGTGCCGTTTTAGGAAGTGAAAAATTAGCCGCGACTTAATTTTTTATTCACATCACCTGTGGAAGGTGAAATTACTAGACAATGCATATGCAAATCGCAGATAGGAAAATTCTCGTCTAGCAATAAAGTACTCACGGGGTATTGAAGGGTAGGAAAGAAATAAAATACACTTGCGGGCCACACTGACGCGTGGCCATGGAAAACGTAAACTGACATATTGCAACAGGTGAAGGGAAGGCACTCTAAAGTTAAGCAGTGTTGCGAAAGCTAAGCAGTGTTGCGGAACAACCGTGGCAGGTCTACTTTTGCCTATAGCGCCTAGAACTATACACAAGTTAAGCCCTATAGTTTGTTCATGTCCTTCTCGATGCTAACCACTGTCCTGAAATAAGGGTGCGTTGAGTAAGCACTTGATCCAAAGTTTTATGTTATCGCCGACTGGCATGTCATTCAACATCCCTTTTTCGAATTGTGTTCATATATCTTGGCTTTCGCTAAAAGCCATTATCGCCATTTTTTTTCTCTCCCGACCTTACGTTATTTTGCAGGATTTCCATCTGCTATGATAATATATGGTTGTCAATTTTTGCCACGAATTTATTCCTTACTGCAAAAATAATGTGCTGTACCAGCCTAAATGTGGCTTACAAATTATGCATAGACAATTTTTTATTTACAATGAAGCATTACCACATAATAGAGAAAACTTTTTTTTTGTATTTATGCTGAAAATGGAACAAAAAAATTAATTTCTCGCTAATTTTAAATATAGGTGTCTATAATTTTTTACGTATAAAACACTAAACCACTGACAGAGCTGTTTCTTTGTGTTAGTAAAAGAAAACAACCGTAGAGCAACAATTTGACAACTGAAAAAGAAATCTTTTTAATAAATAACTCGATTTAATGTACCCTGAAAACTTCAGCTTTCCACTATTCACGGGTTTTCCGCTTAAAAATTAGCTTACCGAATCTCTAAAAAAAGGGTTGCTTGTTTTTCCGTAAACACGAGTTTACACGAGTTTACACTCTATTGTAAATCTTTATCAAACCAATTATTTTAAGTTGGCTTATACCAGGAGCCACCTAGGTAGCACTGACGGCTAAAGTTTTCAATAACTCTCTCAGAGTACGTTTTCCGGTGATTCATTTTGTATGAAAACTGCCATAGTTATTGGAGAAAGGGCTGTAATGCTGCATAGTATAAGCACACATAGTACTACCATGATATGTTTAGCCATTGACGTGCTAGATGTCGCTACTGGTATCGTTTTAAAACAATCAACATATTTTTATATTAATAATCGCCTAAATGTCATATATTTATCCTAAATTTTGACGATATTCTATCGATCCGACATCTGGAACTTCAATGGGTAAACTGTTTTTTTTATGATGGTACTACTATATGTATTTATACTATGGAGGCTGTTATCATAGTCAAGAACAATATTAGTCAGTACAAAAAAAGAAAAACTGAACTATTAAGGCAACCACTGTCAGTAAAATGATAAAAAACACAAATAATCCATGGCTGCAAATGTTAAATATCTTTGTCACAGTGATTCCCATTTAGAGTTATGTAAAGTTTTTCAAAAGTATAAGAGAACATTATATTTGTATATACTAGATTTTGAAAAATGATGAAATAGAAAATAAACGCAGTCAGTTCCCAACAGAAATCAACAAAATCGACCTAGTCCATGTCTTTATACCTAGAAAACTACCGGCGAAGTCAGATTATGGATACGTTATGGACCAGTAAAAGCATGAACAAATTATTTATATTATCATATGTGTGTGTACAATACATATAGTACTACCATCAAAAGAAAAAAACAGTTTACCCATTAATGTTCCAGATGTCAGGTCGATAGAATATCGTCAGTATTTAAAGTAAATATATGACATTTAGGCGATTATAAAAATATTTTGATTATTTTAAAACGATACTAGTAGCGACATCTAGAACGTCAATGGACTAACATACCATGGTAGTACTATGTGTATTTATACTATGGTGTGTTTAAAATATTCTATAATTTATCTAAAGCCTTAGAAAAAATTGCCCGGAGAGCAAAAAAATACCAGTCGAGTAGTTTTTTTGAGTCAAACCTTTTGAAAGCTATCTTTTTAAATTTTGTGCAATATTCTACCTTCAATCAAATTCGACGTAAAAAAGAGTGTAAAACAGGGTATCGAGTAATAACTAAAAAAGAGTGGGGTTCTAAAAGGCAGTCATCTAAAAAAAGGTTTGATGGTCACTCTAATTCTATCGCTAAATGTTGTTTTGAACATACTTGCGTTCCAATTTTTAAGTATTTCTCTAGATTCTTCCTTTTCCAGATTAAACCATTTTTTTGCCATTTTTCACTGTTCAAATAAAAAATGTCCAAAAATAGTTTAAAACCCAATTGATTAAAACAGAGCTATAACTATATCTTGTAAGTCTTTAAAATGTAAATTTTTCTGTGAAATTTTATGTAAAGTATGTCGTCTTGTGATACTGTTTCGTTACGCTTAATCAAAATTCATTAAATTGTCGTTAAATTCGCCCAAATCTGGTTATTCCTCATTTCCATACTGATATTTCTGGTTTCGTCCTATATTGCCAAAATCTAGTTGAATTTGGTTTGCGACACCATTATACAACTTATGCAAATGACTACATTTTATTTTATTAGTTTTAGGAGTTATCACTAACAGCTGTACTATATTTTTATCGATCTGCACGCATATTAGTGCTCTATATATTAATCCTTTGTAATATTGTTTTGCAAGATACAAGCTTATCAAAATCGCTCTGCTGAGTTTAGTGAAATGAAGTGGAAAATTAAATTTATGTTTTTGTAAAAATTTTCCGAACAAAATATTTATAACAAAATAAATTTATTATTATTATTGAAATATGAAAATGATAATAAACAAAAACAAAACTATTAACGATATATGCAAATTTATGTTGTTATATGAATAAATTAAAATTTTCCTTTGTATAATTGTTCACTAAACGATTTATCAAATCAATTAAAATTGTAAAATTGTATCAAGATGCAAAAAAAATTATAGCTTGGCTCTATAGATTGGCATAAGAAAGGAATCGTGAATCGCAAACAAAAAGCTGGTCGATATGAGAAATTTCGTTCAGGCAAACGCCTTGAATGAATCATTTTTAATGTTTTATATGGGAATATGAACAAGAGATTGAGAAAAATCCAATATCTCACAATGCTTCATATACTTGGTTTCGTTTTGTGCCAAAGCTTGTACGGCGTTAATGCAATTACTCTTGATGGTAAATGATTCAGTAGATCATTATTGTAGTATTCACTGCCTTTGTTTAACACATTTATGGCAGTGACATATATTGCATTTAATGTGAACATGAACATTTGTCCACTGAGTGAGATAGGTTGTATTGGCTCACGAAACCTGAGTAAGTCTTAGCTTTTAAACTTACTTTACATTGCTCATCAATATTGCAATCCGCTATTTCAACTTTATTGACCATGTTTTTGATGCTCATTAACCATTGCTAACTCCATACATTTTGCTTTTTTGACGTAACTTGAACAATCCATTTCTCACATCCGGAATTGCAATTTCTTCTTTGTTTATTGAGAAGGTTGCACTTAAAAAATGTATAATAAATATTTTTACGATCATTTTCTTTAATGTCTGCTGCATAAGAAAGTCTTCTAGTTTAACCGGACCAACATATCGTACCTGTTGTTTTTAAAATTGAATTCTTACTCTCGGTTTTGCATATTCCAGAAACAGCTTTTCTTGAACCAAACCGATGGTTAAATTGTCGTCGGATTTTAATTCAAGTACTGTCATTAGTGTATACTAGTGACACCGCATGTCACACATCCTTTAGAGTAAACTTCTCATTAATAAACCCGAATTAGCTAGTTCATTCAGTTGCTCTTTCATATTCAACATCAAAAATTCGCCGAATTATTGTTACTTGGTTTCCCGTTGTATTTCTTTCATGATGTTGCTGGAAAATGTTCCAACACAGATTTAATATACCCAGATGGCTTATTGCAGTCTTAAGGTGTGGTTTGATCAAAATTCGATGAAAATTGCGCCAATTATAGTGAAAAAATTACGTACTGCAATCGAGGAGCCCACCTTAATAATTTTACTAAACGATGAAACAAACCATTAACATTTTTATTTGGTTATCTACTTATAGTGCCATCTGTTGAAAACATCTTTTAAATTATCGTTTTTATTTTTTATTCGTTTGATAATAAGTTTATATGTATTAGATACAAATACAAATTAATTTATAGAATAAAATTTTGCTTATACATAAAACGAGCTTTTTCTCAATCAATGAAACTATGTTTGCAATAGATCATGTTTTCCGAAAGAGGCGGCACGATCAAAGTATATAGTACCAATCGTTGTCTGGAGATTTTTTTTATATTGTTCTTAAAATCATTTCGTTTCAAACAGAAAACATAAAATATTACAAATCAACAATAATTACCTACTAAAACCTCAAAAATCTACCAAAAAAAATGTAATATTTTAAAGCAACAGATTGTTTGAACTAAATGATAGTCGGCCATGATTTTTTTCTTATTTTTAATTTGTTGTTGTTCGAGATAATTCCAACATGAATGATGTTCGTTGTTTAGTGTATTTATGTACAATTTTAATTATTCGCATACAAAAATCACAAATATATTGATAATGTTTTAGTGACTTTAACTGACATCTAGCGGCATAATCAATGCACTCTGGTAAAACATACCACTTTCCATAGGATGGTAGCATTTTCGTTTGTAGGATAATCTTGACAGTCCGACATGATCTATAGAAATGTGATTTTTAATTATTTTTTACAACCCAGTTCAAATAAATTACGAACTGATATAAAATCGTTTAGTAATTTTTCTTTAAATCGTGTATACTTGCATGGCCTCGAGAACATTCTAGAAAATAAATAGACATATTTGATTTTTACAAATTATAAAAAATATTCGTTTTGCGCTAAACATTTTATTTTTATTTGAATCTTGCACGCTTATTTCAAAAAATACTTTAATGGACCTTCTTGTAAAGGGACTTCTAAGATAAATCAGTTTACCAATCAGTTTACCATCGAAATTACCAATACTATATTCTCACTTTTTGAATCTTGATTGAATCTGGAAGTTAAAATATAGTGAATTGTTATACTTTCGGACAGCACTTTTTTGAAACTACTATTGAAAAAAAGTATTAAAAAAACAAAACAAAAGAGTATGGTTAAATTACACTTTTAAAACAATAAACTGTTCTATTATTTAATATAGTAATTTGTGAAATGTAGTCTTAAAATCGATCAATTTCGTTATCATAAACTTACTTTTGTGACATTTCATTTTCGAATTGAGGCAAAGAGCCCAATTTATTTAAAGCAATTGCATCTGCATTTTCTGCAATTACGGTATGATCATTAAGTTTTCATTTGCTTTTATCTTTTTATTTTACCATCAACATCGAAAACGCGATTCCGGCTCACGAAATGAAAAAATTACACTAGTTCATAGTATTTAAACGTGAGATCAGGGCACATATATGAACTAAACATAATAAGTACATGCATTTAGGCGTTAAAAAAATTGTTAAGTACAAAATTTTGTTATATGGAGTTCATTGTTGAACAACCACTAAAGTTCGTTCAGTTCATTGTTTGCACCAACGGAATTGGTTACGTTGTCAAAAAATAAATTAGAGCAGAGTCCTCTTCTCCAGATGAGACGGCGGCAATACACTACTGCGTAAATAGATCAAGCACCACATCCAAATATATGGCCTTTCTTTTAAAGCAGATACAATTTAGAAAAGTATTATTCCAAAGTTTACTTTTTAAATTGAAAGATCGTCTATAATCGACTCCAATGTTTGAGAAATCACTGTGAGGTCCATATGGGTTCGTTTATATGAAAGTTGACCAATAAGCTTTGTTCGAATACATCTAATCGCAGGTGCACAATGAAGAATACAAATATATATATATATTAGAATTTTACTAATAATTCGGCAAATTTTAAATGATTTGGAAGCACAATCGCATGTTTTTGGTCGTACGTCAAATCAGCTTGTTTAAATCGGCCACCACCGCAAAATACACCACCCACATCCAAGAAAGGATTGAGTTGAGTTAGCGGCCCCTTTGTTATATGAAAATTTGACTCAAATAGTTTAATTCGCTTATGAATGATTGATATTGTACCCATTTGGCTTTTCCTATACTGGTATAAGTGGCCCAAATTTTCAATTACCCGCTTGTGTTTTTACACTATGCATAATATAAATACACATAGTACTATCATCATTAAAAACAGTTTACCCTTTGATGTTCCAGATGTCGATAGAATATCGTCAAAATTTGGTATAAATAAAGGATGTCCCAGTAAGAAGTACAATCCTCCTGGTTATTTATGGAAAATGATTTCATTTAAATGGGAGCGGCTGGCCTTGGCGTACTTCATTCGGTCGGTCCAATTTCTAAGCATATTTTGGATTGTGTGTGGATTGTCCGTATGACACTTGTCCTTCACGGCACCCCACAAATAAAAATCCAACTCGATTGACGATTTGACTTTTTAATAAATTTGAACCAAAATAAGCTTCCTTTTATGTGTTAAGCCAAAGGCTTTACTTGGAAATGTAATTGCCTTAAGATGGCTCCTTCTATCACGTGAAAGTGGCTTCATGCTTCAATTTTTTCGTTCATTCTATCATTCAAACAATTTTTTCGTTCAATCATATATTGATTAAAAATTACACGAAAATATGGCGGAGAAAAAAATCGTTATTTTTGTTCAATATGATTGGCCGATAAAATTGTTTGAATGAATGAATGAATGAACGACGATTCGGCTTAGAACTTTGTGTCACAATGGCAAGTCTACTGCATGAAATTAAATGATATTAAATGACCTGTAGGATTATTTTTAGTGCTCTGCAATCAAAGACAACAACTTATATCGCTCTTATTATTACTTTAAATATATTATCTTAGCAAAAGTTCATTCTGTCTTGGTCCATGTATACCCCGAAGGTTTGATACTAACCAAAGCTGAGAATTTGATCTAGACACCAGGACACAACTATAAGTGCATATTAAAAGAAAATCTATATATATATATATATATATAAAATTCAGTTGAAAAATAAAACTGTACGATACTGATGGCATATGTTGAACGGCAAAAGCATAAATTAATAGCATAGGTTACCGTTTATAGTGGGATTAATCAAAACCTCGTGCACATATATTTACGCAGTGATATTTGTGTTTTTACATTAAATTGATGAAAATATACGAAATATTTTTCCATAGAAATGCAAATTGACTTAATTAGAAGCAGCATGATACGGCATGTGACAAACATAAAGGATGTGGTGTTGTGTTCTACTTGATTTAATATTTCATATTTGAATCTAAATGCGGTATCATCCGAAACCATATATAGATATTTTTAATATTCAAGGCCATTTGGTTGGATTATACAGTTTATCACGATTATTTTATTTCATTCTGGTCCAACCGTTCTACTCTAATGGTCAAACAAATATTTTTTATTTCGCGACTACGTTCTCACGGTTATGGTAATGACAGTAATCGTTTTCCTTCGTCAAATATTTCGTACTTTTTTTTTACTATATAAACGGAACAAGACAAACAGGACTACAATGTATTTTATCACAAACATATAAGACAAATAAATTGCGAGACATTTAAAAGCTCCTTGGGTTCAGTGACATTATGTAATGCTGTGCCTGTATAATTTTATTACGGTTAAACAAATTTAGATTTGAATTATTTATTTTATAAATAGACATTTTTTACGCAATAATTCATAAAATTTATGCAGGGATACTTGAATAGATTTAAGACGTTACACGCACAGTAACAAAATATAAATCGGAAAATGATAGAATATTCGTCTATTTCGCTTCCGAAACGGACAATTATCTCTAAGACTTTTTAAGATTTAGAATATTAAGGTAGGGGTAAAATATTTAAGGCCAATCAATTTTGTGTATAAATAGTTTAAATATGAAGAATCATTCAGACGCATAACATTGGACATAAACGATGCTCGAGTTATTATTTATATTCGCGTTGGTAGCAATATTCTAATATATTATGATACGAGTCTATTACAGTTGGATGAGCTTAAAAGTCTGGCCGTAATTAAATACTTAACGACATAAATGTCAAGATTTTTCCGTTCTATAATTTTAGAATCCGTATCACTAATTGCATATATCCCACATTGAGATAAAAAGAAATGGTCTTCACATTTTACATAATTAGCAACCTCCACAAACATTCTACATCAACGTCAAATCGTTTATATTCACTGTCAATTTTATTTGAGAATTGAGATACAATAAAATCTCTAAAATAATTTCTAAATGGCAAATAACACACCTTGGTGAAAACTGGCATGGATTCATGCGAGTCATCAGTAAAAAAAACTATAGAGTTTTAGTTACCGAACCTTAGCGGCTAGACATTATTTGAATTTATATTTTCGAAAAGTTTTTCAATTTCCGTTGTACATTTCATGCAGGTCTCCTGGTATTCCGTAGGAGCTAAATTTGCTGCCTATTGCTATTGCCGACAGTCGATTCTTAGGATCTTATCAGCAACCATTCGTTTATGCAATGAATACCATTGCTCGTGCGTCTTCTAACACGGTTTTAATAATGCTTGGTTGGACTATCCCTTCTCTGTTCGAAGAATGATCCTCCTGTTGAACTTCGAACGCTTTTTGCCGGCTCTACATTGTTTGCATCTTTGTTTCTAGCTCGGCTTTTAGCTGGTCTAATTCAGCGCCTAATCGAGAGCTTTACTCCGCTAACAGTGCCTTTAGGCTATATCTAAAGATGGAACCGCCATATCTAAAGGTGGCTTCAGTTGCTTAAAAATAGATGGCTGACATGTAACAACAAATTCGTTTTAGCCGCGGAAATGACTTCACTTGTCTCTGCTCCCTCTTGGTTTTCTGTCGCTGACTTGTGTTCTCGTGGTCTAATGGCTGTTTTTTTGGGCTGAACTTAAATTGGTTCTAGTTTGGCCGGTTTTGAAACAGAAAGCTCGATTTTGTCGCCTTCAGTATGAGAGCAGGAGATAGTTTTTATTTTTAATGCTTCGAGAATTTTACAACTGAATTATTTTTCAACAAGTTTTTACTTTTACTTTGCTGGCACTTTTAACTCACTGACTTTCACTGGTTTATCACTTATTCTCTCTTTGAAATCAACTAGGTCAGTACATCAATCTGCTTGCGCTCATAAACTTGTTGATCACTGAACTCGACATTTCCACATAGGTACAAACGTCAGTGTATTTGTATTTCAGCGTTATGTATGTGTGTTATGGCGATTGTGATTAACAACCGACCATATATCTTGCGTCGAGAATCGAATCTTGAACTTGTTGGCAAATGATGTCTGACCGCATTATAACCACTCGACATTATTCTGATATCTAACCAACTATAAAAGATGAATAACTCTGATAAATAACAGAAATTTTTACATATTAAGAAGTCCCAATAAACTGTTTACCACATTATTCCTGTCTAAAAGAGTACCTGCATATAAAACCGTCCAGCATCTATTTAAATATGGAGAGTATCTCTGAGACGTTATCACAGCAAACATATGCTATTGTGCAGCTCAGTTGTTCAAACAAAAGAATAATATCCCAACATGCTGCTTTGCGACAGACGGAGCATATACGAGGCATGTTACACCAAAACGCAGATTGAATTTACAAGAAAACTTGCAAGCACTACGTCAAACAAGAAGAGAATAATTATTTTGCAACGGTGGCACGAATTAGGGTGAACGTGGAGGAGCGGTGGACAAAGGATCAGCTAAGATAAGAACAGAAACATGACGACTCTATTGCATTGATAATCAAATGGGTGACAGAAAGTATGGCGTTCAATATGCAAGAAGCCCGTCATTACCTTATGGAAACCTTTGTGATAACAACAAAAGGAAACAACAATAGGATTGAACTTTTACTTTGACAAAGATCAGCTATACAATCGGTCGTTTAATCGATTAAACTTCACCACTTCATCTCTTCTTCTATCATGAATGTTATTCTTTAATCAGCTGCTTTATATTTCCTAATATAGTTGCGTTGATGTTTCAATGAAATAATTATGGCAAATGGCGTGATGCTTTTAACAATGCGTGGAAATAGTTCGGTAAAGATTATTGTAACAAATTTCTGACACAAGTTTGGCCAATGTCACCTCAACAATTGATAAGTTATGCAATCAACTATGCAATTAATTGCGTGCTGTCTGTAAACTGTTTGCCTCATCTATGACCTTGTGCAATTTAATTTAAATTGTCACCAACCACATATTTAGATTGCGACAAAAAAATGACAACATACGTATATTTGCAGACCTAATTTCTACGAAATATTTTCCGTGACTAAAAACGCTATAATATAATTATCATATATGTATTCGCAAATTTCCGGAACAACACTGCTATATTGCCAAGTTCAATGAATTCTACGAAAATGTTGCTTAGCAGATAAAATTATTTCCCTCCAGTTTTTTCTAGTATATAAGTTTTATACTTTTATCACGAAAGCTATATATGCGATTTTCCTCATTTTCATTGGATTAAATTTATATATAATGTATATAGGGTGTCCCGAAATTAATCATAACGAATTGTAGTCTTCGTAATTGGAGCCTTCGATATTTTAAGTTATCTCATTATTAATGGTGTTTTATATACTCTTCATTGGAATGATGTTCTCCCCAGCCATGATTTGGTTACATCCTGTGTCACCGTGGCGAATATTCGTATACATATAGTCATAATTTAAAACGAAGCATAAACAATTTCCTTTACGAGAATTATAGTTAAAAAACGTATAATGTAGGTCAGTCGAATGAAAATGGGAGTGTGATTATGTAATGTTAACATTCCTAGAAGTTTAGTTGTGTTAATATTTTTTGGTAGAATTCAAAAGAATTCGAAAGGCAAAATAATCAAATCTCGTTAAAAAAAAAAATAGTTCCTGTCATGGTGTAAACCTGGCATATACTGGAACTCCGTTAATTGTAATTTTCCTTTATGGTAAAATACTTAGTAAATTGTTCTAACCCTATAATGAAACTAGATATTTATTTTTCTATTTAGAAACCATCAATATTCAGCTAATTATCGAAAAAAGGTCATAGTTAAGTATAGGATCAATTAAGGATATTATTAATATTTTCAGAATTAGGAATTATAGTGGATTGCTCCAATCTTCTCAAGATGTGTAAAATGATCGCCATAGTGTATTATAATTACACCTTAATTAAAATGCCTAAGTTAACAAAAAACGATGACGCGAAATGAACGTTTCCGTCTAAAGACCTTAAGAATATCGAACTTTTCGACTTACATTAAAATTTGCATTGGGAAGCATTGAATGAAATTTTTACAGCTTTTTTGATTATCGATAATTGTTTGAAGTTCAAAGCTGGCCACCTACATTGTTCATAGACAATTCGAAAGAAGTGGTTCAAAATATTTGTTTATAGAAACACAGCAAGGGACATTTATGGCAATACTGGGTGTGTGTACTATTTAAAATTGGTTAGCCATATTTTTTGGTTTCAGCATAGGTGACTGATTGGGAACATCAGTGACCTTATTAATGGAAATGAAAACAAATCGAAAGCCTCCAGCAGCCCCGGGAAAATGACTAGGATTCAATGGACCAATCATTCATTAAGCTGAAATCAAAATGACTACGGGAACGAGAATACTAAAAGAATAAATAGTATCAATCCGCAAACACAAATATACGGCATGAAGTGTAAACTGGAAACTGGTGGGGATCTAACTAACGAGTATGATGTTCTCATGCATAGGAACATCAACAGCCAGAAGCACAAGATCACTACTCGAATGGAAAACTAGTAAGCAGCCGAAAAATAACAGCAAGATTCCAGTAGAAAATAAGAAATACTACAATTATTCAGTGCTACCGCATACACGGTGGATACGGCAAAATTGTCCTAGGAGATTTCAACACAAAAATTGGAAACAATAATATAGGCCTAAATCAATGGGTAAAGAAACAAAAAGAAAATTAAGGAACGCCGTCAACTTAAGCAACAATTGTGTCATCAAAACACGGCGGATACAATACGAAAATGCAGCTTATCAGGTAAAGAAAATAGCATACAGAGTGAAAGAAGGAAATACGCCGAGGGCAATTTGGAACCCGCTGAAGAAACAGCAACAAACAAAAACATGCGCACGCTGAATGTGTCAGAAGAGTCAGCGGAAAGTTTACCAACATACTACAAAGAGATGTAGCAGGTCAAACTCAAACCTAACCCAAAAAAATCACCAGCTAAACAGGTGCAAAAAATTCTTCGAAGACAGCTGCATAGACACTGAATAAAATGACGCACTTCTAGATGCAAATATTAACGAAACAATCAACATGCATCCACCAATGGTAAGGGATGTTATAAGTGCCATAAGGAAGTTAAAGAACAACTAAGACAACATCCAAGCTAATCTACTAAATAGTGATATATCTACAGCAGCAGCGGTTCTAATATCACTATTAGTAGAAGTTTAGCGTACACGTAGAATACCACAGAGAGATGGAAAGAACGAATACCTATACAATCCCGATAATAATAATCACATACGAAATAAGCGGGCTGGCTTTAGACCTGGAAGGAGCTGCACGGATCACGTCAATACAATTCGGAACAATCATACGAATGAAACTCACTGCTGTACCTAGTCTTTGCTGACTTTGAGCAAGCCTTCGACCCGATTAACAAGAGCGCAATTTGGAAGCCACTTAGTGAATTTGGCATTCCGTCTTTTACCTCAATGTCAATATTTCATTTCTGAGGTTAGGAACTTAAATACAAGTTCTTCGTTTGACATATCCGTTTTCTCTATACTTTATGTGTTTGTGTAAATAATCTATTCGGTTTCTGGTTACGCCACTTGGGTCCAACTTTCCTTAATTGTGGATTGTTTGGCTGAGTTTCCTGAACGAGTTTGTACAGAATCGTTTTTTTATTTCAGCTCATCTAATAGCTTATAGAGTGTACAAACGATCCAAACCACCCTTTTGAATACACCATGAACATTGCTTCTTGGCTTAACAACGTGGACAGGTTGAGTCTATTAATTGGAAACACTTCATTACATTGATTCTTTAATTATTTGGCGGCAACAAACTCGCACACCGCGTAATTAACGAAAAACAAAGTGAAGATGGGATTAGCATTATAGTTTTATGAGCTTGTGTAGTTAGACACATAAATATTTTGGTAGAGAAATCACAAAAACAAAATTCTGGTAGTAAAAATAAAAATTAACAATTAATCCTAAATGACGAATTTTGTACGACACGAGCACATATGCAATTATTAATGGTCATTTTGGCGTTTTTTTACGTAACGAGTTTTTTTTAATCTTGCCAATTTTATCGGACAGTACAAATTGAATGTGTATACTGACCCATAGGTGATTCGGTTTATTATTTATTTTTGAAAAGTTAAGTAGGTACACTGTACAGTCATTTAATTCAGAATTTGGACAGCAAAATAGCCATAGGTTAAATTTTAAATGGGTAAAGGCGACGAACGGTGGCCATATGGTTAGTAATTTCAATAATAATAATTCTGTTGTTTCATTTGCGAAATTTTTCAATACCAACTGCAAATGAAATTTTTTAATGTTTTTCTTTTAAAATTAATCATATCTTAAAAATTCGGTTTACGCGAGCGACAAATAAATCTTTTATTATTGTTGTACTGAAAATAATATTTGTAAAGTAGTTAAATTTTGGTGCGGTGGTTGCCAAAGTCCAGTGCAACGAAATATGCTTTATTAATTCGGTGTAACGAAATGATATGGTCGGGTATAGTATGTCTAAATTACAGGGTGCTTAGCAGTGCTCTAATTTTGGAAATAATTTGTAAACTATATACGGTTTTATTGGGCGTTATGACAGCACTGGCAGCAAAAGAGTCATGAAAATCAATTTTTTTACAATTTTTAGGTTACATTTTTAAGGTCATCACGGGCTGTATAAATAAATTAGATTGAGTTCCCTCCAGTCCTTTTTGGATTTA
The DNA here is from genome assembly GCA_963556175.1 of Tipula confusa. Taxonomy (NCBI): domain Eukaryota; kingdom Metazoa; phylum Arthropoda; class Insecta; order Diptera; family Tipulidae; genus Tipula; species Tipula confusa. Next base: position 3,946,899 of record OY744475.1, read on the forward strand.
AACTTATCCAACTTTGGATTTCGGTTTTTGGAAGATTAATTCGCATAGATCGGTGCATAACGCTGAAACAATAAACGAACACTGTGATCTTAAAAATATTGAACTGAGTTTCTGATCAAGAAATCACCTCGTACTTACACTCAAGAGCAAAACATCCTGCTTGTATAAGGCGGATGTTTTTAGATTTAGTATAAAACTGTACTGAATCAATAATGCATTCACTTGGTTGACGTGCATAATCGTGCATGTTGTTAAATATTTTAGAAAAACTACTTGATGAAAGGTTTTCAGACAAAAAAAAATTTTTCTTTTTCAATTTTTGTATTTTGAGTGACGCGTTCGAAAAATCATACACACACAAGTATTTTTCAAATAGCCAAACAAATATGCGTTATGAATATTTGTAAACAAAGTGGATAGGAAGATTATGAAATCGAAGCAACAAGATGAGGTTACACGTATGTATTAAATTTCTTTTGAGCGGAAAATTGTGGAAAAATTCGTTTTCTTTTTATGAAATATTTTTTTAAGGAATTTCGATCATATTTTTAGAGTAAATGAACGAGAATGTCTGGTTCAAAGTAATGTACAATATTATATGCAGCAAGTTGGGTATATAAATAGATCACGCATCGCGAGATTTAGATAACTCGATATATAGAAAATAATTTCGTAAATTTTATCGATACAAACGCGTTACCCAAAAATTGGCAATGGATCTTGATAAAATTAATTAATTTCATTAAGAAATATTTATGTATATCGAAGCAAATATTTTCGACTGTAGCCGCGTACAGAATTAAAATATAACCAGAAAATTTTTGAAAAGTTTTTAATTGTGTGTATAGATATGCATTGGAAATTTGCCAATAAAATAATGAAAATTGCAAATAAAATAGCTAAGAAAACCCTATAACATACCGATATATTTGTCACTACCCATACGACGGCATTTGAATGTCTGAGTGTGGCACAAGTACACAAAATACGAGTAGACCAGAAATACATAAACATTTTTAGTATATTATGTAGTAATTGAACCGCAAATGACCTTTGGCGCGCCAGTCTTTTGATTATTTAACAAAAATCATCTGGTAAATAAGTTTAATTCAAAATTCTTCGTGCGCATACTTAAAGCACGTTCCAATCAGGTTGTATTTTTACTTCATATAATTTTTAACCCATACCGCATCTAAAAATGTTGACCTAAATTTTCTAATGAAAATCATTTTAAATTGTATGATCGTGATTCGTGACAGAGAATATAATTTTGATATAATTAATAAAAAATTGTCCCTTAAAATTTTTTGTATTTCGATACATTTTCCATTGGTAACACGAAAATAAATGAGATTTTCCCAAACGAATCTTTCTACTCGTTTAGTGAGAAGAAGGTTATTTGGATAATTGGAAATAATAAAATAAAGTGTTTTTAGGTTAACAACCATTTTTATTTGGCCTTCGCCTTAATTAATGTTTCTAATGGAAATGAAGAAAGCCAAAACATGGAATTTAATTATGTGCTAATTAATGTTCGAATATATACGGTTACGAGATTTTCAATAAATGATCAACATAAAGAAGAATTATGTAAATTTATGAGTTATTTAGCATTGAAAATGGTAGTTACACAACAGGTATACAAGTTAGTCATCGTTAATTTTGCATTACAACTTTGTTTAATATTTACCTTCTATTCTAGCCACAACATTAATATTTTACCACTTATCGTCTACCATCAGGTAAGTATACTATAGTGTCCTTCATCATCATCATTTACATATAATTATTCTTTAATTTATTTCACATTCACTACAGTTTTCTGGTCCATATTTACTGTTTGGATTGGGTGATACCGGGTTCGAATCTCAACGGGGACGGTTCCAAAAGTGTTCATCACTTAATTGCAATCGGTAATTGACGGATTGATAGTTCTTAAGGTCAGAATAAATATTGTTACCAAATATCTATTCAAATACCTCACAAATTTGTGGATGCACCTCAAAATTCCCAATAAAACAAATAAAAGGGCTCCAATTTTGATGATTGATATCTTAAGTGAAAACTTTGAAAAAAGAAAGTTTTTCACTTAAGTTAAAGCTTAAGTGAAAATTGATCCAATATAGGCCAATTCATCACCAACTGGTGAATGTCCCTTAAAAGGTTGTTGAGTTTGGTGAGCTTGGGCGAAGAATTAGGAGAGTGATAAGAGATAAATGATAATGGGCATATTTGAAGACTTTATCTGACTATCTGCAGAAATTAATAAAAGTTTCTTGGAAGATATTTTATCGTGGAAGAAAAAAATATGTGGTGGAGAAAAAATACTAATATTCAGTTAAAGAATTTAAAACTATGTTCTCTGCATGGGAACCGATAAAATCAATTTTAAAAAAATTTCGAAAATCCACACGCGCCGTTTCGTATGTTTCTATATGCGGATGATCTCCAAACCGGAAGTTCCAATGTTAAAGAAACAAAAATATTAAAAAATCATATTACTGAGATCTTAAATCTCTTAATCTTAAGGTCATTGCATCATCGACATCATATCATTCGATCTTTTTCTCATCCGAGTCAGCTGTTTGATTTATTCGTAAAACAGAATATCACATGCGCAATAAAGGTTCCTTGTCAAGTTACACGGTTCAACATCCAATAATATTACCTAAAAAACAGAAAATGGCTGATTTTCCAGCGGAGAAGTGCACGAAAAATACTGGTATGCTGAAAATGGGTCAGCATAAAGGAATGCAACGCAAACATATTAGAATATCTTTTACTGTACTAAAATTTGTTCACGCTGTGGTCTACTAGCCAAATATGGTGTGGTAATGGCTCTTATTTCATTGGAACAAAAATTGAATTGAAAATATTAAAAGTGGAAATTCAAGAGCAACAAAATAAGCTCGCCTTTTATCTTCAGGACGTCATTGAGAGTAAATTCATCCCAACCAGCACTCCACATTTCAGTGGGTTATAGGAAGCGGCCGTCAAATCAATAAATATCACTTCAGAAGATCAATGATAAAGGTCAAGATGAATTTTGAAGAAACAACCAAGATGTTTACTTAGATTGAGTGAATTTTTAGCTCTAGACCGCTATGCCGATGAACGATGACACCACAAATCACGAAAAACTCTAGCCAGGATATTTTTAAATTGGAAAACCTTTCCTAGCTGTACATGAGCCGCTGTCAAAACATTTAATGTCACGTTCAACTGTTTTAGAAATCCCGGTTCAAGGATTATTTAAATACTTTACAAGAACGAGGTAAATGGAGAAAGGGGAAAACTTACATCTATATGTGATCCTAAGTATATATATGTAGGCAATTGATTTACCTAAATAAATAAAGGTCAATATTACTAATAAAACAATTATAAAAACAAACAGGTTTATCAATAGGTTTATTGATTGAAAACTGATATCGAAAACATCATAAACGTGATGATGGTAACGTGCGTAAACGTCCAACACCGCGTCTCTAAAGGAACCTTTTTGTAACTACTTGTTACGAGTGATGCTTTAAACATGTTATTTTGATGCTCTACATGAAATGGTCTCCACACATTATTTTAATTTATTTCATTCTCTTCAATTGCAAGACAAAATATTTGCTGGTTCCTTTATAATTATATCCTTGATTTAAGGATCTTAACAAATCATGCAATTCTGTTCTTCAATTACCTAGAGTTAGTATGTAAATTAGTTTGATAGATGTACATAGTTAGAAACACTTTTGGTGTTTCCCCTGATTATAAATATACCACACGATCCCTATTGTAATAACATAATCAAACAATAGATTTCCGTTAGAAAAAAAACAGTATCAGCACGTAGAACAATTGAAATTAATTATAGATGTTGGATTTTCTGAGAATAAAACATTTTCAAAATGATTACAAACATTTAATAAACAAGTGGGACCTTGGAGCAATTAACTTCGCAAATGGATCAATATTTTTATGCTTGTATAGTTCGAGAGAAGAAACTGCATAGAACACATCGTCATTGGACAAATGTCAAACGTTTATCATCTAGAATAGGATTATTATGAGTAACTGTGAGTTGAGATCATCGCCGCACCGTTGTTAAATCAAAAATATTTTTGGTTAAAAGCGGAATTTCTCTGCATTTATATAACGTACAATTTAAATAGTAACTAGGGTTAGCCCGTCCTAGGACGGATAAATTTTTGTTTAAAAACAAAGTTTCGATTGCTTCGTCATGTTTTTTTTTTAGTTTGAAAAAATTTGGTTCTAACACAAACGACGCTAATTATATGGTTTGGAGATTCGTATCCTTCATTTGATCCATTCATGAAAAGTTATTACAATAAACCATGACAATAAACATTGTTAAATCTCTTATATTTACCTTACAAACAGTTTTAGTTACGATTGGATAACCCCTAACTTTTTTATTTAGGCTGGTCAACTAGCACTTTAACAGTTGTTAACTAGCATGTTAAGCACTGGTAACCGTAGCACCTACAATTTTCAGTATCATAAAGATTTCAAGTGTTTTATTGCTACGATACAATTTGTATAGATGCAGATTTTCAAATATAAGAACTTTCTAGAAATAATCCTATGAGGAACAAAACAAAAAGAATCATAAATACTCTAGAAAAATGTCATTTGTTAAGCATTAACAGTTCCATCCTGAACACTTAAAAAATTGATTATGTACCATTTAGAAAGTTTTTAGTTTTAAAATTTACACCACTGTTGTGTTCTGTGGCAACAGCCAAGGTTTCAAAATGTTTGAGATTTTAACTATTCAATTTTTAAGGAGGATAATTTTTTATTATAATACAAATTTCCCTTTCAACATCATACATATTTAGGATTTACAGTTTTGGTGACCAACATTACCCCTTATTTAAACAATAAGTTACTTTTTTTATTTTAAAGCACCTAAAAATTAGTATCTTAATACTAATGGTAACCAATACATATACTAATACTTATATAACTGTTTTGTCTACCATTTGGAGAAAAAGTGCCAAAATAATAAGTTTTGATGGTGTTGTGCTGAGCTTAAAATGATTATGCAAAGAGTGAGTTTAATTCATATTTAAGAAAGACAAGAATAAAGTAGAAAAAGGTCCTTCTAACCTAGCCTTAGTCTTTGAAAAACATGTAGCTATCGCAAAAGTTTAACATTTGGCAAAAGTTTCAGGTCTACGTTCATCTCAAATAAGAAGGAAAGTATCAAAGAATGCCAGTGATAGTTTAATCCAGATAGTCAGGTGGATTTACCAAAAATCAAAGCTCAAAAGCAACAAATTAATCGTATTAGATAAAGTAAGTACAGAAATCATCAACAAGTATGTTGATGGAGAATATTTTGTTCTATCTGTTAAAGATTTTGGAAGTGATAAAATTATTCTGTTAGGTACTCGATTCCAACGCATGATGCTGAGTGATGGGCGAAACATTTCAGGTTATCCCGAGTATTATGCAACAACTTTTTCCCATCTACGGTAAAATCGGAGATGAAATACTACCGCTGATATTTTGTGTAATGAGCTCAAAAAGCCATATGAAGAAATGTTTTTCGACCTATGTAAATGTGACTGCGATTAGAATATTACGCACTAAACCCAACTCGAATTGTCTCTGATTTTTAAAAAACCCGCGTCTCGGCAGCCAAATCATTTTTTCTAGAATTTGATTTTTCACTATAAAGAATGCCTATTTCACTTAGGACTAATTATCTGGCAAAAAGTGCAGAGCCAAAAAAGCTATAAAATATCGAACAATGAAAAGTTTAGTATGCAAATACTTAGGTTGAAAACCTTAGCTTTTGTACTAAAATGTTTTAAAAAAAAAAACTATATAAAAAGATCCAGATTTTGGAGCGTTTCTGAGGTGGACACTCCAAATTTTCCGAGAATCCAAAAATTCTGTAGAAAAACGTAGTAAAATTGTAGAAGGAAAACTTTATATTGGGGTTACAAATTGATCGAAGCTAAGCATCCGGATGGCTAAGCACATGGTGGTACAGCTGTTCTGATTAAAAAAAGGTTAAAATACTACGAACTTAATAAATACGAGAAAGAACATATTCAATCAACGAGCGTCTGCTTACAGGAATGGTATGGAAACTGTGTAATATCAGCAGTAAACTGCGCTTGGTGGGCAAGCGGTGGGTTAACGCTTTTTTATAGCATTAAACACGCTATAAAAAAACCGCAGTTCATGGATTATTTTAACCAACTGGGTAATAAATTCATTGCAGGGGGAGATTATAATGCTAAACATATCCACTGGGGGTCAAAACTAACATCGCCGAAAGGCAGACAACTTTTTGAAGCGATAGAAGAACATAGTTTGAATAACTTATTAGCTGGTCAACCCACCTACTGGCCAACAAATAAAAAAAAGATTCTTGATTTGACTTTTGTGTAACGAAGGGTACTGCACGCACAAATGTTAAAGCAACCAACTGCTTTGATCTTTCTTCAGATCATTCACCTGTAATAGTAATGTTGAGCACCGATGTTCTAAAGGGAGAAAAGCCAAAACGTCTTACGAACAAGCAAACTAAATGGGACCAATATAGAAGGCTAGTCGAAGAAGGTACTCTATAGATATTCCACTTACAACATTAACTGATATTGATAAGGCTGCAGAAATGCTATACGAAGTTTTAGTAATGGGAACAAAAAATGTTACACCCGGTGTCAATATCAAAAAAAAAGTTAATAAACTGCCCCGCGACATTCAGAAGCTTGTTCAAGATAGACGACGAATTAGGAAGCAATGGCAACAATCCAAATCTCCTTTATTAAAGTGGAAGCTTAATTGCGCTATTAAAACTCTAAGAAGTGCACAGAACAAAACCAGACTTTAAAAAATTATTTAGGTAAACTCTCGGCAACCGAAAGAACAGATTACTCTTTGTGGAAGGCAACGAAAAATTTAATAAGACCAGTCAATTCTAACTCACCGATTAGACTGACAAGTGGAAATTGGGCAAGAAGAGATGAAGAAAAAGCATTAGCTTTCGCTGATCATTTAAAGGAAATGTTTACACCTCATCAAGATGCTAATAAATTTGTTTTACCTGAGCAAACGGATATTGATTCGTCCTTCAAGCCAATTAAGTTTAAGTGGAAAAATATTTAAAACTAAATGTTTAAAACTAATAACATTTGTCTTCAACGCGATCATGCGGACTGGTTATATACCACAGAAATGGAAAATTTCCGTATAATCGTCGATGTTTTCCAAATATCGTCATATCGACCAATAAGCATGCTTCCAAGAATATCGAAGCTTTCCGAAAAATTGGTATTAAGTAAACTTAAACCAGTATTAAAAGAGCGTCAGGTTATACCAGACCATCAGTTTGGATTTCGAAGTCAACATGGAACCATAGAGCAAGTACACAGGATTGTAAATATAATCAAATATTCCTTTGATGGAAAGAAGTACTCTTCTTCTGTTTTTCTGGATGCTCCACAAGCATTTGACAAAGTGTGGCATGAGGGCTTAATTTATAAAATTAAAAAGCTATTGTCAAACAAATTTCACTTAGTTTTGAAAAACTATCTTCTTCAAAGACAATATACCCTAAAACAAAATGAATCAATCACTGGCCTAAATGATATTAGAGCAGGTGTCACTCAAGGCAGCGTCCTTGGACCAATGTTGTGCTTATTATACACAGCCGATCTACCTATTACTAAAAAGGTAATAATATCAACATTTGCTCATGATACGGCCATCTTAATGTCACACAAAAACTCTCACTCTGCCTCAAGAGAATTGCAAAATCATATGTGCAAAATTGAGCAATGGTTTAAAAAACTGGCGAATAAAAGTGAACGAAAATAAATCGACTCACATCACGTTCAATCTGAACAAATGCACTTGTCCACCAGTGAAATTAAATGGTTTAAATATCCCTCAACAAACAAAGGTTAAATACTTAGGTTTACACCTTGACCAAAGGCTAACCTGGAAAAATCATATAGAAGCAAAGTGTAACCAAATAAAAATAACTTTTTCGAAAATGTACTGGCTAATAGGAAGAAAATCAAAGTTATCTTTATGCAATAAAGTTTTACTATACAAAATGATACATATGCCTATATGGACCTATGGAATTCAGTTGTGGGGATCTACCAGCGCATCAAATAGAGAACTCCTGCAACGAACAAAAGCTAAAATATTTCGAAGTATTACAAACGCCCCATGGTGTATTCGAAACGGCAACATACACGATGACCTTGGTGTATTAAAACCGTTAAAGTGACTATCGGAGAGTTCAGTACGAAATATTGCTTAAAACTACAAGTGCATCCCAACGAATTGGCCAGAGATATACTAAAACAACCAAGATACCGACGACTTAAAAGGGTAGATCCACTTGCACTTGATCCGTAAGTGCAAGTGGATCTACCCTTTTAAATCGTCGGTTAAATTATTTTAGTTTAAATAATTTGAATATTCAAGGTTAACGCAAATAAAGAAATTATAAACTCTAATATTAAGTATTAACAGTGGTTAAGACTTAAAAAATTGTAATAATATCAGCTTATAAGATTTGAATGCTTCTTGTTAGTTTCTTTTGTAGAAAAATTCAAGAATAAAGCCATTGGCACCATTTAAAAAAATAATAATAATAATTATGATCTAACTAAAGGTCAGGTCAGTCCGTCCTAAGATGGATTAAATTTTGTAAACAAATTTAGTTTAAAAACAAAAATTCAATTGCTTCGTCACAATTTTTTTTTTTTTTTTTTTGGTTTGAGAACATTTAATTTTGATCTAGCAATCTGGTGCGTTACGGGGAGATGATAATACATACAACGACGCTAAAGTACTTTTCATACCGACGACTTCGACTTTGGACTTCGTAAATGAAATTTTTTTAAAAAGCATTTAAACTATAAAACTTAGGTTGATTCGATTAATAATGTCAAGTTTTACTGTAATAAATCAAAATAGTTATAAAACTAATTAGTTTTATGTGATAAATCTAAGAAAATTAAAATAAAGTGCAATGAAGTTATCTGCAAAGCAAGTGCGATACGTTCCACATCTCGACTTTGCCAATTTGAAGTTGTACAAAGCAACTTCATTCATTTTGAAATGTCAATGGATAAACAAAACATCAAAATGGCAGCCGATGATATGTATAACTATTCTGTGGAATATTATTATGAGGACGAAAATATAAATAACAATCAAATAAATATTAGGGAAAGTGAAGAAAACTTTATTAGTGACAATAATTTTGAGGATTGTCTCATCCTTGAGGAGATGCAATCAAACTTGATTTTATATGATTTGTCAGATACTGACTATACAACTCACGATACAACTCACAATTCACCAAAGACATTAAAACTGTTATACGTTTATGCAATTCACAAATAAAATATCAAAATTTTGACAGCTGTCAAATAAAGTCGACGCTGTCGGTATGAATATATCAATGCTTTGCATTTGTGGAATTTAAATTTTTTGCAAAGTCGAAAGTCGAAGTCGTCGGTATGAAAAGTACTTAATTGTACAGTTAAGGAAAATTTTCTATAATAAAAGCCAAACTTATCGCGTAGCACACTCCGATAAATAAATAAAAATTAAATAAAATTCTTGATCTGGTGTGGTGTTAGTAACCAACACCAAAATTTGGATTACTATTTGAGTTACTATGCCAATTTCAATAAATAACTTACACTAATATAAATCTTCGTTTTTTTCATATCTCACTAGTACTTTAAAAAATCTAGAATTTGTGCAGCCTACGTATTGGATGAATTCGGGTTTTCTTATATAGAAGGTTTTGAGTTAGGAGATAACACACGAAAAACAAAAATCGTAATGCTGCGTTAAATAGCACCTTCTTCAATGTGATTAACAAAACTAACATAATTTTTAAGAAGACCAAATGGTACACAGGGAAGATTGTATGCTTCAAAAATGTCATCAAAAATGATGAAGAGAGATCTATTATTATGCAATGTCTTCATAATAATTCTTAAGATCTTCAACAACATAACTACAACACATGGTTTTTTTATTGTTGAACATCAAAATGATTGATGAAATGAATCGCGTTATCAATGAACATTACGGAAATAAAAGTTTCTAAGAAAATTTGAAAAGTTGTACTAACAGGTCACAAAACCACAACTCAGAAAATGTGTGGATCATTAAAATTACAATCACATTTATTCTGATTACACACTAACCGATTACTATAAATTATAATAATATAATCAAACAACAAATTCCCATTAAAAAAAACTATCGTATATGACTGTTTTATAATCGATGGCGGTGCAGTCAACAGTTACTAGAAGCCAAGCCTAACAAAAACGAAAACAATTATACAAAGTAATGACCAACCTTGTCAAATCATTTACAAAAATTCATATGTGTGAAAAATTATTCAGGTCATTTACACTTACCCTGAATTGATCACGTCTCCCCAATTCTCATAATATTATATTTTCTCCGTTATATTAAATACAAAAACAAAATTTCCGATCCACTTAATTATTTTATTTATTTTTTATAAAATTTTGTAAGAAAAATTAAAGTAGTTTTTAAGAACACAATACTTTACGTTTCAATTTCAGCCACACAATTGAAAATTACATACATAAATAATACGAGTATCTAAGAATTGCAAAATTTAAGAAACAGTATATTGGGTAAACAATCATTATATGTATACGAAATCATGGACCAGCTGTTTCAAATAATTTGTTAATATTTTCCTGATTGCACAAAACGTAAGCGGGGCCTTTGAGCAAAAAAAAATTTTTTTTTACAAAAGATTTACAAATAATTTTTAGTTCTTTGAAAAAAAATTTTTTTTTTTCAAATTTTGTATACCTTTTTATCCAAACACTACTAAATTCGTGTTGTAGCATGTTTTATGGTTTAGTACATAAGAAAATATGTTAGTACAGTCCCGCAAAATGTGTGACTCATTAGCAAATACATTTTTAATACTTAAATCACATTTTGCGAATCTGTATGCCATTAATTTTGTATTTGGAATTGCGCAAAATATCTAGAGTGTGACCAATTAGTTTTGTTCTCGGAAAACTTATACGAGAATTAAATATGATTTCCACGGGAAAACAATTAAATTGTGAAAATTATTCGTGTAGAAAAAATTCATATATGTATTCGAATATCTATATAGATGGAATGATACAGTCGGGTCAAGTTTGAACGTAACATGAGATGTTCAATATGTTCAAATTATACGATTCCATAGAAAAATGAAATTCGTATACTTGAAATTCTTGTCTCATTGCTTTACGAGGATGACCTGGTTGGTATGCTTGCACGAATTTCATGTTTGCAAAATTTCAATAAAATAAAAATGTCACATTTTTTATGGGGAATGACTGTTATGTTGATTGATTTTTTCCGGGTTTAGACTTAATGATTTTCAAGATAAAGTTTTAAAATGTTTTCTCGTTTTATCTTTTAAAAGTTTGGATACAAATTTCCGTGAAGTGGAGATCGATTTTTTTTTTTCATAGATAAACCGAGCAAATGGCATAGTATAGTTAAAACTGGTGAACTTAAAGAAGTATGGCATGACAGTAAATAAGCGTTACTCTGGCTGACAACCTACAACATGAAAGACCAATCCTTACTAAGTGACTTAAATGTTTTTTCTAATATTCTTCTTTATATATGGTAATAGTCAAGAAATTTTGGATTACTGATGGGAAATCACACCAGGTTTGTGTTACCTCCAGTTGTTATTACATATTTGCATAAGCTAATAGTTGATTGATTGGACTGTAGGACCAAGCTGTAGACCCGTCTTCCAGATAACGCCAGGCCTATTCTTACAGCAGTTTTCATTAAAGAATAGGTAAAGAAGAAAAAGATACTATTTAAATACATCTATACGTATGTAGACGCCCGAACATGCAGATATATACACACACACACAGACACACACGAATAATCCTGCATATTATGTTTATACGTACACCTATGCTGTCTTTAATTTATTTTAGGAGGCCTAACACTATTACAGCTATAGATAAATAAAACCTCCTAAACGTATTTGTGAGATTAAGTCACGTCAAAACCAACACGAATATATTCCAAGCCAAACCTGCTATATTACACACAAAGTCTACACATAAAATTCTGTATTCAAATATATAGTTTTTTTATACACTATACACAGATTAAAAAAAATAAAACTTAAATGTGATAACCGTTAAACTGACAAAATTCGTCATTGTAATTACAGGAAAATCCAATTGATATACATTTGGTGAATCGAACAAAAAAATTGCCCTCTCAATGCAACCAATACTCCAAAATACATACAAAATACAGATTAAAATGATTATTTAACACGAAAATTAAATAAAATAACCGTTAAACCGACAAACCACAGCAATTACAAGAAAATCTAGTTCATATACTGTTTTCTATTCTTTATTTGGAAAGCTGTGTGTATTAATTTGCAAGCACTAGACCTTTGATCAAGCGGGACTGAATGAATCAACATATTTTGAGCTTCTTAAGTTTTCTTTTGAAGTGGAGATCATCTTAAGTGATCATCGTAAGATAGTCTTGAGTATATTTCAAACAGCGCAAATATTTGTAGTTCCACTATCAAAAAAACTTGTTCTCATATACATATATGATGGAGCAAACATTGACAAAACCTTTTGATTACGTAAAATTAAGCTATAGGAAACTTAGACCATCATAAATTTTCTCTTAAATCCATGGTGGCTTCAAAGTTCAATAATTTCCATTTGTAATATTGGGTTCATTTTTTCTACATTTATTCTGAATGACATTAAAAAAATTAGTAGGTCGATGTCAATTTCCTTGAAATCTTTAGACCCAATATGCAAATCTTTCATTATTCCAAGTTCTTGGAGAAATATGATTTAGGAATAAGAATTTTTTCACTTAGCACCTAACTTGTGTGTAATAAAGCACATCCGATAATATCAAGTTTTATTTCCAGAGCTGTCTTACAGAAAACGTCTTGATGAGTTACGCAGTGTAGAAATATAGTTTTGTGTTTCTAACTTCATATCGGAATATAGTAGTTGTTCCCTTAAATGACTCCATTGAAAGTAGATATTCAGTTATAACACAATTACTTACAATCCCTCTAACAAAAAATAGTATATGTGCAGCTAAACGAAATTTAAATAAATTTGACGTCTGTAGGCCACGGTACCTTATCCCAGCTTTAGACTATCAGAGGTCGCTGCAAGATTTGATGGTAATTATTCTATTTTCACCACGCTTAACAATAAGATAAATGTTTTTGTTAATTTGTAAATAGCAACAAAAAGACAATCGTTAAATTTATTTCTTAGTAAATGGGTAAATGGGTATCTTTCAAGCATCTTTATATACAAATTGGTTTTGTAGATGTAGGTTGAGATGTATTTTAACCTTTTTCGCTATAGCTTTATTGCATTGCAAACATCTTTTCATCTGGTCACCCACATAACTTATTTTCAAGATTAAAATTATTAATGCCCGGTTATTAGCTGCTACATTATGGTGTTGGTGTTTTTTAACGATTGAATCAATATTCTTAAATTATTTGAATTATTGATCTTTCGTTTGGTACATAAAAGTTGGTTTAAGTCTAGTATGTACTACATCATAGAGTTATTTAATTATCAAAATACTATACAATAAATTGCACAATAAATTGCACAATAAATTGCATTTGTTGCACAGTGGCTTTCTAGATTTACAAATTTCTAACCTAACATTAATGCAATTACTTTTCATTCGAAATCTCCGCCCTGGTTGTTCAAATTCAGGTACATTTAAATACCAATAGTCAGTTCCGTTGAATCTAGGTTTAGAAATCTTCAATCTACACTATTATGAATTATTTAAAGTTCGTGTTATTGTCTGCCTGTTTCCTATTACTTCCGGTACACCTCGGTGTTGAATGTTCGGGCGCTTATTCTTTTCTATGTACATGATTGACATATAATCCTCTATTCAACGTTATTTAGGTTACAGTTTTGCTGATGATCTCCAAAAATATCAAAGTTCTTTTAATAAATTACGAGATCTGTGGTCATTCCTGGGGTGGTGGCTATTGGGTACAATTTTTAAATATGTTAAAAGCAAGACAATTGATTAGTTATGATTAAATACGAGGAAGTACCGGAAGGAGACGCCTCAACGTTATGCCTTATGTGATACATTACTTTCATTTGAAAGGTTCAACTAATGTCAAAGCAGAGCTGAATTCTACTCTTGGGAAGTTCGCTCTTTCGTTTACCAATAATAAAATATTGAATGGTAGAATGCAAAGAAGACATTTATAGTTGCTAAGATAAACATCACAGTGGTCGACTAAATGAGGTGATCACGTCTTAAATGGTGAAGAAAATCTACAGACGGTATTGGGTGATTATCGAGTGAAAGTCCGCAAGCTAACACATAAGGTATGCATTTCAAAAAGAGGTGTACGTCGTATATTGAATTATAATTTGGGTTATTACTAGCAATGGAACAAAACAGAGTCATGAGGATGGTGCAATTTTGTGTTTGGCATAGTTTCACAGCAATAAAACCAAGTTTATGTGTCGATTCATATTCATGGATAAAACATGCGTCCATCACTTCACACCTAAAACGAAGGAACATCTAAAAATTGAACCGAAAGAGAAGAATCGGCTTCAAAAAAGGCGAGGACCGTTTTATCTGCATGCAAAATTATGGCGACAGTATTTTGGGATGCGCGGGGGGCAATTTTCATTGATTGTGGCAATTTTCATTGACTGATGACCTCAGAAAGGTGAACAAATTAACGGCAAAATTATGCAAAATTATTGCAGCGTTTTAGTGATGAAATTAAAAATAAACGACCTCATTTATCAAAGAAGAGAAAGATTAGTTTCTTCAAGAAAATGCATCAGTCATCGTGAAGGCCTAAATCAATGAGTTAAAGTTCGAACAGCTTCCGCAAACACCCTATAGCTGGCATCGCTGGAAAAGTGTTGTATTGAGCTAGAAGAAGATTATGTAGGGAAAAATAGATATTTTTTCCAAAAATGTTTGTGTTTTCTGCGTCAGGTCGGGTACTTCTAAACAACATTTGTTTATCATTTTAAAGTTGTTGTGCAACAACAGCTTTAGTGATATAAGACATCCTGATGCCGAGAATTTTACAATTAGATCCAGTAGTTATTTTACACCGTTGCCTTTCAGTCCAATTACATAGATACCAGATGCAAATGCCAGGACCTGGTTGGTTTGACGGTACAAGATTTTGTCCTAAGGTGTTTCGTTTTTACGAAAAATACTCTATAGCTTATTCTAAACTTTAATACAGCTTGTGACTGCATCACTGTCATTTTACATAAACGCACATAATTTTCAGGTATTTCCAGACATCGCAAAGCACACCGTAATCTAACCTGAATTATTGAATCATAGACTTGCTGGAAATTCAAGAAAACCTGATGCCGAGATGAATATTTAGAAAAAATCTTCAGCAAAAAAAAACTTGATCAGTGATTGACGACGACCATAGGGACTAGCTGCTGAGTTGTTCTATACACTTAGCGGTTCTCTTAGCAAGTACCGCTTTGTTGTTCGATGCGGTTGTGAAGCGAATTTGTAATTCCCTTTATGTTATATTTTATTACTGTACAGGACTTCGGCACATATTACAATCATTTCTAGCTTTAGCTTATACTTCATTAGGGTGCTGTTGCTTGTTTTAGCATAATGACACTTGCTTTACAAATAAACGACACTCACTATTTTTCCGCACTATTTTTCTGTTTTCAAAATTTCACCTCATCTACCACACGATTTTCTTCTCAGAATAACACCTCAGTGTTATTTTTATTACGGAATCACCTATTAACGGATAACCGTCTCAAACCCAGACTCTCTGTATATATTTTTACGTGGCATGTGTGTGTCTCACAACCAGAAAGAATATATTTATTTAAACGTAAATTCTATATTCATTCATTTATTTCCAACACCCACGCGCCAGATTCTACACGCTAAAAATATCTTTCGATACCCCGTTAGCTTTTTCGAAAATATTTCTACGAATTTTGGTTTGTTTTCATTAAAGTGGTAGAGCTTTAGTGTTTTGGCACTTATAACCAAAACAAAATTTTTATAAATATGAAGGCGCGCAAAAATGTAAGCAAAAATATGAGCCTGCCTACACATTGAAGTAAGTTTCGATTGAAATTTATTATCGGAACTTTTGGTATTTTAATTCGTCACAGATCCAGAAACTAATAAAATATCTTTGGATCATCAAAACGACTGACCGCACATATATGTTTTACGTTATTACAATGCTGACCTTATAACATATTCTTATGGCACTATCATCAAATCGCAATAATCCAATTAAACTTTCATTAAATTTGCGTAATAAATCAAAAGATGTTGCATTGTGGTCTATAGTAAGATCAAAATAACAAAAATATTTTTGAGCACTTCATAGTCGAATTCTATCGGATTTAGTAAAATTTTTTATTTTTTATTTTTTGGTATTTATGTACTTGACATGATGTATGCGATAAAATAAGAAATCCCATAAACAAAATCGTATCCACTTCGACCCAAATATTTTTTAACACAGCCGAAAATATTTTAAATTTTTGTTAATTTTTTATTTTGATTTTATTAATTCGACATTTAACGCATGTTGCAAAACATTGGGTACATTATTTTACTATATATAAAAATGTAAATATTATTTTAATCTTTAGCTGTCAGTACTACTGTAGATGGTCGACACCATCGCAAATTTAAAATGGTATCAACACACAGGGCTATTTGCAACCAAATGTTTTTCATGCTAAAGGTTATGCACTCTAAATTATCGGTATTGCAAAGGACTTCCAAATTTATACATTGAAGATTTTGTAAAACAAGTTACAGGGTGACTTTAAGTACCTTTTTCATATCAAGATGGCTTGAAAACTTACGAAATGGAATTATTTTTATGTATGAAAGCGTATTTAGTTATCATTTGCAATTCTCAGAAGCGTGAGCAAAAGAAACACAAGTATTCAACATGTCAGTTAATAAAATTAAAGACTCTAAAATATGATCTTAAAATGAAACTAAAACGTAAATTTTTGTAACTCAGGAACCAGTGTTTAGAATTGCTAATCCACCGAAAACTGGTAAATACAATGATCCTAGCGATGGTTTACAAAACGCAAAACACATTCGGAAGCACAGCTATACTAGCAGATAGAATTTGACAAATAACTTCAAAATCTAATTCTAGTATAAGTGATGCATTCACCGATAGTAAAACCGCTAATTTCCAGTTCAATTTTTGAAGCAGTCAATAATAGAAATGCGCTTTAAATTTAATCTGTGGGAAAATAATAATTCTAGATTCCAATCAAATAAAAAATTATTTCATAAACTAACACCAAAAGACAGAAGCAATAGGAGAAATCGCTCGGTTAAAAAGATAACCGGTAAATATTTCTGTTGGTATCACCATAAATTTCGAAACGACGCTAAAAATTGCCTAAAATAGGTATTGTACTTGGAAATCAGATTCCTAATAATTCGGAAAACTAAACCGTCATATTCCGTGCATTCGACAAACGACAGGACTGTAGCAAATCGTCAATTATTTGTAAAATGTTTAAAAATTATATTATATTTTTAGTCGATTCTGGAGCCAACATATCAGTTATATTTTGAAAATATTATAATTTTCAAATACAGAACCACTACTTTTAGCCATCAGTAAAAACTTTCGGTAAGCATTTTATTGCAGTCGATTT
Organism: Tipula confusa; assembly: GCA_963556175.1. Taxonomy (NCBI): domain Eukaryota; kingdom Metazoa; phylum Arthropoda; class Insecta; order Diptera; family Tipulidae; genus Tipula; species Tipula confusa. The sequence continues at coordinate 3,964,694 of OY744475.1, forward strand.
AAGTTTCTGTCGAGAGTTTACGAACCCGTTTGTGCGATAGGAAATTTAACAAAACCGTTACTAGGTATCGATTTTCTAATCAAATTTGGTTTAGATATTGATCTCCAATAGATGATCAAATCTTAAATCCCCGTTGGATTATGGGGAACTTCTTCACCAATATCCTAATTTAACTCAAGAACTAAGGTATGATTTACCGGTCAAGCCTAAAGTCCACAAAATTGTCACTTATTCTATATCCTTATTCTACTCCTTGAAGTTTAAGGTGTACCAGAACCGGTGAATCAAATGAAACAAGGTGATAGGGGAGCTTATTTTCAAAAGAAACAGCCAAGTAAATTTATTTCAAATTGTTGAGCGTTCAAAAGTTATTTCACTTTTAGTGTTTGATATTGAAAGTTACCCTCCAAAAAATTATTTGAAAAAAAAGTAAGAGTTCTTTTGTTTAACTTTCTTTTTTAATACGATCTACATAAATTTATCTTTCCAATAAAATTATTTGTATTAATAATACAGCTTGAAATGCAGCTTTATCTTCTGTCAAATGAACACAATGGTTTTGTCAAATGTTTTCATTTTTAAAGTTTTGTTTGGTTTAGTTTATTGTTTAAAAAAATTGTTTTACTCTAGTTTACCGAGCGTTCATCATTTTGCTTGTTTTGAAAAAACCGACTACTTTGTGACAACTATTGATGAAAAAAATTTGGTTGCAAATAGCCCTGTGTGTTGATACCATTTTAAATTTGCAATAGTGTCGTATATTTTTCTGGTAGTTGGTCGATATTCTATAGTTCATTATTTTTCCATAAGCGCCACTTATAAATATACGAAATTTTTTAAAAACAACAAGGCTTCACAAAACCATTGGTTTCATTTGACAGAAGATTAAACAGCTTATAGGAATGATTTTATTTGAAAGGTACATCCTTTTTTATTGTACTAAAACTACAAAAGAACTCTTTTATTTTAAATTAATTTTTTGGTGGGTAGATTTCAATAAAATACACTAAGAGTGGAATAACTTTTGAACCATCAACAATTCGAAATAACTTTACTTGGCTGTTTCAGTTGAAAATGAGCTCCCCTATCACCTTGTTTCGGTTGATCCACCACCTCGTACACCCTGTATATTTGATTTCTAATAACAGATTTTTATTTATTGTTTATATTTCTTGTATTGAAATATTTATATTTGTCACGTCAAAAGGCAACACTTTTGCACTGTGTGGTATTTTAACTCCTTCAAGATGACCATTTTAATGTTGTTTTTGAATTAGTGACCGTTTACAAATTTTAGATTATTTGAGAGCCGTCTATTAATATGTTTATTCTTTTGTAAATCGGAGCTTTTGTAAAATTGACAACAGGCCGTATTGGCATAATTTGTTTTTTTTTTAATTTTCGGCATACTTCATACAATGAAGCTGTTGGTTTTATTATTATTGATTTAATGTTTGCTCTTATGCTTACTATACGTACACAACTACGGGTTCTGAAGATTCGGCATTGTATGATTCGTCGAATCCGAATCCAAAACTCAAAGGATTCGTCGAATCCGAAGGAATCGCTATAATTTTCTCTTCATAATGTAAAACATAGTAATATAGTATTTCAAAAACTGTTAAAGTAAATATAGTAGGTAATCAGTATAGTAGGTCAAAAACTATGATGTTAAATTTTTTTTTCAATTCATTTAACAATATATCGTTTTTAAAACTGGGTGTCGACGTGACTTCCAATGAAGGCGCGTACCGCTTCAAAAGGGTCGCAAAAAGTTTAACCTTTTACACCTTATTTCTGATCTTATGCGCTAAACATTTCAAAATTGAGGAATTATTTGAACATTTCGGTTACAAGAGAAAGTTAACAATGAATATTTGGAGGCTGTACAATTAACATTAGTCCCTTTCTACAAGTACTTATTAGTACTTAGGTATGTGTCTTTGTTAAATTTTAACTACTCTTAATTACTCTTATTATTTTACATGAGCAGTTACGAGCGCAGTTACGAGCAGTTACGAGCAGTTAAAATTTAGCAGAGAGTGTGTGTTAGCGGAGGTCGATTGGAAAGCAACTATTGTTCTTGGAAGTAAAAACGCCTAATTAATAAAATATAATTAGTGGTTCAGTAATTGGGTGGAAAGCATTTTGAAAGCTTTCCAATAAATCAATAACATCTGGATTAAAGGCGTTGCCAATTTTGTAATACTTCATGACTTACTTGGTTGTTTAAAAGTTAAAGTTTAGAATACATACAATTTATAGTCACAGCTGCTGTACATAGCGTCGCACTTGGTCACCTAAGTGCCTCAATTGTTAGTCTGATTAACAATTTTGGCAATCTTCTCTTTTATTTTATTTTTCGTTTGTATCATTTTTCAATTTTTTCCGCCGTGATTCTTGCACGGAATATCGAATATCGATATCTGATTTTGAGAACAATTTGATTTTGATATGGCACCCATCTATGCCAACGAAAAGTTTCTCGACCTCAATTAAATATTTGGAATAATGTTTTTTATTGTATTTTTATAGGCATTACCATTGCTTTAGATGCAAACCGATAGCTAGGCCCGCAACCCTGCCAAAACAAAAATACTATGAGTTCAATGTACCTTTGGAATGGTGGTAGTCTTAAAAGGCTTTAGTCTTAAGTAGAATAAATTGTTTTATATTATTTATATTTCAGGATGATAGGTTCAAATTTTAGGAAATATCCTGATACTCTTTGAAAGAGGCCGTTGCAGGTAATTTAGGATTGTGTCGTCTTGTGCCTTACGATCGTCAAGGTTTTGGCAACCGTATCGTTCAATTCCTACATATACAGATGTGAATGGGTGGGTTAACTTATACGTATATACATATGCATGAATATTCGTGCATGTGATTTTTGTACTTTTCCCACAGTTCGACACGGATAAGGTAGATAAAAAGATTTTATTAACAATTCAGCCTTTTTGCGTATTCTATAAAAGTTGGACAAACTTGATGTAATAAAAAAAAAGTAACGCTACATATTTCTGGTTTATTTAACAACAAGACAACATGTAAAATCAGCTTATGTTTTGCGAGTTTAAAAAATAATATTGGATATATTAGAAATAATCAAACACCGCTGGGTTTTTATTAAACCCAGTGTTGAGAAATGGTATGACAGGGACTACATTTGTGAAATAAAAATAAAGGTTTAAAAAGTATAAAGATCAGAAGCGAAATAAATTCTATTGAAAATACCCGAAATCGAAAAAGGGTGACGTATACATTTTTTCCGAACTTGCAGCTTGATTCCTTTTGAAAGTGTGTTGCAATCAAAATAGTGTACGAGAATTTAAATGTTTAAATGATTTATTTTTATCTGTTTGACTTTTTAAATACAAATGTGGAAGTTAGCTTAGCCAACGCTTTAAAATCTGTTTTTCCTACGCTATTCGGCTCTTGAATGTTGCATAAACTAGAAAATTTGAGTTTACATCGTACCCGTAGTTTGCAGCTGCGACATTTATTTGATTATTGATTTTTTATACTATACTGGACTTGAATAAATTTCGTGTTATTCTAAACGTTCCCGCAACTTCCCACATACACACCCACTTAAAAAACTATGCACTACCTCGACATCGTTTGGTACATCGATTTATAGTCATATGATACTATGATATTTTGTATTTTCCACATATTTACCATATTTACCAAAAAAAAAAAGGAAATACGTATATTTATTACAACAAAAAAATTGTGGAAATGTTTTATGCGGAAAATGGGTTGATATATGAAAAACATTAATGGATTTTAATTACATAGAAATTATAATTGTATTAAGTTTCACTAGACCGCAAAACCACTCCACTTAAATTTATTTATTGAAATTAAAGATTAACTTACGCTTGGTTGTTTATCAATAACATTATAATATGCTTGTCATTGTTACTGGGTATGAAAATGCAAAACTTCGGAGCCTTAACGTCGCAATTAAGGAATTGTCTTCAGTACAATTTGGATATACTTAATACTGCTTTTAAAACAATAGTTCGTTATATTTATCATCTTCTAAAATTTGACCATACTTCATTGTTTCTGAAATGCTCCTAAGATGTACTAGGAGCAGAATACGAAGCAGCCATTGAAGTAATTGATACTTTAATCTCAATATGCTCATCAGAGGCTTCTGTAATACCACACTTCAAACTCACCCCCAAACATTTCATGATTTAAAAATAACCGGTGACTATAACGGATATAAAAATGGTTATCTCGAGTGTGGTATGGTATCTCGAGAATGGTTATCAATGGGTAAAAATATTAGAGAAGAGGTACAGCAATTTATTCTGCATTTAACATCACCACTGTCTCCAATTGCCACTATCAATGAAGATGCGAAATCTATATATACAAATTTATTGAAATATATGAAATTAATCGTCGTAGATGATCGGGGCTGTAACTGTGGAATATGTGGGAGGCTTAAGGAGATAACGGGAAATGATGATACTCCTTTTCAGTGAGTGCTAGTGTTCTTGATAGGATATTAACAGAAATTAAAACCCGTTAGAACAACCATAATTTAAAAATAGGAGAATCAATGGATAACTGAGAATCAGTTCTGGAAATCTTTTGAATTTTACGAGCTAAACGAGGCAAGAAAATGTGTAATTCACATCAATACTAACAAAGATTGGTATAATGGTGATAAGATAAATGATACAGAATTAGCGTAGATAGAATGCTCTGTCCTGATAAAGTTCGATTGTTCTACGATAAAAATTCTGTGAATATAAAACACCAACATATTAAACCTAACCGAGTACCACATCGACTTCAATTGCTCAACTGTTACAATAACTGGGGGTATAAATCACAAGAAAGACGCAAAGAGTATTAGTGCTATACAAGGCATTCCCAGCAATGCAACAACTGAAAGTGTATAAGGTCTGCAACGATTACTTTGAGTCGGAATACATCTATTAAGGCAAAAAGAATTCTGTTCCCTCTGAAATAGAGTTTCTAAAAGTTTTCAAGGGGGAACTTTTAATTAAATTGTCTAATACGAGTCGAAGACGCGCAATAAGCGCCCGAATAAGTTAACTGATACCCTAATCAAAACTTTGACCTTCAGAATAAACACTTTAGAATAAATATTGACTGCGGCTGTTAGCTTAGCATACAATTTAGTTCATGCAAAATTATTCAGTTCCCAATGCGGTATTTACCCACATCATAACCTTGTTATATGACGAAATGAACTCAAGTCAGTTAAAGCTTTAAAATATGGTAAACCCCCGTAAAGACAAAAACGAATCAGGCATTCATCTTTATTTAATAAGTCGACGTTACGAAATACTAAATTGAATGCCAATAAATATAATTAACAACAACAATTCGTCTGAGAATCATTTAATTTGTAAATAAAACGTGATACCGAACGGATGTTTTTATCTAAATCACGTTTGCGGTCAGATTAGTGCGTCTATATTACTCATAAATTCATAAATTTATAAAAATTGCTTCGCTATAAAATCAATATTTCATCGTAAAATCGCAATTCGGCGAATTTTAGATCTAAAACCCAAAACAATAATGTCGGACAAAGTGCATATGGAAATGGAAAAAGATGAAAAAAATTTCCCATCTCGATAAACATTTTAACGGAAAAAACTATTTCGACAAGGTATATCGTATGGTGTTAGTGTGATGGTGAGTCATGAAAATTTTAATGTGCCTTTATAATTTTACGAGTATGTACATACATTTCAAAAAAATTGATTTTACTTGAATTTTCTTTTTGTTTTTAATGACATTTTACGCCACGTTTAGTTTTCCGTTTGAAATTATTTTTGTTTATAATTTATGATTGATAGGAAAGTATTTTGAGTTCAACATGGATCATGCCAAAAAATTATTATTTTTTGTATTTCACTTTGAAATGGTCAACATTGACATGAGCTTATTAGACAATTTGTATATACGAAGTAGAGGCTCTCGAGTTTTTCGCATTTTCATACTCGCAGTAACAATAACAAGCAGCTTAAAAAACTTTTAATTAAAAATAGCATAAATTAAAATCTTCTGGCAACGGTTGCTTCAAAATTGAACAGAAACTAGTAGCATTCTAAGGGTCTGTCCCAATCCTTCAAAATTCCTGGATTTTTGAAAACAATTCTAAATTTGACTTGCATATTTATGAAAATATGAGTGAAAATGATTGATTTTCTTTTAATTCCAAACGGCTGTCATTCCGGATAGATTTTATGTTTGAATAGACCAGTTCAGTAGATCCTTAATAGCTGAGCTTACCTAAAAAACTTCTGGATTTTTGCACAAAAAAAAACAAATTTTGACAGTCTATAGACTATGATCGAATATGATCGAATTTCTTTCTGAATGTAGTGAATGAACTGAATGAACGAATGAACTGAATGAACTGAATGAACTGAATGAACTGAATGAACTGAATGAACTGAATGAACTGAATGAACTGAATGAACTGAATGAACCGAATGAACTGAATGAACTGAATGAACTGAATGAACTGAATGAACAGAATGAACTGAATTAACTGAATGAACTGAATGAACTGAATGAACTGAATGAACCGAATGAACTGAATGAACTGAATGAACTGAATGAACTGAATTAACTGAATGAACTGAATGAACTGAATGAACTGAATGAACTGAATGAACAGAATGAACTGAATGAACTGAATGAACTGAATGAACGGAATGAACTAAATAAATAGAATAAACAGAATGAACCGAATGAACTGAATGAACAGAATGAACTGAATTAACTGAATGAACTGAATGAACTGAATGAACTGAATGAACTGAATGAACTGAATGAACTGAATGAACTGAATAAATTGAATGAACTGAATGAACTGAATGAACTGAATGAACTGAATGAACTTAATGAACTGAATGAACTGAATGAACGGAATGAACCGAATGAACGAATGAACCGTATGAATCGAATGAACCGAATGTATTGAATGAGCTGAATGAGCTGAATGAACGAAATGAACTGAATGAACTAAGTGAACTGAATCAACGGAATGAACTAAATGAACTGAATGAACTGAAAGAATTGAATAAATCGAATAACCTGAATGAACCGAATGAACCGAATGTACCGAATGAACCGAATGAACTGAATGAACTGAATGAATTGAATGAACTGAATGTTCATGGTTGCTCTTTTTATACTTTTGATTCGTTGACAGTTTCAACTATCCACACAATCGGCCATCCCTGCAACTGCAGTAAGTCAATTGTTATATTGTTAATATTGTTTCAGTGTCATAAGATTTCGTTAAATTTTGATAGGTGCAAAAAAAATTATTTTTACAATTAAAAAATATTTTTATTTTTTAATTATTTTTATAGTGTCACAATTCATCTTTACACAGCAATAAAGAAAATATCCTTAATAGTGTTGGATAGAGTCTCTAATATAGCGCAATTGTATGCGACTACTAAGAAAGCTTTCATCCAGTCACTGAACAAGTTTTTAGCGGAGAATGATTCCTTTGCTTACTATTTGTGTTCTGGATATAAGTCAAAAAATTGGGTGATACAGATGTAGGGCGAAATAAATCAATAAATAAGAAGGTAAACCCAGCTCAGCTCGTTCATAATTCGCCATTTCATAAAACCAAAATGTACTAACAATAATATAACTCACCCGTCACTACCAAATATTAACTACTAATTATATAAACAATGATGATGATGATGATGATGATGGGTATGATGCTGATGATGATTTATAGTAGGTGTTGACTTTTATTAAATTTCCCGCAGTCATGTCATTCTATCGCGTAAATTTTCTTCGTTTAATTTTTTTTAAATCTTGCATGTATGTATGAACCATCTCTCGATGTATGTCATATATAATAAATTTGGCCAAAAATTTAAAAATAACTCGAAGTGCGACTGGTTGGTTTTCATCAAATTTATTGCCGAATTACCCAATTTGATAGTTTAAATGTTTACAAAACTATTTCAAGGTTTTCCTTTATCGCTTTCTTAATCATTTTCGTCGAAACAAAATATGTATACATGAGAAAATCTAACAGGTGATTTGATAAACAAAAATTTGTCAGATTTGAATTTTTTTTTTTTTTTGGGAAATTGAAAATTTGTATTTCGGTATTTTTCAAGTTACAAAATATTTTTTTAAGTTATTCGACGGAATTTTTTTTTTTAAAGAGATTATGTTGAGACATACATTTTTATCAATAATAATAATCTGGAGACATAAAAATTTGATTTATGTCTAATTGCCGTATATATTAGGCGACTGGCGACACACATATAGAAGTGTGTTAAAGAGAGATTGGGTTTTCCGAATTGGTATAAAATATTTAGATAATATTGGAATGTTGGAATATATACAGATTAGGATGGATATCACAGATTAGTGTGCTGTAAATATTGCAAATTTTTCGCGATACAGTTATCTAATAGTGAAGTTACCTGATTATGTAGGAAAAACAACATAACTGAATTAAGGTAGTATACAAGGGTTGTATGCTAAGTACCTGACCTCGGTAAGAGATAAGTCAGTGATTATTAGTTTAAACTATGTGGCCTGAACTTTGTAAATTTTCGATTTGTGGCAAAAAATGGCAGTTGTAATGGGATAACCTTAATGGTTTTTTCAAAATGTTATATTTATGTTATATAAACTACCCTGTTAACTGCCCAAAACACAGTAGTTTGTGTTAGTCTTTTAATAATGTTAAATCTAGGGCATTTTTACTTAATTTGTCAACTGTAGATAATAGGCGACGAGACCACCAATCAGCTATGACCACTCCTAAGCATCATTCAAGCCGCTAATTGCTAAAAAGGAAATTATATTCCAGTATATTGAAAAACCTGTCAGTTATGCAGTTTAACCGCACCAAATAACGCACATCAATTCGAAATAATTTTCAATGTAGTCGGAAATTGTCACGCTAAGTGTTAATACTAAGTATACGTGCTATGTTTACATAAATTATTACTTAAAAGTCATTTAAAATGGTCGATCTCTAAGAGTTATTTTCATAATTGTCAAATCAGAATAATGAATAATGGTGATGAAATTGTGGGTTTGTTCTAGTCTTTTGTCAATTAACAAAATACCTCAGCATTCGTAAAATTACTATAACTTCCCTCCTTAAGTTTCAAATTTCCGTGGTTAAGATTTGCTCTTCTACATCCAAGGCATTATCTCGTTCTTGGACTCTATGTTGTATCGCCCGTTATAATTTTATAAGTCCTCTTATGCATTCGAAAAACGTGAATCACTGCATTAACAAAAATTATGAATTAAAACAGTTCGAACCAATAAAGGAATCGAATCAAAACGTAAACAAAAATCAGATTATTCTGAAAATTTTGCACGCAAAAGGATAGGCCATTTCTATTCGTGGAATATTCGTAAAGCTATAGCTACTCAAGAATTTAATTAATGTACTATATATACAAAAAAAAAATTCTAAAAAATTTTCCGAATATTTTCTAACAACCGATTTATTTTTGTCATTTAACTAAAATAATTTTTAACGTTCATTTCAATTCAAAATATTTTGAATTTTAAGTATACAGTTGAACATATGTATATATGCACTCGTAAAATGTAAACATGACGTACGAATGTTTAAAAAAATTTTGGCGAAAGCAAAGCTAGTAAATTTTTCCGGAAGTATTATGTAATGGATTGACGTGTTCATATGTTTTTCTAATTAGATATGAACACACCCTTTCAAATTTCAAGATCCAGAATTTTAACCGATTGCGTACTGTTTTTGTCCGTATATCTGCGTTTTACGAGTGAATATTTTGCGCGGTCGTGTGACAAAATTCATTCAAAAAAAAGTCTTTAATTTTTATTTTATTGTTGTGTGTATTGAAAATTATTTTTAAAATTATAAAAATAAATTATTCGATGTTTTGAAAATAACAAAATATTTTTTATTATTTATCTTAAATTTTTTCCCATAAAGTTTATCTTAATCATCGTTTCAAAAAGCAAGAATAACCCAACCAATAAAAACTGACTTTTCGGTCGAAGAAATTCCACATAAATTTAATGAACTTCGTTTTGTACTTGTCGGCACCAGTTGAATGAAAATGTGTGGATTTCCCAAAAATACTAATAAAATGTTTGTGTTTTCAGTAAAATGAGAAGGACAGTGTGTACACGCGGGGTAAACAGTGTCGCGTTTCATGAGTCATTAAATATGTTGCAACAATATTTTCATTTGGCTTAATTGGTTCATAATTGAAATTTTATGTAGGCAAACCAGCGGCAACTATACCATATCTGTATGTGTGCGGGTGTGCGTGTGTGTATTTGTATTTACCATTAGATTTTATGTGCGTTTTTCCCATATTGTGTTGTTTGTGTTGCATATACATTCCATGTTTATGTTTTCTCTGTCTGTAATAATAACATGCGACCGACACAGTTTCGACAATATAACATCAAGGACGGAATAGCACGAAAGGTGATATTATGCAGTAGTGATGTTTGGTAAGAAGAAATTTCCCATCGATATCCATATTTCCACTTATCGCAGTATTAAGGAAGTGGCTTGTGGAATTTCATAATCAAATTATCAAGGTCCATATGATTGGTCATACAATATGTTCATGAACTGTTTATGTTATTTTTCGAAGAAATACAATTATATTATTTACTGTAAATAATAATTAACGACTTTTTCATTTTATTGTATTAGGAAATACATATATATACCTAGAGGTGGCGGAACTTACTAAACATAAATTATATAACTATGAAGTAGTTTCGTCACAATACACATCTTGCAATGGGGGATGTGGTATTTAAAATGATTTCCAAGAATTATAGGGTGGATCAATTGGATTTAATTTTGCACCGTTGCATGGATATTAGTTGGTTAGACCTGATTAAGTCTAGTGTAGGCCAAATTTGCCGAGTAATCCATTCCCCGTTATTTTGATTTGCGCTGTCACCCATGTAAGCTGTAAGTTGAACTGTTCTGCCGTCTCGTTAAGATATGAGAGACGGTTCCGGGCTACTTTCGTCGTGATAAAGCCTGACTGTAAAACTTGAATGGCAGCCTCACTGTCCGTATAAATGCTAATATCCCTAACAGACATTAGATTATACTTCATCCGTTAGTTAACCTTACCGGGATTCAGAACTACTTTGTCCGCCCAGTCCTCTTTGGAGGGAATAACAGTCAGAAATTTAACTTTGAGGTATGATGTCGGGGTGGTATCGTCAATGGCTTTGGAGATAACCTTATAATATATAATATATAACCTTATAATATATTCATTAGAATAGATGAGTATGTCTCTTATAACTACAGGTCCACATAGAAATTGATTTAAGCCTAATAACTGTACACGCAGCCATTTGTTTAACTAAAATATCAAGAGAAACTAGATGAAGGAGAATCTCTTATGCCTCTAATACACAGGCAGGTAGTTCTTTGAACCATCATCAGCAGCTTTTGGTTTGCCACTATAATTAGAGCTGACCATCAAACTATAACTCCGTACAGGTCTAACCACAAAGGTGTACAGCCAATGTACGATGTGACGGTTTAGATCCCATCCCATCAAGAATGCCAATGGCATTCTTACAAGAGTATAGCGCTATTGTAGCTTTCTTTACTCTTTCCAATATATTAGATTTCAAGATTAGTTTGCTGTCCAAAGTAGTCAAAATGAGCCTGCTTACAAGCTGAGATGCTGCTTACTTTACCGGCCAGATAACTTAGAATGGAAGAACAAGTTGATAGAATCTTACGTAGCCTATCTGCCTCAGATGACTCTTGTATGCTGTCACGAGATCTGCCTTTAGGCTTACTAATAGGACACGAGCCTAGGATATCTTCATTGAAAGCATTGGACACCCTGTCGACTAAGGCATCCAATTCCTGTGTTGATTCAGGAGATTTAGGGAGCAATTCTGATAAGAAGTTACCTAGAATTTATCCGAAGGTTTCCCAGTTGGTCCTTCTTCTATTCCTAAAGGTTGAAGTTTTAGAATATTTGAAATCGAATCCAAATTGTAGATAGCAATGACCAAAAAAGGAGTGTTCTTCGGACAGTTAATTGGAAACTAATTTATTTGATATGAAGTTTGAAACAAGGGTAATGTCCAAAACTTCCTTTCTATTACTAGTTATAAAAGTAGGCTTACAGCCTCTATTGTAGATAGAAAGGTTAGTACTTTGAATATAATCAAGTAATGACTCAGCCCTGTCGTTTGTATCGGTGCTTCCCCAGATCTTGTGTCGCATCGTCGACGATTCCGATCTTACGTACATGAGCCTCCGTAATTAAGCTGCGCTTATTATCAGTAGAAAGGATTTATCCATCGTGTGGTAAGTACGCTGAGACGAACCAAAGGTTCCTTAATGATAGCTGTAACCACATCTGCATCGCTAAAATTGCAAGCAGAAAAATTTTTTATTTTGTTCTTCGCAAGAATGCACAAACGAAACCTACCTTTAACCTGCACAAATAGTAATTTGTAGTTACCAGCCCTATGTACAAAAACCCGATCCTTATTGAACCATGATTCTTGAAATAAGACGACATCAATGTTATCTTTTATTACTTTCAGCATGACCGCAGCTGACGCTACTTTACACTGATGTAGTTGGACTTGTATTAGCTTTAGCATCTTGCTGCTTAAAAATTTATCGACACTACAGTAATATCGGATCCTTCTGAATCCGAGATCGTGGAAAGATTGCAGAGTTCATCCATAGATCCGGATAGTTCGTTAATCAGATTTGACTCCTTTGCTTTTTTCGTTTCTACAGTTAGAGGCTGCTCGTCTAAAGGACACACATTCTCAGCCAAGGTTCCGTGCCAAGCGGAAATTCCTCCAACTGGTTTTGATGCCCCTGACTTAGCAGCTCCATCCTTCATATGAACTTTCGCGTGACAGTGCTAAAACCATAGATAATTAAGCCACCTGTCTTAGCCAGCACTGCCAGTGATTCGTTGTTAATTATGATTATAACCGACCAATAATCATTTTTAGTCTCCTCCACCCTGGCTATCTGGCAGTTGTTGGTCAGCAACTCAAGATTACCCATCCTAATCAATTCCATGATCGTCTTTGGATCACTCAGCTGGAATCCATGTCCGAGCTCTTGGTCTACAAGGTATATCCTCAGGCATGGGGACTTTTAGTTTAACTCCAGACCAAAATTCCTCTAGGCTACTGATCGCCTTTTTCTATAGGTGCAGAGACCTTTGGTTGGCACAAGCTGTCAACTTGACATGGTTCCTGTAGCAACCACCATCCCGACATGTAGGAGCAGCGACAGGGGTTTTCCGCGTTATTTTCAGGATGGAGGAGGCAAGAGCCTTTTCCACCTTCCTCCAATAAGCAGGAATGATGCTGCCATCCTCCTGTGCTATATCAACAACCGCTATCAACAACCAGCGGATATTTGAGAATCTCGCTAAAAGACTTAGTTGCAGTTGCCTGCAACTTTCATCCGAAGATCTCTGTCTTTTGGTTATGGAGCTCCTGGATCAAGATCCTGGCTTCGGTTCTACCGTTTTCATAGCCCACTCTAGTGTGGCTCTGTTGTTATCCGTCCTATCTAAAACGGAACTGTTTTTAGTCTTTATAGGGCTTTCCATGCTTTCCTTTTATCATGAAAGATTGGTTTGAAGGGACCTGCAATAACGGTGCATGTGTTCTCTTTCCTAATCTTGGTGAGAGAAGGCCTACAGACCTGATTCTCTACTTTTGGAGTTTCCGGAATTTTAAGAGTACCGACCTCTATATTATTATTTATAACCTCCATTTAAGTCCCTCGAGTAGCGGGGAAAAAAGAAGAATGTCGATCCTGCAGAGAACCGCAATGCAAGGATAAGGCTAAATACATCTGGAGGTCACTGGGTATCTAGAGCCTCCGTTCAATACTAGGCTATTTGAAAGGGCCCCAGTCAGGTAGATCATCAGAACGGGTCGCATGATACCTTAATCCCGTCCTTAAGTTATAGTGCTAACACTCGCATCTAATATTTAGCCGACCTTAGTCATTGACCTTAGACGTTACCCGGGTGATACCATTTGGAGGTATATTATGCAATTGGTGGACTCTACATAGTTGCAACAATGGAGAATAAGTTACAACTAGTTGCTATCTATTAAACTTGATTTACACTGAGTGAAAATTGAAAGATAAATTGATGTAACTATTGGCTTTACAGTATCCGCAGCATTTTTTGCAAGAATCAATGGTAAATTTGGTGGAGTCAATGATTTTCGTTTTCGTAAACTTATGAAAGCTTACCCCTTTCCGAAATTTTATACTTAAAAAAGATTTGTGAAAATGTATAAATATGTTAAACCACTATTAATACTAGTGTCAAAAGCTTTCGTTTGACGTATCAATCATCAAAATTGGACGTTTCTCTGAATACTAATAGCATAAATCACACTGTCAATTATTACAATCATTCGTTAGATGATAAATAGGTTTCTGGATCTTTACACAAATATTGATTTAAAAATATTACATTCAAATCGACATGGTATTTGGCACAATGGATCAAACAAATATTTGGCCATAAACAAAGAACGTCGATAAACAAAAATTATTTGAGTTGAAAATACTCTGGGATATAATAACGTTCGCATAAATCTTGTGGTTTGTTTACTGACAGCCAACAATTTGCTATGTTCGACAATTTCATTCGGATGTATGTGTGTGTGTGTGTGTGTGGATGTTCTTTTCTTGTTGTCTATAGTACTACAAGGGAAATTCACTTCGGATACACCAAATTATTTACACATTTCGCTGCTGATGATGTCTAGTTCATTCATATTCGTATTTATTAGACTATCCTATTTTTAGCTGTATCTACATACTCGTAGTTTACATACCGTGTAAGTAGGTCATACAATTATGTACGATGAAAATATATGTGCAAAAACTATGATTCGCATAGAGTTATATTTTTTTTTAATTTGCATACATAACTTTGAAATATTTTATTGGTTCGGTTAACCATATTTGCAAAACATTTTAATGGTTACTTAAATATTTTGGCTATACGAGAGACTAATTTGCGGTTTTTTTTATTTGTTTGTTTACATCCTGCCACGTGTAAAAAACGTAAAACATATCGACGTAAACAAGTATGACATTGCCGCGAGCTAAACATTTATTTTTGTGCCCAGGCATAAAATAGTGACATGACCTCAACAAATATCGGGAATTGAGTGCAAATTCGAATTATTGACTGTTCTAATTTTTTGTAATGCTATATGAGACAGTCTAGGGATTTTAAATGGTGATCTATTTAATATAATAGTAATAATACAGACGTGTACCATTGTTACCATTGGTTTTCCCAACCAACACTTTGTGTTTTAGTAAAACATTCAGGCACACTTATAAACTTATAATTGATAGCCAGTTCGAATTGTAATGGCAATATTTATGTTCTGAGCTTGAACATTTTTTTAATGTTCTCTCTGACCACTATCCGATACTTCACTTCCAAAACATTTAAATGGACGCACTGCCTTCTCTAAGATAGATATTGTCTGAGCATATGAACTCATTCCAGATACACCTAAAGACGTTCATAACACTCGGCAGTTACGACATTATTTGCTCTATTCGTTTTTCTTAGTCTAACGAATGTGAAAATGCATTCACGTTACTCAAAAATACATTGGCCAGAACAACACTTCTTGTTCACCCACTAAGTGACTCCAAGCTCAGCCATTACTACTGATTCGCCAAACACTGCCATTGGTACTGTACTGCAATAGTTCAATATCAATTGTTAAGAGTCCCTGGGATTCTTCTCAAAAGAAACTCTCGGATGATGAACGTAAATATTCAGCATTTGACAGAGAATCACTCGTAATCTATCTGGCTATAAAACACTTCAGATATTTTGTCGGAGGTCGGGATTTCACTGTTTACATCAACCAAAGAACCCTGACACCGGCAACTCAGTCTAAAACTCAATGTAAATCAAGGCAATCATGCCACTTGGATTACGTTAGTTCCGAATGTCAACCTATAGTTCATCATTTAAACGAGAACTTTTAAGCTTCCTGGACTTGATCTGATGAAGATCTACTGCGAGACAGCATCTTTGATATGTTACACAACACATCACATCCTGGTATCCGTGCCACTCGAAAATTGATTATAGTTCGCATTTTTGGCCAAACGATTCGGGGTCACGTCGGGTGTCACCAATTTAACGATGCAGATGTGTGTGTCGTTATGTATATAACTCTGAAGTATGGGAGGTTTTGTGACAGTATTAAGTCAATAATAGTTCTCACAAGGTCTACAATCTAGATCCTATTTCTTGACAATATGTAATAGACAAGATATTGGTGATGAAGGTTCCTAATTCCACCATATGTTGGCATTCAGTAAATGGTGCAGCACCGGATCTAGTCGTAAAACAGGAAGATGGCTTTTAGTTACTATATAAAGAACCGCGTTTTGTACGCCTAGCTTGTTATAAATGAACTCCGCTGTTAGGGGAAGAATCTTCTTTAATACCGTTGTTGATCAAACAGTGATTCGGCGTTGGTGTATTAACTATGGCCGTCGTGGCATTGATGGATAGCTGAGTCACTGAATCCACCACCCAATTGTTCTTAAGATCAACAAAAATTCCGAATTAGCTTAAGAAATTAATTTTAGTGGTTGGACGATTCACTGCTGGTTATTATATGAAAGCAGGCGTGAAAGTTCTAATAAGTTCGATATCAATCTGCGATATCGATATCGAGCTGTTTGATTGGCTACGATTTCTGGAAGATGAATTGAAACGGCGAGATGTTGATTGGCTAAACGACGAAGCTACCGAGTATGTAAGTCAGAAATGAATCTTTTAAAATCTCTCGATAATTGCAAACGGGAATGGCGTTAAAAAAGGGTAAATGACAAAGCTAAACCTTGCGGTACCCACGCATCGAGCGCGATAAATCCACTCAATAAGGTTAAGTGAACTTATCTTAGTGGTCAGACATTGCTGGCATATTTTATTAAGTGCTTTATAAATATCTAGAGATACGACACGCGTCTTACCATTTTTCAATAATTTTTTCCAAGAAGTGTGTTATGTTCGCCTGAAGAACGACTCTTACGAAGCCCATATTAATACTCTGATAAAAGCACATGGCTTTCCAGATACCTCGCAAAGATAAAATACACCAAATATTTCTTTACTTTGGATAAGATTATGACCACAAAGCAATTGGGCGCTTTTTTTACAAAAACTGAGCAGTTTTTGTAAAAAAAGGTTAAATATTAGCTATTTTACAAATAGAGGGGAAGATATCAAAATTCATATGCATCTGAAACAATTTGCTAAGAGGTTTAGCTAAATAGGTTTTTAAAACAATTGAAGAATTTTAGGAAACTTGAAAGTGTGGTTCTCCAGTGATGACTGGTTAGAGAGAAAATAGAGTGACGATGCGAAAGCACTCTACTAAATTTGCCTTTTGAATGGTGGCTTTATATTAGTTTTTGGTGTCATATCTTTGAAACTCTTTTTTACCCAACTAGCAAACGATGGAGAATATCGATTGTTTGATTCAGAATCTAATACATTTCGTATATTTTGTTATAAATTTTGAGGTTGTGGTTCAATTTGGACTTGATTATGATTGCGCATAAGCTGTATTTCAATAAAGGCCTCGTTCCAGGTCAAAACTAGAACCGAATTTTTAATAACCGGTTATTAATTTATTTAGCTATCAGTGTGGCATCGAGCAAATAACTGGCACCATTTATGACAAGACATATTTTTTGCTATTATTGAGTTAGCTAGCTGTTCACAACTACGACAGTGTCTTCCGTGGTAATTTAAACTTAATCGTTTAAGAAATTTCATTTAAAAAATTTAAAAATTACGATGTTCTAAATAATTTGAATGTGGCGACAGCCAATATAAACTAGGAAACAACATTTTCAACATTTTATTGATAAATTAATTTGAAAATTCATGTTAATTTATATTACGGTGCTAAATGATATACATATTTAAGTTGGATGTCACAATTTTTCTTACACATTTTCCAACAAAAATAATTGAATTATTTATTTGTGCAAAAACAAAAAAACAAAACAACAACAAAACCGGCAAGACAATTTATTAACCTTTCCCCTCATTTCACAACAGAAAAATATATATGTCGCCAGGTGGATCAGCCAAAATTATGAATTATGAATTTGATGTCCTACATAAAGTAATTGTGGCGAAGCTTGATATGCCACATTCTAATTCATTCAACAAAGGGCAAGTTTGTAATGTAATTGGCCACATTTTTATTTTCATATCGACCATCCGTCTTTACGAAAATGAAAAAAAAAATTTATTTCAAAAAAATAAATAAATAAAATAATTAAATAAAGAAAACACACCGGAAAGTAGTTTGAAAATTTTATTACAAAAATATATAAATTTTCCATATTTTCTTTTTTATGATGTGATCACATTTTGTTATAATTTTATGGTCGCTGATTGAAATCGCGTTTGTATTTTATGTAATTTTTATTGATTTGTTGATTTAACAATTTTCAGTTTTTGGGAAATTTTAATTTTTGGTATTATGCATGGTTCCTTGCGGTTTCGATTTAGCATACGTATTTATTGTTTCTATACTCGCGTAAATGACATAAACAATTCCCAATGCAAGTCTTCCAAAATTATTTACCAGCCTAGTGATTAACGTCATCTAAATTATATTCCACTTACATGTATTGTGATTTTTAACATATCGGTAATAAACAGTCGCTTAAAGGAATATGCCATCACATCATTAATTATTTGTAGTTGTCAGCATGATAACGAGCTCCTCAAGGAGTGTTGTCTCAATTATCATCATTATCAAAAATCTGGGCAATTTTTCCAACTCTGGCTCATGTTAGATCTTAGCACAAAATTAGTACTGTTATCGCTAAACGAACCTCGGTGCAACTGCTAGTAAACTGCCCACTAGCTGTGATACTAACTTTGTATTATATTAAAATATCCGCGATGACGCTTCAAACGTTTTGCTATAAATCAACGTTTGTTCAACCCTATAACTGCCATTTGCAATTCAAGCAGCCGTCAAGAAAGAGTTGGAACGAACGGTTGAAACAACAAAATGAGCAACTCCTTTTGTACCGGTTAAAAAAAACAAAAGCAGAATTTTGTATATATATGCAGTCTTCAATAAGTGACGGTGAATCCACAAACCCAAACTATTTTTGGAGATGCCTATTTCTAACTCGAACTCTTGGAACAAGCACTATGAAAACATTCATAGTAATAAATACACATAGTTTAGACTTTACCAGTTTCAATGATTACCATTCGAAATTGCGAATGGAATTAATCGATGATTTTTCAACGATTAATGGAACGACTAACGAGTCGAGATAATGGTTTTAGATGTCGCTTAAATAAATGTAATTTTTCTAAACACGAGATACCAGGGACCATATTATCAACAAAAAAACCCACAAACACCGGTTTGAACGCAATGAAAAATCTTACCCGTCCAAAGAGCCTTCGATAGAAGTTAAAGATTTTATTGAGAAGGTTAACTATACTACAGTTAATTCATTAAATTTTTTTCTGAGCTAGCACCACCATTAAATCGCCTTATCGTTCAAAAACTTTGCGTTTTGCATGGACACTGTATACGGCATCGGTGCCGTGATCACACTACGATTTCCGGGTGGAACTAAATATCCTATATCTCATTTGCATCCAAACCCTTGACTAAGATCTGTGCAGCAAAAAAGAAGCGTTGTCCATTTATTATATATGGCGTTACCACGTTTTACCAATTTCTTCTCGCGATAGGAAATTTCAGCTCGTGACAGTTGTTATCATGTCAAGACGCAATTGCTCTTTTTAATGGTATTCGCAATCAATAATCATACATGCGTTCTTATTTCACAGTTACTTAAAAACAAAAAACTTGAATTGCTGCATCAGGGATACCGGGGCATAAAACAAATAAAGCAGTTCGCTATACGATATTGTTAATGGCCGTTAGTAGATAATGACATCGAAAAATGGTAAAATGTTGCATATCACTATAAAAAGAATTCACTGCAATGTCAAAATCTTCTAAACTGTGGAATCAAATACTCTGGTCTCCATTGATTTCTCTGGAACGTTTATGTTAAAAATATGGCCAATCGTTGTAGATCCTTTCACAAAGTATCCTGTTGTTGTTTAAATATCAACGACTACTGTGGCTTGCTGTACTTGTCTTTCCTATATACGAGAGGTTAAAACCAGAAATTTACGAAAACCACGTTCGCAGAGACGTTCGAAGAGACGTTCGCAGAGACCACGTTCGCAGAGACGAAAAATTAGTTGCTGGGATTTTGATACAATGTGCCATATCTTAAAAAATTTCGTAGAATAGCAAAGAAAAAGATCGAGAACACCACTGAACACATCAGTTGAATTTTTGTTTCTTAACTGTAATAGTATATCTCCTGGAATTATTAAATGAAACAAGAGATCAGCAGGTAAAAAACTGAGATCTATTTTGATTGCTGTTCGAATGCCTAATAAAATTAACGGTAGTTTGTTACTCCAGTCCAATATATTATCATGAACTTTAAATCATACTTTAAGTTGCTTTAAGCTGCCTACTAGTACATTTGCTTGCGGATGATATGAGGTAATAATTTAGACAACTCTTGAAAAAGGTTCGAGTCAAATTGACTACATTGATCCGTAGTTATTTCCAGCAATACCATTCCGAAACGTGAATGGTATTGCTGGTACACTGGTATTGCTTCCGACCATCAAGTAAAACGGTCTACTATTTTTCATATAAGTGAAATTATTTTATGGTGGTAGCGGACCAGTTAAGACTATAAGAATATGGTATATGAATTCGCTTTAATTGATTGGTATTTATATTTATAATTATGTTCATCCGAATTTTCGAATTAATTGAATTAATTATTATCGTATTAAAAATTTAAAAAAAATAAAAATCTACCTGAAGGAATCTCAAAATTTCCAAATTCAGAGCGTAATGTGACACACGACTTTCGATTACAAAAACCTACATTGACCTTCATAACAGGCCATAAATAAGTTTTCTATAGTAGCTTTAGCTCCGGAATAAACTAAGTTATGGCATGCGATAGACACAGTCTGACGAAGTTCTTTTTGAATGTAAGGCCGATTACTAATCAACCTTACGCTTACATTCTAAATGATGAAATGGTGGAGTCATAAATTTCAAAAGTTCTTTATCTGAGTTTTAAAAATCTATTAATTTTTCAACGTTGAATCCCACCAGATCAATATCGCGATAATTTCTTTAGGTTTTCGAAGCTGTTGTTTTAATCAACGGCTTATGATCACTAAAAAATACAAGATCTTATCTCTCAACGAAGTAACGAAAGTGTTTAACCGCTAAGAATATGACCAAAAGCTCCCAATCGAATGCCGAATATTTGCGTTCAGATGGACTGAGTTGCTTTTTAATAGAACCCCAGTGGTTCCCATTTACCATCGTAGTTATGCTTAAAATGTACTATTTTCCTTCTGGCTACCCAAAACATTAGGAAAATTGTCAAGGGGCGCAATTAATTTAGCTAAATGTGGTATAAACCTATGATAGTAATTTCTCATACCAACAAATTGATGCACTTGACGGTGGTCAAGATGCACTTGACGGTGCGATGTTGGCTATGGAAAATCTTGAGTAGCAACAATTATCTCTCCTGGTGGATGAATTATAGATATTGTGATTCAGAAAATTCAATGAAGGTACTTCAAAAATGCACTAGATAATAGTTTTCCATAAGCCTTTTTGAGAACAATGTTCGTAAGTGTATTTCGTGTTCTTCATTTGATCTACAACTAACTAAAATATCGTACATCCTTTTAAATTTAAAGATCAGTCGTGAATATGAGATATAGGGTATCGGTCTGGCACTGTAACTGCATTTAAGAGACGATATTCTCCACCAGTTCACCAATCATTTTGTACCTTCTTTGCGGGACTAATTGTAATAGAGCAGAAACAGAGGAGGTGACGGTCGACATATACCGATTTGGGCCTAGAAAACAGAAGCTGGCCTATTCTGACTATTTTATGTTCCACTTTGTATTTAACTGGAATATTATATGTTGGTTCACTTGTCAATGATGGAAATTCTTGGACTAAATTTCCACATAACCCTGACACAGCATATTTCACCGATAGCATATAGCGTCAATACCAACCGATGCATTTAGAAAGGCTCGTCCTACTATAGGTTTATCAACAGATGCTTACCACAAAGGCATGACATAACTTCTGACGAAACCCGAGATCAAGATCTAAAAGTCTTCAGCTAAAAGTTTTAATAAACGAACCATTGCTTGTCGTGAATTAGATTTTTAAAACTAGATGCAGGAATAACCAAAATATCAACGAAAAAAGTCATTTTGGTTTTGGAACATTTAGCAAATAGACGGCAAGTGATGATCCCAACGTTAGTCGTAGTAGCATTAGGGGTATTTAGTTTTCCGGTTTGATTGCTCGAGATAACGAAACTTGTATCTACATGAACTTCCTTTATATTTTAGTTATTTATCTCGGTACTTCTATCTCGTATATGCCAATAACAATAAGAACAACACCTAAATTAAAAAACAAGTTTTTGGCGCTATGCCAACATGTTGTCAAAACAAGTCAAAAATGCCATCAGTCATGAAACAGTCATTTATCTAATATTGTGTTCCATTACATTACCTTCACATCTACAGTCTTTGTTACTATAAAAACATTTCAAATAAATACTGGGTTTTTCGCAAATTTTATAATAGACAATCTAAATGAAACACCCCATATAAGTCGGAAGTAAAGACTTAATTGTTTTAAAATGTCTGTGTATCTTTGTTTTGGCTTATATTCGTTTGCGCGTTGTTTACAGAACTGTATAGCTATTTAGCTATAACGGTATAGCTTGGTTTTCTTAGCCCCAATCCTGAAACTCGCATCTAGTTTATTAGTACGGATTTAGTAGCTATTTGGTAGTAACTCTTTTTTTACTATTGTTAAGTTTTATTAAAGATAAGTCTAACCCAAAATAGATACTTAAATATCTGTAATATCAAGGATAATTAATAATCTTAAATTTGACAGATTAAAAAATGGTATTAGAATAACCTTATCTGTATTTTAAAAAAATGTTTTAACAACAAGTGTTCAAAGGTAAGTTTACAAATTCAAAAATGTAATAAACATTGAAAATTTCCAAGAAAAATCTTGTTTAACCTTTAAATGAATAATTAATTTCGGTTTAGAGTGATTGGTAATTATTTACACCTCCACACTATATTTTAGATATATGTTATGTATATGAACATTCAAGAATCAGGTCAATTTAACGTGAGGTAAAATTTTCTAATCGAGATTGTGGCTTTTGAATTGAACATGGATAAAAGTTAAAAAAGTCCGTTAAGGTTCCAAAATGTCAAAGGTATCTCCGTCCGTTTTCAGTTTACATCCCCAAACGACGGAGGTATAGAGAAAACAAAATAGCATACTAACTTTATGTAGAAAACATACCAACTTTTGTAAATCTTTAGGGTTAATACTCGTAATCTGTTTAACACTGGTATCACCCACAAATTTTTTAAAAAATAATTTTTTTTCTGCATAACAGCAAAACGAATTAAAACCGTTATTCATGTTAAATTTATTATACGGGGAAAACCACTTCGGGACAATTTCGTTGATTAGTAGAAAGGTATCGTTCAAATTTGTTTAGTTTTGATTTTTACACTCGAACATGGAGGGGTACGCCTAAGAAAAGAAAGCAACAAGTTCATAACTTAAGCGAAAGGCTTTAAGTAAAAATCACAAATTTTTATTTATATTTGGCGAATAGTTTAAATAGTTTTCCAACATAACAAAGAAGATCGTTCTAATTATCTTCGCCATTCAAAATACATATTTGTTATAGCAAAATCATAAATAATTTCAGTTCTTAATTTAATTTATAGCAAACATGTAAGTTTTATCTATTTTAGTTTTGTATATAGTATATTTCAACGATAAATTTGATTTTGATCGTACTCCACGTGTATTTATTCTCGAATCAATCGTAAGAATTATGTGCGGTAATTATTTTTTTTTTTTAAATTTATTTACTTGAAATCGAAATAAAAAACTATAAATTTTAAAATGGTGGTACGGTTATTTATTTGACTTCCTAAAACAATTTCCCATTTACAAAAAGTAATATTATTAACTGGTTGGCTTAATTTGAACGATGGTCGTATTATATGTACTTGGTCTTTCCTTGTTAACATTGACCCGTCTTTTAAATTAATCTAGAGTCCTAGACAAATGCGTTGAAAAATCGCAGTGCAAACAAAACAAATTGCTTAAAGAATAATAAGAATAATAAGAATAATAAGAATAATAAGAATAATAAGAATAATAAGAATAATAAGAATAATAAGAATAATAAGAATAATAAGAATAATAAGAATAATAAGAATAATAAGAATAATAAGAATAATAAGAATAATAAGAATAATAAGAATAATAAGAATAATAAGAATAATAAGAATAATAAGAATAATAAGAATAATAAGAATAATAAGAATAATAAGAATAATAAGAATAATAAGAATAATAAGAATAATAAGAATAATAAGAATAATAAGAATAATAAGAATAATAAGAATAATAAGAATAATAAGAAGTGTAGTTGAAAAGCAAAATAATAAAATTGAAAATGTCGATGTAATATTCTAGGTTACTGCTTGTAGGAATATAAACTGCGACTAAAACGACGGATGACTGGAGACTCGAAAGTTCAACACGATCATTCAAAATATTATTCCTCATCGCAATCTGGATCCCACCTTCTGTATATCGTTGGGTGAAAACCTATGCATATTTCTTTTATGGAAGAGAACTGTAAAGAGACATGAAATATGCAGACATGTTATGGACGAGGTAACATAATTGTTTGAACGCTGATCTTAACATACTGGAGTAACTAGTTCAACGTAGGCTATGAAGGAAAACAAAGTATGCTGCGATGTAGGAAATTTGGTTATCGAATGGGCGAATGAAGACACCTTTACTTTTAAACAAACAAATACTAATTCATCAAGAGACCAAAAGATTAATTTAGTAGCGATTGCCGTTGAAATATCTAGAATGGCAAAACTTTGGCAGCCGCAGCCTTGTTTATTTAAAAAGGATATTCTTATTTTATTTTTCATACGACCCTCGTTAAAATTTATGTGTGCTATGATGAAATGATAGACATAATAGTAGATTGAACTGTTGTTATTGATGAAATAATGGGAAAACTCTTCGAGGTTAATATTTTACACATGAAGCTCTAGATTTCACAATTTCTGAGATAAAACAACTGAAACCTAAACAATTAAAGTTAAAAGAAACCTAATTAGCAAAGTTAAACTCGAAAACAAAAATTAATTAGCACCACGTTTAATACTAGGAAATTGTTGAAGGTTCATACGCCATGTTCTTGGATTTAATTCTATTCATTAAATATATGAAGTACATATGAAATATTGGCATATTAGTCTGCCGACTGGCTATAAAGACTATAGATTTTTTAATACACTTGAGCCATGGCAATTGAAACCAATTGTAAACTTTTTAAGAATTCGAAAGAAATCTAGACCAACCGATTACCAGATTGAAAAATTAATTCATATTTAAGGTTAGAAAATGGCATTTTAAAGTTTATTTTTCATATTTCGATCCAAGAAATAATTTGAATAAATGTTTGGAATTGAATGAATAATTTATGACTGTCTACTGTTATCGAATTTTGCATATATTTAAAAAAAATTTAAATTATGGATAGATACAAAATTATCCAAAAAGTATTTACCAGAATCAAGCCATATAATCTTATTACATCCATGAGTGAATAATTAATTATTTAGAAAATGGCCAAGCTTTAAGAATCTCTTGAATGTCACCAGCCCTATCAAACTGACAATTTCACCAATAGACCAGTTATGTTAAGAATTAGGAACTTTTTCTTTCATCTTGAGGTATAGCGGGCGTTGTGACAAATCATCGTAAAATTAGATCTTAAAATGTTTTAATATAAAATTCAACTGGTACAATAATGGTTCGAACCCTAACAATAGCAAATCCTAGTACAAATCGCCGATTTCGGACCCAGTTTTAGCCCGATACCTCCAAATTTCTCAGGTACTCATTAAAGTCTTATCATATTACTATAATGTCATCCAGATACACTAGGCACGTCTTCCAATGCAATAGCTGCATTGGCTACACTAAACGCAGTCTTTTCTTTATTCTAATCTGGAACTTTTACCTGCCAATATCCACTTTGCAAATCAAGTATCAAGAATATTTGTGCCCCTGCTAGGGTATCCAATATGTCACCATTCCTTGGTAAAGGATAACTAACCTTTTTTGCTATGGTGTTGAGCTTTCTATAATTGACGCAGAATCTCAGACTGTGATCTTTCTTCATCAGTAACACTGGCGGGCTCCAAGAACTGCTGGATTGCTCAATAATCCCTGATGTTTTCAGTTTGCTTATCATTCTATCTACCTCGGTCTGCTTCTCTAATGGTCACCTTCTTGGTCGCCTGACGAATTGGTCGATCGGGTGTTTAACCATGTTTGTTCTGCCATTATTCTCTGGAGGACTACAGAAAATGGACATGTATTTTTCCAGTAACGCCACTTTACCTTGGCTTGTACATTTGGATTCGATTTTTTACACTCCATTATTGTGAATATCTCTTCGCATTTTCCGATGATAGTCCTCTTCTTGATGGTTTTTGTCTGATTCGTTAAAAATGTTAAATTCTATAACTTTGTTCTCTTCTTCATTGCTTGCTTCCACAACCTCTAAACTTTGTTATCTAGAACCTCGTTCCAATCTTCCCCACACAACTGCCTCTACATTAGGTGGCCATTTTTTGTTGGTATAATATAAACTCATCTTATCACTGGCTCTCCATCGTTCATTTGCAGAGAAAACGATGTTGTAATTTAAAACACCTCAACCAACATCCAAAACAAATCCGTTCGTCCTCATAAAATCTATGTCCAAGATTACCTTGACTACCTAATATGAAACTTACTGTTCCCAAGTCTTAACCAAACTCCTCTCTTGCCTTTGATTACTGCACTTTCACTAAGTGTAAGTGTTAGTGGGCAATTCAATAAATTTGTCTTCAATTTAGGTATGGCCACCTTCTATGGTTTATTTTATATCACCTACTTGCCCCATTATTTAGTTCATATCACTGTTCATTCCACTCTGTTGCTGCTGCTGCTCCATCATTTGTTTTGTCTTTTCAAACTGTTGGTCTATTAAAGTCCTTAATATCGACAAATCAAGATTCATTGGTGTGACTGTCCCTTCTGTCAATTCATTCTGCCCACAAACATCAACCTCTTCTATTTTAGTCGTGTTAAACTTGCTACCAACGAATTCGTGATGATCCGCATCCACACCTTCATTCATCATGGTAATAATCATTTTAACTATTTAACTATTTTTACTATTCACAATTCCACCGCTGTCACCAATCGTTACGTTTTTGCCTATTGCCGGTTTGTATCACTGGATTGTGAATAACTTCCACTTTTAACTGTCCTTACAACACTTCACAAATAAAACTTCAACTACTGTTTACTCTCAAACACAATAGTTTTCACAATAAATAACACAATTATTATTTTTAAATGATTTTTAATTTCACTAGATTAGCTGCTTACTACTGGTGGGGGCTATAACACTAATTTTAATTCTTCACTCTTTCGCGTTTGAAATATAACTTAAAACTATTCACAACGGACCGCCGAAATCACATCTGCATCTCATTGTATGTGTTTGTATGAATAGCAATGAAGTTTTTCTGAGGAATATAAAGCACTATTGAGGAAAAACCAATATCGAATGCCAGCAAACTTGAAACGTTAACTGTGATTTCAATGTGAAACATCCAATATTATTACCAACTAAGTTAATGATCAGCAAATTATTGCGGTAAGTGATTAACATCAATTCTGCAATCATGCTGGTGCTGGCCTTTGTTTATCGTTGCTACGTCGGAAAACCTGGATACTGAAATGCAAAACTGTTTTCAGGTTATAGTTGTCCAATTAGTACATAAAACATTTTCGAGTTAGTCCTAGAAATGGAAATCAATTTATAGGTAATCCTACTAGCGTTTCGAGTACAATATAAACGCGCATTTGCCTATTCGGGGGTTGATTCCTGTAGGCCATTTGAAGTTCAAATTTTAAATCGTCAGGATCAACCAACAACCTAAGTCTATGTGTGTTTGTTAGTGTGTCTAGCAACCAAGAACGTGAATTTCGAGGTTGTGACCACTTTATCAACCGAAGATTTTATAGCAGGATTGCAGCGATTGGTATCGAGACGTGGCGTATGCAATAATTTACAGCGATAATGGCACTAATTTCGTCGGTGCTAAGAACTATTTAAACGAAATATACGAGTTTTTGAGAAAGCATACTAATCATATATCTTCTTCTAAGACATTATAGATTAAATGGCATTTTATTCCACGAGGCGTTCCTAGTATATGGAAAACATTTGAGAAGCATCCGTAAAACTGCTCAAATCCAATATTAAAAGGGTAACCAGCAATTGATATTATTATTAGAAGAATTTATGACACTTGTCACTAGAATTGAAGCATCTATTAACTCTCGCCCGTTGGATTTTCACTGATGAGAAAGTATCTCCAAAAATAATTGAAAAACTACAGTATGATATCTTCGTCAAACAAAACGTTATATAAAGCATCATGACGCAAGTTTAGTTACCTTTATGTTATCCCAGATGTTTATGATCCAGAAAAAAGTAACAAGTAACAAAATTGAAGTTCTTTAACATAGTTCTTATAGTATATCTTTGGTTTTCTCATTTTTCCCAAAAGCCACAGCCGTTGGTGGCCTTGTGGAGACTACCGTATGTATATATTAGAGAAGTTTATTAATAGACGTTGGCAACTTTAAAAGATTTTTTCCCGGAAACTATTTCATATCGAACACAAGACTTATACTTTCGAATCGACCGAGAACTACTCGGTTACTTTAGTGTAACTAAAAATATTCAGTAATTGACATCCACCTCTAAGATTTCAGTGTTCAAAATCTAACTAACACGCTAACCATGATTAGATTTCAAATTGGTTTGAAGCATCGTATAGAAATAAATTCATGTTGAACAATTTCCGTAATCCAATGGTTATAACTATACATTTTGACCTTGTACATTTTGTCGCATGTATATGTATGCGAACAGTCGCAATTCTGACAAACAAGCTTAATATATGGTTAGTCACTTTTAAGAGAAAAGTCATGTATAAACACCGATTATTTGTAGGATTTTCGAGTTTGACTTTTTTCGAACAATTGTAAGCTTTTAACCTTCAACTGGGCTTACCAGTACTTCAACGCATTTTAATTTAGTACTTCAGTGGTGTGAACAGATATGATATTTAAGTAATGTTTACACTAGTATTCATACACAAATCGACCCAATAATTATAACAAATGAGATAAACATAGACATTTTTTTAAAAACTTACGTGAGTCATATTTTTTAAAAACTCGATAAAACATATTATACAGATGTGATATAAAATGCGTATCCATTTTTGTATTACTTTAAAATTCCATACATCCATAGCGTTAAATTGGCCGATTTTCTCCGAGTTGTAAACATATTTGCTTATACGATTTTTTAACTGTACATAGTTGTTTTTTTATTTTTGAAATTTAAACCACTTTTCATTCATGAAATCTCGTTTAAGTGAACCCATATCACTTTGCGGATGAAAATGTTGTTGTTGTTGTCAATAAATAAAACAAACGATTTTCATTTAAATAAATAACTTTTACAGTTAAAAATTTGATTTATTTGTTTTTTTTTATATATAATTTAACAATTTTTTGGTTATGACATAAAACTTTTTAAATTATTCCTTCTTTTTTTTTATATAATAAAAAAAAATTAAAATTAAATCTTAAAATTACAAATCATTTTTTTATCACAGCCATATTTTGATTTTATTTTTATAAAAATATAAATTATAAATTTAATTTATAATTTAATCATAATATAATTAAGTCACCATTTTCATATACAATTTTTTAATCACAATTTTGTGCGACAATTTTTAATTTCATTTAAGGCGCCAAGTTTCTTATTAATAAAAACAAAAAAATTATTAATAAATTTTCTATTTGTGGATTTTTTTCTTTTATATTTTAATTATACATAAAAATAAATAAAATTGGTGACAAAAATAAAAAAATAAAAATAAACAAAAAAAAAATTTCATCCATCATTTTGGAATTTACTTTAAAATTTTGAAGATATTTCCAAATCGAACGCACGTCGTCGTTCCCATCTTGATTTTAAAAATTTAAAAATAAAATTTTTACAAATCATTTACGCCTTCGATAAGATTTTCATTTTTCTTAATATTATGTTTACACATCTGTAAACAACGGTGAATGATTCAATGTTGTTGTATACACATAGTTTTATTTTTTTTTTTGTTATTATTTTGAGCATTTGGTGCGCGCACAATGTGAAGGATTTTCAAAATATTCTTAGATCACTTTGAGATGATTGTTCAACTCGAAAAAAAAAGTGGTGACGTCACAAATATATTAAAAACTTTTTAACGTAAAGAATTCCATTTCCTTATTTATACGTGCGTGTATATGAATAAAATTTTGCTATGCGCATAGCTTTACAAAAACAACAACAAAAAATGCAATAGTGGCCCCTTTATAAAAGGGATACAAATTCTAAACATTTTCCATATTTTGGTTGATGTATATACAGAAAATCCAACGTATTGTGGAATATATGCAAAGCACAATCATAGTCATACCTCTAATTATTGTCATCATAGTTGGTCACACTTGTTGTTGGTCATAGTGAAGCTGTGGCCGTAAATGCTTGACGTCGTTTTAAGACACGCGACTTGTGTAATTCACCTTTGTGACATGGAACACATGTACCTTGATTCAAAAGTGTTTGTTGCTTTTGTACATTGTTGCCAATTAGTGTTCCTGTAAATGGATCAAAAAAAAAATTGTTATTAGCAAATTTTGAACAAAAATTAATTTTTTCGCTTTTTTAACTCTTACCTATCATTTTGCTAACACTAAATTTTCTTTGTTTAACAGGTCGCGCTCTCGAATCGATCAACAAACGTTCAAATGCCCGATAAAGTGCAGGTGTATTTTCAGCTACGGATACTTCACAAAATCCAATTCCATGTGACGCGGCCAATGATGCGCCCTCCGTTTCGGGAACAACGCGTAAATGATCTAGATCAGCTTTGTTTGCAATTAAGTATGCCGATGGTGAATTTTGAATGGATTTAAGTTCGGCTAACGATTTGGCCGCATATTCAAAACTATTACGATCGATTATACTATACACAATTAAACAGGCGTCGGCCCATTGTATTTGTTCTATTGGAAAATCGTTATCGTCTTCGGCGGATATATCAACGATTTCAACATCTAATAGCCCACTGTCTAGGGTTATTGTTTGTCGATATAATAGATCTGTGTTTGAACGATATTCGCCAATAAATCGGCGTGTTAAATATCGTACTGTCAGGGCTAGAATTAAAATTAAAAATAAAAATTATTAAAATTTGTGTTCCGCAGATTTGATTTAATTGACTAATTACCTGATTTTCCAACATTCATATTGCCAAGGACTGCTATCCGCACCCTGGGTATATTATTTTTGTCTTCAGTTTTCATTTTGAAATCTGCAATTAAATAAATGAAAATTTTTATATAATAATACGATCGCAATTTTCAATTCATTCATTAAACTGCAGTTCGGTTATAATATAACGCAACGATGATATACATTTTCCGATATTTTCTTTGTGTACGAGTATTTAAAAATACACAACACAATTTGGCGCCAGTACCATTTTCTATTTTTCGTATGATCTTAGATCGGAGATTTATTATTTTACTAAATTTTTGTCATTCGCGATTTTAACGACCGCGGCCATACAAAACAGATAGAACATTTAGATTTACAGTATATCGTCTTAAATTTTTCCATTAACGTTTTTTTTTTTTATTGATTTGCAAAAATCAAACGAGCAATTAACTTTAATATGTGTGGGAAATTAAGAATAATTTCCAAAAACGAGTAAATTCCGAAATTGTGTGTGGGAGTATATATGTTTATAGATGGTATTTAGGCTAACAAATTATTTGACTATGGAGGTGTTTTGAGCTTTTCTAAATGCCAAATGATAACAAAAACCCTCAATATTTATTTTTTTTTTTCTTAAACATATAATTAACAAAAATTAAATTAAATTTTGTTTTTAAAAGATTATGAAGGGCAGTATTTTGCTTTGACAAGGTAAACTTAACAAATATTTTGTTAAGGTCATCGCATCATATTTAAATGATACATCCTAATTAGTCTGAGGAATTTTAATAATTGGAACTGTAAAAATATTCAAACAATTTGCATATGACTTAATCCAAACAAATTAATTAATTACGTTTCTTCTTAGTTTTCCAAAGTGAAAGTATAGAGATAATTTTATCAATTCAGATACATTCTTGAATATTTTTTGGGGCCTACGCAATTTCACAAAATTATTATTAATATTGTTGAACTTCATCCAAAAATACAAAAAAAAAATAAAACATTTTCCCGATATTTTGTTTTAATATCATCATACCTTGCTATCACCTATTCGAAATTTTTCCACACTCTATTTACAGCCTTGAACTAAATTCCTTTGAATATAATTTCCTGAATACATTTCGCTATACATAAATTGCGTTAAGATTTTCTAAATAATACTATATTCCCACAATGATTCATCTATGATT
This sequence comes from Tipula confusa, assembly GCA_963556175.1. Classification (NCBI taxonomy): domain Eukaryota; kingdom Metazoa; phylum Arthropoda; class Insecta; order Diptera; family Tipulidae; genus Tipula; species Tipula confusa. The sequence continues at coordinate 3,997,628 of OY744475.1, forward strand.
ATAAAAATTTTGCAACACAACACATCAAAAACTATACCGATCACCTTGAATTTTTTTTTTTTTTGAATTTTTTTACAAAACTAACAAAAATTCTTCGTCTAATTTATTTAACGGCGGAGATTGCTAAATTTTTAATAAAAATATTTGGTGTGTGCTCTAATTAATTGTGTAGCTGCTATACAGCGATAGAATTAAATTTTGGCGTCTGCTATATTTGTAAATCGAAAGATTGTTGTATCTTTTATAACACGTTGAACTCTTAAATTTTATAAAATTTATTTAAAGTTAAAAAATTTACCTTTTAATTTCAAATGAATTTTCCTTAAAAGAAGAATTTTGATTTTGTTTTCTTTTAGTAGTTGCACAATTCTTTCACTTGCATATATATGTCTATATATATATAAAAAGTTCAAATGAGTTTTTTTTTTATCACACAAATCTCACAAAATATATTATATTTTCACAAATAGTTCACCAAAAAAATTATTCACATACAAAAATTTCACTTTGAAATATCCAAATTTGAAATATTTTTACTGCAATATAAAACGAATTTTGTCCACGAGTAGTACGAGTCTTTTTGTATTCCAATGTATTTTCAGGGCTTATGGCGTACGAGCACAGTGAAAGCTATTAGTAAACTGAATTTTATATTTAGATTTTCCACACTATATAGATTTTCAGTCGGAAAATTCTTATGTATGTAAAATGAAATGAAAAATGAGGTTGCCATGGTGATCGAATTTTTTGTCTTTATCATTCGGATGGAACATGCGTATTGCCTCGTGTTAAAGTAAATTACGTATCGAGTTGGAAAATTTTACAAAAAAAAAAATTTCCATTAAATTTTCCATGAATTATAAATTGTTGTTTTTCTTTTTTATTTATATTAGTAAAAGGAAAATATTGGGTACGATGAATTTTTTATTTTGAATTTTTGTGTCGACCTGTTGAATGTTTTGTTGAATGTACGAGTATATTGTGGTGCGGTGGAATGTTGTGGTGGGAAAATTAATTTTCGATTTGTTTATTTTGACGAGGAATTTGGTGTTTATATATCGAATATTATTCATTTATTGGAAAAACATCTTTAATTATTTTATTTATTTACTCAAAACACGATAACTATTTAGTGTTAACGGAGTTAGTAAATTTCTGTTTTCAAATTTTACGTTATACGTTGCAGCAAATATGTATACAAGAGGCTAGAACCTGAACTATCGTTTTTACTAAATATTTAAGGCTTTATACTAATTGGGAAAGAATCAATATGAAATTTTAATTTTAATGAAGTTTTCCCGAATCTTAAGTTTTTCTGGATTTTCGATTTGCGGCGTAAATCTCACAGTTTTGATGAATCATTATACTATAGTAATACCAACCATGGCCTAAACTAAGTTATAGAGACATGAACTTCCTTTTTATTTTTATTATCATATTTATTTCTTCTCTAATGCTCCTTTTAAGTTGTTTAACATTGGGTAAACTGTCGCATCAAATGGTGACGTGAAGCAAATGTCGGTGGCGTCCTGGTAATGATAAAATTTTAATATTCTTGTAAACTATTTAATATCGATAACGCTGGTGATTGTGAAGTCATTTGGGTCAAATTTAAAGTAGTCTCTCAACTTTTAGCACTTGGTATGCTCAATATATTACTCTTTCTAATTTAAGCCGTTTACGCATAGAGCATTGTAATATAATCACGACAACTGTTGTAGGTTTGGCTGATATTACAGTAATTTTATTAGTTTTTGGAGACTTGAATTTACCTCATCTGAGTTGGATACAACATTTAAATGGTGTGTTACCCAGTAACTCGTTTTCTTTTTTTTATCACTTTCCAATCGTCATACAGTTAAGACGTAATTAATGTGTGTAAAAAAAAAGTGTAGTTTAGTGTTACATCATAATTTTTAAATTATTTTAAAATAGCTTATGACTAATGTTTTAAAGGTGTTGGATAATTTAAATGAAATCAAAATCCTTCCATTTTAAATTGATGGCTATAGAGCATTAATAAATTACGTAAGCATTATTACACTTACCAATTGAAAATCTAAAAGGGACAGACCATGGTAATAAAAGGAATATAAAAAGCTGCGTAGATGTAAGCGATATATAAGCTGCTCTCAACGAAAAAGTTCAAGCGATGTCTATCACAAACATCCTAAATCGGGATTTAGGATCAAAACATGATTCAAAACATCAGTAATTGTGGTGAGAATCACCCTGGTAATTACCGAGCCTGTTCAGTTTATCTTGACTTAAACGCAACATTTATCCAAAAATGCGTTATGAGTAATAAGTGAATAAGTCAAGTTCTCAAGAAATTTTATTGTTCCACCAACCGATGTATGTACAACCGTACAAAACCATAATATCCAGATAGCTGAAAATAGTTTTGCAAAACCAGGCAACTTCTATGCAAATATTTTAAAGAATACCACACCAACACCAAAAGTTCACTTCAATGATGAAGAATCCATGCAACTGTAAATAAACTGACTGAAACGATCCAAAGCTTCATGATGATGATGGAAAAACAAATGAGCACGATGATGCAAAATATAAACACACGAATGCAAATTGTTTTCAAAAACTAGATCCGAATCTCCTAAAAATAGCTGTATGAAATGCAAATGGCGTTTCACAACACAAAGCTGAAATATACACTTTCCTCAACGATCAAAATATTGATATCATGCCCATATCCGAACACGCACTTTACGACTAAAACGTATTTTAAAATTAATGGCTATTCAGTTTATGACACCAAACATCCGAACGGTAAAGCACATGGCGGCACTGCAGTTTTAATCAAAAAAAAATAAACCACTTTGAACTAAACAAGTACGTTAAAGATCACATTCAAGCTACTAATATCTGCTTGGAAGAATGATCTAGTAATTGTGTAATTTTGGCCGTTTACTGTCCACCAAAACTCAATTAAAAAGCAGCAATTTACTGATTATTTTAACCAGCTGAAACATTTACATTAAGGGTTTCGAAGCTGACTACACGTAAAGGTAAACAACTTTATGAAGCAATTGCCCAGGCAAATCTGGATAACTTATTTTCGCAATACCCTATTAACTGGCCTACAGATAGAAAAAATAATACCTGATCTTATAGACTCTTGTGTAATAAAAGGAATCGGCCGCTCCAATGCTCAAGTATAGACGATTGCCATGACCTATCATCTGATCATTCTCCAAATATGGTCAAATTAAGTACCAATGCCATAAAAATTGACCCACCCATACGTCTAATAAGCAAATTAACTGAATAGGATATATATAGAAATGTCATTGAACAGAACTGCCAATGTTCTATTACACAAGAAGATATTGAAGTAGCAACAGAAAATGTGTCGCAAATAATGGAAATAACTGCAAAAAGGCTACACCTGCGTACTCAACTACTCAAATGGAAATTACATTTTTTTTTATCAATATTTTTATTATCTGATAATCCCTTCATTGATTATGGTGGATATACAAACCATTTTCTAGAATCTAATTCACCATTCATCATTCATCATTTTCCTTTCAGAAACACTCATTGGCAGATATCTAAAGTATGCTCTGTTCTCAAAGGTTTGATCGGTCTTTTAATTATTTGCTCACGTGATGCTTATTGTTACCCAAGTGGCTAGATCATTTCTAATCTATAAAATATTTTAAGGTTTGTCTAGCGAAAGTGAATGATTATTAGATCCTGTAATATTAGAACTAACTACATATTGAGGAGAATTTGATTCTAATGGTTGAGTTGAAATCTGTGCAAAAATGATATGACGACACATAATTAAAAATAAAATTTTAAATAATCTGTCAAAATATTAGTTTTAGTTAAAATAGATTCTGTAAACCAAAAAAGCAACTCTTACGTCGAATTCGATTGATTTTAACTTCACTTGCATTTATTTCAAACACACACAATATCATAATCCAAAAGGCGACCTAATATTTATTATTTCATAATAATAACGATATATTATTATGTAAATTTAGTACACTTTAATCGAAATAAGGAATATAAATTTTACGTTTTCCACCAACAACCTTCAAATTCTCGCCACCAGATCTACAACCGCAGTTTTCAATTGTCAACATAATATTAGTCATCATAATATTTTATATTCTGCCAGTTTTAAAGTGTATCGTCGTCTGTTTATAAAAAACGATGACGACTCACAACCTAAACTATAAAATTTGATATTGACATCATCATTTTTCGGTTCGTTTCTCGACTTACAGATGTGATTTTTTTTTACAGAAGTCGTGACATCCTTTTTGTAGCTACTTGAACAATTTTACAATGTTGTATCTTATGTTTTACAATATTGTATCAAATTTTGCAAGCCAAACCGAGAAATTTCGTCTTGTAAAAATAAAAAGACGAAACCCAAGATCCAAACCCACAAAACTATTTTTAAAAAAATGTTCTTGATTTTTACAGGATGATAGGATTTGTCTTTTTTAACAAAAAATATAAAAAGATTACATGTATAAAATTAGATCAATACACATACTATGTTTTGGTCACCCACACAAATAAGAACAAAATGTTATTGCAATTTTTGTTTTTATTTCAATTTTACAAAATTGATTTCAACTTCTTCTTCAAAATTTGTTGAATGTTATTGAAAAAATTGTTATTGAATATTTTTTTAAAACGGGGCCTCCTGCTAGACGGGGTTCAGCCTAGCAAGTCTAAGTGTAAATCCAGGCCTGCTTAAACCATACAAAATGGAATTAATTGTATTATGCAACGTGAGTTTACTTGTTACACATATTCCAAGATTATTAAACGTGAAAATAACGTAAAGCCAAGAATAGTTCCCTAAAACCCATCTGATTGTATTAACTCGGGACTAGATTCTTCACCATTTATGATAACCTAAAGTGTAAGTCCTGTTCTTTAAAAGTGCGATAGAAAACCATCAATTTTTGTAGAAATATAGCCAATGATTTAAAGATTCAAACGCTTTCAAAAGTCTATAATAATATTTAAACCACAAAAGAGTTTTTTTTGTCTGGGCCAAAAAGTTTTTCTTGTGCTCCAAAAATCAATAAAAGGCTTAAAAGCCTGTTCATAATTTAGACATTTCCGAGTTAGTTTGAGTCATTTGTTGTTCGAATTTGGAAATTTTTCTGCACCGTATAAATTTCACACTTTTGACTAGCTAAACATCATCTTGCTCCAGTGTTTTGAAGTACTTTAATGGCCATATATTCTTGTTCTTATTAATTTTCAGATTCTTTGTAAACATTAAAATATAATAATTCGCTAATACTATGTTGACCTAAATTATATGATAAATGTATAATATAATATACATATATAAATGACAATTAACTTTTACAAAACGTGTATGCGTTTCCTGCTCAGACCGTTTAAGAATTTATTCATGCGGCTCGCTGATAAGCTTTATCCATAAACCGAAACTTTGGTTAACGTCGTGTTTAACTTTTAGTTAGTTAGAAGAATTTAGAAAATCTTGGGAGAAAAATGCAATCAGATAGTCTAGACAAGTACAGACACTATTATATATTCATATAAATTGAAGATAACGGAAAAATATACACGTACATACATAGATCAAAGCTATCAAAACAACTCCAGAATGAGTGCTATACAGAATGTAAAAAAAATCAATTCAACATTTCTAGTCCTACGTGCAATTATTTGGTTGAGAAAGCATTTGTCTAGAAAATCATCAATTGATATTTTCATGAAAATAGTAAAATCGAAAGTAATTTTGATTCAATCAGAACCGTTTACAACCCGATTTACGAATGTCTGTCATTTTATTTAAATTGGTCTCAACTGCCTGTATTACATCGGCAATTTATGTAATCATTTCGATTTTGCCTTATCAATATCTCAGACAAATATTTTTTACTTTGGTTTGGAGTCAAAATGAAATGGAAAAATTAATAGATTCTCAATAGGATATCAATCACTATATAAGAAAATCGATTTGCATATTTCCTTGTTGTTGTTGTTGTCGTTTCGAATATGTAAATTGAAAATTATATAAAACTTTTACCAGATTCTTTGTTTCCTCGGCTGTTGACGTATAAATATTTTACGTAAATTGTAGCAAGTTTTGTAACAATCCGAGGGCCCCCACATACCGTATATGGATAATTGCGGCATTGTGACATCATATACGAAACGAACTAAAGCGCCAAAAAATTAATTCATCCATAAAATAAAAAAATCTATCACCCGGCTATTAAACAACAAAATGAAAATTGCGGTTCGATATACATTGGAAAAACTATTAATTTAAAAATACCAAGAACGAAATAATTTGTCACCAATAAAGTAAAATCGTTTGTCAAAAATAGAAAAACTAAAAAAATCGACAAAAATTTAACTGCTGTAAAACAAACTAACGTAACAATTTTTCCCTAACCTCTAAAAATAACCGTCAATTTTTGAGATGCACATACCTTGGTATTTTAACATGTGTGCGCGGTGCGGTACGATGCAGCGATATATACAGGCAACAAAATTAAACAAAATTAATCATTAGATGAAATTTATGCGACGTGACGTCATTATGCATGAACTGAAAATCGCTTGAGAGATGCATAGAAAATTTGTATGTGGAATATATCCATTATAGTAAACGCACGCACAAATAATTTAAGACTCGCACGATATAATAAAAATAAATTTAAGATGGGCTTCTGTATACATTTTTCCGGATCTATAAATACGCGTAAGTGAATCTATTTTTACGACACATATCTTAAAATGCTTTTATTTATTTTTTGTTATTGGAAAATGCATTTAAAAATAGTTAGTAAAATAAAAAAAAAATCAAGAAAAACTGAATGTAATTAATTGTGCGGTGACAATTTTCTTAATTTTTCCTGCTTTAATCTTGTGTTTGTTTGTTTATAATAAACCATTAATAATTAGATTTACAGCATTCGGAAAATTGGAGGAAAATATTAATTTTAATAATTTAAATGGAAATGTTGAACAAAGAAAAACTATGCAAAGTAATTTATCATTGGCGCCAAATAGATTATTTTACAATTAGCATTGTAGTAATGTAATCTTTTAAAATTTTTCTTTTTTTCTTGCATTTTCTGAAAAATTTTGAGGCGGCGACTCTTACATTCCGAATTTAATTGTACAAAGAAAATCATACCAAACCGACTCATGCGTCTACATTGGAGGTGTCTGATTGATTGGCTAATTCATTTATTGAAATGTATGACTTTAAAGCTTAAAAAATCTTCAGAATGATGCTGGGGCCATCGCACTGTTTTACAAATTATAAAACCAATTAATCAAAAAGTACTGGTGTACATATAGAAAACAAGGTAACTCGCTTAGTATAAATAAAAAAACTATCACAATATCGTTAAAATATATCGACAATATCATGTGCTTATCTTTGCTAACCAACGCTATAAAACTAACAATTTTCAAAATCCAGATAAAATAAGGTAAAATTTCCAATAAAACTGTAAAATTTACGCCATTAATTGAAAAAAAATTAAAGTAAAAGTTCTCAACCTAAGACGCAATCCTACCCAAAACAAATCCCTCTAAATAGAACCAAAGTAAGATATGGGTAAACAGAACAAAAATATCATGTCAGTACCGAGTCAAGAAAACAATTTCCTGGAAGAATTTAGCTGGAAGCTAGAATCAAAGACTAGAAACTATGGGGGAGCTACTGAAAAAACAAGAACCGAGAACTAACAAGAAAAATAATAGCACACTTATTAAGAATTGCAGCCTGGAATGCAAATGGCTCTGCGCAACGCATTTCAGAATTAGAAGTATGTTTAAATATAAAAAAAATTGATATATGCCTAATCTCAGAAAAACACTTTACTAGAATCTCGTATGCTAAACTACGTAAATGCCAGTGCTATCAAACTCTGCATCCAACAGAAAGAGCCATATAGGTGGGACAGCAATCTTTATTAAGGATAATATTGAACATCATGAAGAATGAAAAATATAGGAGTAAGCGTTTCAAGTATAGCTTATGTTTCAACTGAAACCAAAAATTACAAGATCTACGTGACTTTAACTAGAAAAACATATTATGAGGATCAAATAGAACTGCTTCTATTAAAATGTGAGTTTCACTTCATAGAAAGCCTAAAAACCCAAATAAAATTCCTAACCTTCTGGATTTCTATATATCAAGGGGTTTTTCTGAAGATTATATAGTAGTGGAAAATGTGGAAGGACTATCATAAGACCATTCTCCAGTTTTAATAACCATAAGTGGAACGATAATAAGAAAAGTTACTTCTTACTCTTGCAGGGCTTGTCAATACTAACAACTAACAACTTGTTCAACCAACTTAAACTACTAAAAAAGGAGACTACCAGAAAATGAGACAGTTGCTAGCTTCATAAATAACCTAACATCTAAATCTGACATGGACTGTTCTCCGTAGAAGGCCACCAAAGGTTTGAAAAGATCTAAAATGTAAATACTACCCATAAAAATGGTTGATGGAACCTGAGTTTGCGGCGATAAGCAAAAATCTGATATGTTTGCCGAACACCTAGAAAATACCTTTAATAAATACCTTTAATAACTGTAACCAAAATAAATCAGGTGTCTGTTTTATCAAGGACTATGAAAGATTTCAAATTAGAAGTAAAAAAAACTTCAAAGATAAAGAAGCCTCTTGATACGACTTGATAATGTAGCAAAAAAGAAAAGATTGCAATTGGAAGAGGAATAAGGCTACAGAATCATGTATCAAGAACATTTCAGTATCAAGTACTATGTATATAGATTATTCCAAGAGTGTGTGTAGTTTTTAAAAGCAAAGAGGCAAGTTGCAGTTTTTATATTATTTACTTCCTCGTATAAAGGAACTTTACGTATCTACGGCTCAATAAACGCATTTACACGACGTAATATAGGAATTGCCTGTTTTATAAATATTAAGGTAAATATTAAGGAAATTTTTTTGTTTTGTTTTTGAACGACTTCCTGCAGCGAAGGAATACAATAAAAACTTAAATACATTTTAAAGGTTAATGTTTTTCTATTGTTCTGGTAGCATTCTAGAGTACAATTTTTCCTTCTATTTAGATTATTTACAACAACATAAATTACGTATTGATGTCAATATTATAGAAAATCATCTTGTTATTATAAAAGTACGATCAAAATATTAAATTGTTGTGTATTTTTAATTAAAAAAATATGCGTCAGTACTCAGCACCGCTTGAACTGAATCATCCTAAATTTATCACACAATAAATAGAATTATTGAATATTTATTTTGTCACCTATCCAAAAATCATTCAACTATATGGGCTATAAATATAGACTTGTATATATGCAAATATTCTCGAGAAGGTTATATATGCTGCGAACAAACTCTAATTAATAATATTTGCATAACACAACTTCACCTCATCCTCGATTTATTATAAGGACATTATATTTCCATCTTAATCAAAATAATTATTGGATTCTATATAAAATATAATTTACAATTTATATATATATATATATATATATATATATATATATATATATATATATATATATATATATATATATATATATATATAAAACTATTTCGATAACAAATCTACCAAGAACCAATCAATTTTCTATTATATGAATAAGAAATTTTCCCATAAGAGAAACGTCGTTCAACTACAGACACAATTAAAATAGTCGTAATAATATTAAGATTATGTTTTGACAGTTTAGCTCATGTAATGTTGTTTATGTTTATGGAAAATGTAGCAACAATTTGTTTTATGGGAAAATTTTATTTATAAATAAGTTGCAATATATTTTTATATTTTCAACTCTTTCCAAAAAAAAAAAAAGGTAAGTCTTTGTGTTAAGGCAAGCTATTTAGGTGAAATAATGATATTGTATAGAAAATTGATTGGTACGTACAGTAAGGGTCAAAGTAACAGTTGGTTAGGCAATTCGACCGTTTTCGGGTTGCCAATGTAATCCGAAAAGTCATAATTCCAAAAGTCATCTTTACATAATCATATAAGCTTTTGGAAGCTTTGGTACTTATGGTTAATCAAAAAACATGAATCTATTGTATTTTACAGTGAATCGAATATTTACTGTGGAATTTGATTTATTGAAAGATAACCGTTTAGCGCATACAAACAAGTTTTCCTTATCGGCAATGAATTATACGCGATTTAACGGATTGTAACTAACGATAATTAAATTATTTTGCATGTTCATCCAGAAGTTTCAAACTTAGTGTTCGACCAATCATTACATTAAGCATTAGACTCAAGATTACCCATTCACAATCAGGTTTAATACCAGAAAATTGTTAACTGAGTTACGGCCCGCACAAAATGTATAGGACACAGAATGTAGTATATGAATGAAGAACTTGAAGTCCCAAACAAAAAAATCTTCTAAAAATGAAGTAATAGAAACCATAAGTATAACAGCAATTAAACTGAAAAATATGGAGCCAAATATTGAGTAAAAGTAATCCATCAGTAGCACTTGTCGAAAATCATTTCACTGTGGACGACGTCTTTTCCAATAAATTAAATATCATACTAATATATCTTGCAATCAAATAGTTATTGATTCTAATACAGTTTCAGATGCTATTGGGGCCTCTTCTTAAATGAAATAAATATAGAATTTTTAAAATTTGATTTTGATTCCTTAATGTTGTTACATAATACGAGCTCAAAAACTTTGATTATGATTTTGGTACCAAAATAATGATATAAATTTTCCACAAGGTTGTTACTATGAAATTAAAAAGGTGAGTACAATAAGGTACGATTGTAGGTAGTGATATTTGAGAAGATTAGGTATCACATTGTCATGGCCAATCGACCTGATGATTTTTTATCACCTATAGCGTTGTTAACATCATTATTACTTGTTATCATTTCTAAATTTGTTATTACACTCCAAACGTTTTTCCTCGTACGATCAGCATTCAATCGAAGAAGTATTTTATTACAGTCCTTACTTTCCATTACAGTCGCGTATAAGGCGTGAAGTTCTTTTGCGTCTACAAATAGCGCTAAAAATAGATGAATCTTGATTTTATATTACTTTAACTTTAAAATTGACTCTAAAATATAATCCAACCCCATCCCCTGACTTGCTCTATTACTCCAAATTATATTTTGAAATTTGGAAAAGACATTTTGGCATACCATTCTGAAAGATCAGTTCTTAGAATCACAATAATCTGCAAAACCATAATGTTCTTATATATCGGCCAGTCATATTTTTTCCAGCAGGTCTTCAGGGTTCTTGGCCACGCTTCAGCTATGAAAACACAATCTATGTTTTTTGGCAAAACTGGGATTTATCAATTTGTGGAATGGTAACGATTATATTTAGCTTAACGATACTCTGCTTGCGCAGAAGCAGAGTATATATAGTAATTTCTCAAAATACTCGACGCATCTTACTGCCTCATACTTGGCTAGTCTTTATCAAGTAGTGAAATCTGGTGATGTTCCTGTGTTAGTTTTATCAGAAGTCTCAAAGTGATTTACTTCTGGATTGTGGCAAAAGTTAAATTGTGATTTGTCGATTATTTCTTCTTGGGCTCTAATAAGTCTTGTTTTTTAATTGACATAGTGAATCTCAAATTATGGCAATTTATAAAGAAATAATAAAGATATTAATCTACCTGATACTGAAATGAATGGTTAGAAGTTGGTGTGATCTGTTGTTGTCGGTACAAAGTGGTGCAAAACCTAATAAGTTTATTAAATGTTTAAAGATTGATCGTAAGATTATGGCCGCAAAGACGATAGGACATCAAATTTTAAAATTACTAATTTGGAGGTTAGTATATTTAAACAGAAGGGGCTCTGCCATAGTATATTAATGTAAAAACAACTTGCGCTTGGGTCAGTTGTTAAAACAAAATCAAACAGTATATTGTTTGTCGAATGCCAATAAACCAATAAAGGAATAAATGAAAAAACCTGTTTCACCGGAACGAATTATCATCAAAGGTGTTTCCGACAAATACAAAAAAGAATTCCAATTATGGAATACACAGCAAGTCCAGCGTGACATGTAAATATTTTAAAATTGGATTTGAATTCATTTGATTTGTATATTTATTAAATTTTGAAATAAAATAAATTTTAATATTAAAAAAAAATTTATTTAAATTTAATGCCGTTTATAAAAAAATAATACGAAGTAAATATTTGAAATTGCTGACCTTAAGTAACTTTACCAGTTTAAAGTTCCCTATTATCCTATAATTTGTTTCCAAATATGTTTTCCATGTTCTCCAGATCAAATCCACTTGCCATCAGTAGCACACAAGCAATTGGTAAAATTCCATTTTATTTTTCAAACGTATGGGCTTGCTGACCATTATCCAGATTGAATCACATCCCTCATTTATTATTTCTACTAAAGTAGTTCGTCCTAAAATCTGTTCAAACTCGTAATTTTTCCTTGATTGTTCAGTTGCTAAATAATTGGAATAAATATTGAAATGAGCTTTTGATTACAAATCTATAATATAAAAATGTACCTCAACACAATTCTAAACCTCAACTCAGTTTGAATCAGAGACCGAACTGTATTAAGTTTTTTAGACTTGGACTTAATAGTATAAGTAGAAAACTGAAACTGAAATAGTTTTTCTCCCAATATATCTTTGGTTAATAAATATAATTGATTCCTTTTTTTTCATTTAAAAAAACGCGTCAAGTCAAATCTTAAACAATGCACACTTTAAATTAATGATAAATCAGAAAGTCGAAAATGTCCAATATATTAAAATAAAATCAAGAGTATTTTAAATCAACCAATCAGCGCACGCTATATGTTTTTACCGTAAACGAATGTTTTTTTGTATGTATAACACTGCCTTCGCAATCTAGTAGCACAAAACCGAAAAAAAAACAAAAAAGCTTATAACGCGTCTATCTAGTTATCATTTTGATGTGAATTAGGTCAATTTGTTTCGTAACGTGGGTGTACATAATTTCTTATCGTTTTCATTGTGGTAATTGTTTTTAGTATTTAAAATAACAGCTATAACATAGATAAAGAAAGCATTGATAACATGAAACTATATATAGTTGCATAAAATATTTTACTAAAGAGTTACTTAGTAGATTCTTTTGCTGACCTATAACAACCATATGAATATTTAATATCAGAGTACCTGCCAACAAAAAGTATATCTCTACATTCCTTGGGTCTTGCATAATTGTTAGAAGAAGGTAAAAATAATAAAGAACAACATAAGAAGCAAATAAGCATAATCGTGTTCCGCGAAAATGGATGAAAAACTTCGGATGAAAGGAAAAGTGAGAGGTGAGCAGTATGTAAACATTAAAGGAAATCTTGTTCAAAGCAGGCGGCTTGAATCTTTCTACAAATCAGAGTCGTTATTTCCAAAAAAAAATAATTAATTACCTCCATCAGATAAAAGGGCAAACATTATCTAAAAAATAAATAAAAAATGACAAATTCCAAGATATTTAAAAGCTCCTTTAACTGAATCACAATATACTTTACCCAAAATAAAATTAAAATTTAAATATTCCGATTCTCAAGAAGCAAAAAATTAGCTTACGACACAGAAAACCAATTCATTTGGCTAAAGCGGACTCTGCTAAACATAAATCGGGATGTTACCGTGATTGTATTTGATTTAATGAAAACCTTACCAATCCGTGTAGTATCAACAATTAGCTGCTACTAAAAAGTATTTATATGGACCTATTGCCTTGGTATACACAATGCACGATGGGATATTCTGCTAACTACTGCCCATCCAGATCTTGTTGGATTTATAGAATCGAAAGAAAAAAAATTTTAATTTTTAATCAAGGCCACAAGAAATAACTTTTTTTTAATATAATGATAATGACAAATAAAAATAGTTCTTTCTATTCTTCAAAAAAATGGAAAAAAATACCATAAACAGAAAAATGACAGTTGAGGGCTCCAAAATGAAGTGGCTGAGTATTCAGTGGTTAAATTAAAATACATCCTTTTAAAATTTTATTCAAATCAAACCAGATGCGACACTAAATTCAGTTTACTTAGGCTTTAATAACAAACCTAGGGAACATATATGTGTTGGTCGCTGCAAAAATATGCCTTTCCAGTCAATTTCAAAATAAGAGGCCTGGTTATTCGAAGGTTTACAAACTATCATTGATTTAGTGTGAGTGACACCATCTTTTGCCTACTTATCAAATAATCTGATTACTATTACTATTCATCTTACAGTTCTATATGCAAATCGAATAATCTAGAACTTTTAAATTATAGAAAACTTTCTATAATTAAAAATCTAAATATTCGTAAATATTCCCCCCATTCCGCTTAAATATTTTCTATATATTGATATCGTATCAATTGTATATATCCTAACCTTTTCTTAATAATATTGTATGTATATTTAGATTTACATATACAAATCTGTTGATAATATAACCAATTATGAATCAATTATATAAACATTAAGAATAATATTCGATATACAAACATAAAAAAAAATTAATTTGATTACGTTATGTTTATAGAGTAAAATTTTAATTGAAACTTTACGGCTTCAAATACTCTGAACAATTAACTATTTTAGAATAAATAATTTGTGTTATGTTAGCCCAACGTTTATGCATTAATATCACGTTGATACCAATGCTGGAATGGATTTGTTTTTTATTTACTTCATGTTTCAATCATAACATAACGATAATATTATGTACTACAACATAATATGGTAACAACAATCATATGGAAATATATATGTTTAAGAAATGCATTAGTTTTTCCCTAACTTTGTGGTTTTGCTGCGGTGGTTGGATAGAAAGGGCTCGAATCAGCATATAAATATATTCATGGTACTGTATCAAGTAAATTATGCAATAATGTAGAACTAGACAGATTGTTACCTTAACCGATTTTCTATTTTCTTTTGTTTTTAAAGTTAATACAATCTGAAAAATTGAATGCATAATCATTTGTTTCGAAACTGAATACGAGTGTATTGATATAACATCAGTGTAACATCTATCTGCAAATAGATAACTTGGAAATATATTACATATGAAGTCTGGTTTTATCTTAGTTTTATAAGTGGGGGAAATTTGGATAATTTCTAAAATATTTCTCTAGTACAAAATCACTAGGATTACTAAGTGAACGGTTACGATGCAAGCGATCACACCATGTTGACCTTTTCTTTATTATTGATGAAAGTTTGATTGGCTGGTGTAATGGAAGGTCGAAAATTTATTTTATTTTTTATAACTTTTGTTTAAAAAAATTTCCACAGTAATTTTGAGCCAGGTTTGAAATTTTTAAGAATGTTTTGCTTCGTTTATTGATCACCAAAAATTGTAAGCTCTATATCACGAGCAGTGAAAACATTAGTCTTTTATTTCACTGTCAACACTTTTAGTAAAGATGTTACATAATATTGTGTGAAAGTTATTCTCCTAATTATCAATAAATCACACTTATGTTCTGAAATGTTAAAACGGCCAAACAGGACTCTTTCTTTTGATGATTTAACTATCCTTTACAATTTGTCAATAGATAAATTATCAATAACCTTTTAAAAATCTTACGTTTAAAATTTAAGAAACATAACCACAAAAATTTTCTCAAGAGTGAGTCAATATTCGAAAGCCCAATGGCACTTTCACTTCTGCAACTATATAAAGCTCATATAGTATATTTGAAAAACCCATTATCTGATGAAAGTTTTATACCTGTTAATGACCGATAAGGTGATACATTCCAATAACTATAACATGCACCATATAATATCAACTATGATGTTCTTACTAATAAATAAACAAATCAAGTAACACACTCATATCGCACATTGTGATTCATTGTGTGTAAATAAAAAAGCTTTCAGTCACAATATTCATCTAAAGGTCATCAATGAATATGTACTGTGAAGTTCACAAACTTGGGTTAGAATGAGTTGAGTTTCAGTTTAAATGTTGCAATGGTATCATAATGTAAATACAAATGCAAATAATATAGTTACTAAATCCCTTAGACACGTGTACCGATTCGTTAGATACCTATTCCTTAAAAAAAAATTGTATCTATAAATAAAACATCTCTGGTGTATTCCCTATACATAATATAGTGAATGCATATTCTAAATTCAACCAAACTTAATTAAAATATAAAACTTAGTGACGTTATACAATCGTCGTGCGTAATTTCATTAAGATAAATGACTTCATTAACTTCATTATATAGGATGGAAAATAGCAACAACAACAAGATTAAAGCAAATTCAATCAGCATGAATCCAAACAAAATAAAAATATCAACAAGAAAATACAAATGCATGGATATTGTGTCGAAATTGTGATAAGGTCATTCAGAAAATGATGAAATTTATTTCGATAGTAACATTTCATAAATGCCGAATTTAAAGTGTCTATAATCAACATGATCCACAATTTAACATACATTTCTAAATTGCTTTAAGTTATCTTATATCGTTTCACAGAAAATAATTAAAAATTCGCCGAAATGTCAGCTACATTGTGTTTACTATCGTGCTACCCAATTTTTTGATTTAAAATTTTAAATTTTTTTACTTCGTAGAAATAATCCATAGGCGTATCATATTTTGTAGTTGAACCTAATCGGATTTTTACTAAATGGTTGGTTACAATTTCGGCGGAAATTTCGGTAGAGATATAATCAAAACTGAACAAAAAATTATGAAATATTCATGCCAAACGTTCATCATTCTCATTTTTTTAGATTTTCGTTTTAACGGTGGTAGGGAAACTTCATAATTTGAACAAAGCTTTTAGTGAACTATCTGTTTTATGATTATTTTAAACTTTGTTTGCAATGGTAGATTAAAAATTTTAGCGGAAATATTATGAAACACCAAAAGAGACTATTAAATTCAGTTAGCACTTCAGACTTAGGGGTAACGTGAATGCGAGAACATAAATAATACCACGTGCTCCTAGTCCGACTATCGGTATAACACTGACCTTTATTTCATATATCTATTTACTGCGTTTACATGGCTTGTAATATTCATTTACTGTGGTTACATGACACCTCCCATGTTTTTTTAACATATATAAGATAACATAAAAAAAATAAATAATCATATACGGTTTTACAGGCCATTGCTGGCCCGTACCAAGCCATCGTCGCCAACAGCAACCTCTGCACTGTACAAATGGTGGCTCTCATCTCAGAGACTGCTGAACCGTTTAGGATATCGCACAACACGACCGAGTCAGTGTCCTTTTATTTTCATTAAATTCCTGATAAAAACTCGGTAAGTGTCGTCATCGTCGCGTTTAGGGCCATATATCAAATCATCTTGTCGGCATTTGTAAGGTATTTTGACTTTAGCAGTGGACGTAAGGCATACAAAACTCGGTTACCAGCGACAAGACGCACTTTAATATCTCATCCCACATGGTTATAATAAGTAACAAGAGACCCGAGGTATCGGAAACTTGTCATTTCTTTAAATGTGTGGTCACCACTACTAAAATTCATTGCGTCTTGGTATCTAATGTCAGTAATGTTGACTTCACGAATCTTTGTTGCTGGATGACCTGTCAAGAAATGCGATGATGTTAGTACGTCAAGGTCAGTTTCATGCATTGAGCATAATGGTCGTGAATTTAAAATACTCTCGATCTCGGTAAGTAGAGTGATAATATCTTCATTTATAAATACTGTGCTAATTCCGAAATACCACCAAAACGGGGTGTGCTAGGAGGGATAAAGTGCCAAGTAATATAGTGTCTAGAAGAATAATCGAAAATTATACTCGAATTTTTAGGTAATTTGTGAAATGATATGAGCACCAATGCAGTTTGCGCAGTTGTCAATGTATTTCTTGGCAAAGTTCCCTTCGTGCAAAAATTCTTTTTGGAATATAAATTTTTTGGACTATCAACGTACTTAGTTGCATTTTGGGATGCAGAATTATGGGATGTTTGGTAGAAAACGGTATTTTAGAATTTTGTAAACGACGTCCAACACAAATTAGTTAGAAATGGTCTAGGAAAGGGTTCATTTATTTGAAACGACTTGACTTGATGATTTCTTTTTCTGCTCGCATTTGTGTCAAATCATCTTTATAGAATTTATTGTGCTCATCCTGAGCAGCTTTAAATAATCCACTATAGTCGATGATGAAAAAATTCCCGTGAATCTGCTGGTTTGTCTGATGAGGGAACATATGGCAATGTTCTCTCGTTACAAAAGAAATTATTTCCACGATTCGATTGCTTAACTTGTTGTGCGCCAGTGTGATGGTGGTCTTTTATCGGTTTTACGCTGTTAATGGTACCGTCCGTGTTTTCATCCAAATTAAATTGTGAGTTAGACATTCCCATTTCTGGAGAATAAACTCATGTTGACTTTGGCTTGAGTATCGCCTCCATTCAGCAGGTCAAATGAAAGGTCGTAACAAATAACGTTAGTAGCAAAACGGTAGTCACTTTGATTATCCTCGGCCATTTTGTTATTACTCTGGTCGCTAAAAATGATAAGGCTGCTAATCCTTAAGTAACTGTGGTCAAACGAAAGTGGCGAATTGGTTCGGAAAAATGACTACGCCATACTATTTTTTGATGGTATATATCATCGGAGGGAAGTTGATCTTGCCGATACATCTTTTCGACGTTGGCTATGATGGCTAATTTATGCTCTCTAAGCTTCATGAATAAAGCATGCAGTGAACTTTTAGCAGTTGGACCAACAGCCAAGCAATTATTATGTGATATTCCAGTTGTTGTCTTCGCGGACCTATCAAAGATAACTCTCAACTAGATTGTCGCACTAGACTGCTTTAATGCCCCGTGATGAGGTAGGTTAGGTTAGGTCAAGGTGGGCATCCTAAAGGACGTGGTATAGACATAATTGGTCCTTAGCCTTTCCACAGCAAATATATTCTCCACTTGCTACCTACTGGAACCAATTCGAGCTTCTAACGAAGCAGTTGATATCCTTAATACTCATCCTGCTGAAGACTGACAGATCACGAGCTTCCAAAAACATTAGCCTACATCAAGCCAGACTAAGACAGGCTCAAAACAGATGTAGTATATTTTCTTCCTCCTCCTCATCCCTACAACTTCTACAGTAATCATGCGAGAGAACACTCAGTCCACTCGCATGCTTACCAATGAGACATTGTCCAGTAATGACGCACCCACAATTATACCAATATTGAACCTTTGCATGAGTATTAGCTGGTTAGGCCTGATTAAGCCTAGTGTAGGCCAAATTTGCCGAGTAATTACACATAAGGCACAATTTGCCCATCTATTATTTGTGATTTTATAAGCTTCTTTTCCCTAAAAAGAAAAGTTTACACATGGCTGTACTTCTGTATCAGCGTGGCAAGGTAAGATGCGACAGGAGGTACTCTATCGAGCGGGTTCATCAGCTTTTAAATTCCCCATTATATTGAAATGCGCTGCAACCCATGTAAGCTGAATGTTGGTCTGTTCTGCCATCTTGTTAAGAGATGACAGACAGTTCCGGGATACTTTCGTCGTGATAAAGCCTGACTGTAGAACTTTAATGGCAGGCTCACTGTCCGTAAAATGTCGATATCCCTAACAGATATTACATTATACTTCATCCGCCTGAAAAACCCTCGATGAGCTCCGCCTGAAAAACACTACTAGTGACAAGGGAGGTGAAAAGACAGGTTTAAATTTAGTTCCTTGCAGAACACCCCACATCCGACTCTGCTGTCAATTCTCGATTCATCCGTAAAGAAGTTAATCTTACTAAGATTCAGAACTGCTCCGTTCGCTCAGTCGTCTCTGGAGGGAATAACAGTCAGAAATTTAACTTCGAGGTATAATGTCGGGGTGGTATAGTCAATGGCTTTGGGAATAATCTTATTCATTAGAATAGATGAGTGGCCCTTATAACTAGAGGTCCACAAAGAAATTGATTTAGGCTTAATAACTGTACACGCAGCCATTTGTTTAGCTAAAATATCAATAGGGATTAGATGAAAGAGAATCTCTAATGCCTGAATTGAAGTGGTTCTGAGTGCACCACTAATACACAGACAGGCAGTTCTTTGAACCTTCATTAGCAGCTTTTGGTTTTTCACTATATTTAGAGCTGGCCACCAAACTATATACAGTAGAACAGGTCTAGCTACAGAGGTGTAGAGCCAGTGTACGATGCGAGGGTCTAGACTCCATCCTTTCCATTGGCATTATTACAGGAGTATATATTGCAGCTTTCTTTACCCTATCCAATATATTAGGTTTTCAGCTTAGTTTGCTGTCCACAATAAGACCCAGAAATTGCAATTTTTCTGTGTTATTCAAGCCAACTCCATTAAGAGTGGATGGGTTGAAAAAAGGAAGTTTGTACTTCCTAGAAAAAAGGACCAAGGTAAGGACTAAGTTTGGTAAGGACACCAAGAGCATTTCGCATAAGATCTCTGAGGGTGCTAAGATATTTGCCGAAAGCGCCGATAACAGCATCATCTGCATAAGTGATGAGGTAAGTAGTATATAGACTAACTATCTTCGGCTGGTTGAATTTCCTGCATATGATGTATAGGTTTTGGTACTGACTCATAAACTTTTGATAAAGTCTCCAAAAATTCTGGTTATCGAGTAAAACGGTGATCCATAATCTGTGAGTGGCAACGTTTAATTATTTACCCAAATTTTGAGGCGTCACTTCCTATATCTTTAAATTTGTGTTGCAGTATTCCTCGCAAAATGATTCTTCTGGTGGCAGGATTGGATAAGGTCTTGAAATAGATTATATCTCGCAGAATTTTCGCAGTTTTTGGCCAAATCAATGTTTTCACTTGTTAACATTGCAAACATCAGCGACATGTATATGATTTAAAGCTAGCTTAAATCAATAAACTCTTTGTACTGAGTAGCTAATTGTGGATTTCTAGCAAATCCTTTTTCACTTGGATTATTTAAGCGGGCTAATGTACATTTTTCAACAAATAATTGTTGCAATAAATATTTAACAAAGCTATAGCCGTTCATAAATCTTTTGTTTGTTGATGCGCTAGAATGGTTTGAATGGTTGGTATCCTAATCGAAAGCTCTCAGGTAGTTTATTAAAGTATTATTTTTCTGATTCCTAGGCTCATGTGATATTAAGGCTTGTTACAGGGAATGATTGCTGCTTTGCATCCTTTTCGATAATTCCGGTCTCAAACTAACAATTCCCTCGAGTCCTAAACCTTTTGAATTTTTTGGAGATTTTCACCGAGGTTTCGTAAATGAGATGTGTTATGCCATCACAATAAGTTTTACGCTTAAAGCTTCTTTAAAATTAACGACCTTAATGGTGGAAAGTTAAACGATTTTAATTTGGCGACCTGTTGTTCTTGCTCTTCGCCGTCTTCGAGAATAAAAGAATATGGCTTGGTGGCCGTTTTCGTGTTGTTCCTCGTTTGTATTTAAGTGTAATTTTTGATCCTTCATAACATACAATTTGCAGTTTTTTTTTATATCATGTTGACTATCAACACAAACATCACCAATGAGTTGAATTAGTTAAATGTCAAGACGCTAAATAAATAACACCATGGCCATCACCATTATTTATTAAGTAGATTGTAAACAAACAACATTATACATATAAATTTATATTTTTAGAACAAATAAATATATATTTGTTCTAAAAATATAAATTTTAGTTGAACAAAAAATTAAATAAATCAAAATACTTAAAATGGATTGATATCGAATTCTTATTAAATATCTCATTGACGTCATCATAATTATGTCCAACGATTAAATTTTTTTATTTACAATTCATAAACGGTCGACTGATTTAATTTACAAATCAATATCATAAGTACCACCGCATATAATGTTTAATTATAGTTAAATTTACTATTCTTGTTCGGACCCCTGGTAACAACACATATGAATACGACAAAAACATATGATTAAAGCGATATGTGTTTTCAAAGTCATACCGCACCAAAACAATTCTAAGCTCGTTTATTCTCCTCTCAGTTCTAAAAATATCCCATCATGTGTTGTTGTTATTGATATTGAGAAATTTCTCACTTTTATAACGTAAGTCTCAAATAGGGGAAATAACAATACGCAACAGTTGGAAAAATGTTGATGTGGTGAAGTTAAAACTACTTACCCGAGTAATGACTCTGGCACACAACACATACAACTGATTTATAAACACATTGACCTAATTAATTCAAATCCACATGTTTATCGCAAATTTGCGAGGCGATTAGAAATTATCATCGTGAATAGCAATGAAATCTCCTACTGCTAAATACGAAAAAAAAAATTATTCTAATTTTATATCATCTGTTAGGTTACTATACTCCAATTTAAACGAGAAACGTGCGCGTTTTTTTATGATTTTACCAATTTCACTGTAAGATAATAAAAATAAACTGAATGGGAGTTGAGTTCATAAAAATATAAAAATTATTTCCGATTTTATCTGAAAAGTGAAAATAAATCAATTCCAGTTGTACGTGGAAGTAATAGCATGGTTACGGTGATTTTTAATTTGATTGCATCGGTGGTATGACGCATCAGCATATAGAGTTAATGCGATTAACTGGAAGGTCAAAGTTTTGTGTTGGATTTTATCGATTGGCATTGCTCATGAAAATACGTAGCTTAATGGATATTTATTTTGCTGTACTCACTAAAGTAACCCTGAACATGACGTTTAAGTTATCAGCAGAAACTGGTAGAAGTTATAAACATAAATTTTCAAAGATTATTACTGTACTGACGGACTCGCGTTAGGTAAATTTCGAAGAATCAAATATCACATGAATGATAAGTCGAAAGGAACTTTCTCGAGTTGTTATACTTTCAGAACTTCAATGTACAGTTCCAACTATGGTATCAGAAATACACAAGCCAAAAAGGGATTGTACATCGAAACGTCTTTAGCTAGAAATGACCGTTTTCATTGATTTTATCGGCCTCGAAGGGATATAAAGAGGATGCCCTATAAAAGAGCCCAGTATCATAATTCTTACTGAATACATGTCTGAATCAAGGAATTTTTTCAAAATTTTTGAAAAAATTGCTAGGTAATTATTATAAGAAAGAGGATAAAATTCAACTAATCCAAAAGCTTATAGACCAATTATGCTACTGTAAGTTTAGGGTAAATTAATCGAGAAATTGATTACGAGCAGGTCGATGTACATTTTTCCAGAAAAATGTTTGTCTAGGTTCTAGACTATATGTCCTATATTATTTTTTATCATCATTAACGATATTAGGGATAATTTCACATTTATGAAATTTCGTCGGTTAGCAGATGATGTATAAATGTATCATTCAGCAGTGCCAAATAGCACCCTGTTGTGCATGTATAATATTAACAAAGCACTCCTGAAGGTTTAAATACACGGTTCACTTTTTTTGTGCACACTGTTAAACTTTGGAGTTCCCTTAATCCTAATTTACAGTCGATTAGTAATTTAAATCATTTTAAAAGTGAGTTTTCTTTTTCCGGCAGTTTGAAACGAAATATTCAGGAAAAAGCACTGGAATACTATAGCCAAAATAGCAAATATCTGCAGTAACTCTAAGATAGAGAGCTTCGGTCCATTTGTGTGCTCTAGAAGGTTCCAAAGCTCCTCAGTTTCATGATGCTGCATTTGCAGTATAAGACATAGCTGTCGTATTCCATGTTTAGGTCTCGATGGAGTTAGTCATTCCTAATGTACCATGGAAAATTCACAATGGTGCGTCGTACTTTGTTTTTAAATGTTTGTATGATCTTAACAGTAGTTTTCTTTGTGCAGCCTCAAACCTGAATGCCATACATCCAAGTTGATTTTAGGGTTTGTTTAAATAAAAGTAGTTTGTTGAGCATTGTTAGTTCGGAGTTTCTTCCGATAAGTAAGTTCATTTTTCAAGAATTTTAAATTTAGTTGTTGCCTTATCTTTTTAATATCCGAGGTACTTAGCGTTATCAGAATATGTGATTTTTTGCGAATTCAGTCTAATCGGAATATATTCTAATTTCCTATTTGTAAAATTTATATAATAAGTGTTGATTTTGACTCTTAGAGTTATTCTCTTTTTTTTGTCCAACTATTTACAATATTAATAGCATTTTGTAGTTTCCGTGTTGGCCCAACGATACTAGCACAACATAAATATAAACATAACAGCTGTGTCATCAACAAACGTTCCTATTATACGTTCTACTACATGTTTGGCAGATCATTTGTATACAGTAGGTATACTACAGGACCTAGAAGTTTATTGTCTTTAGTTTTGGGTATTCCCCATCCTGTCACTCGGAAGTAACGATCATTGATGGCAAATCTCGTTAAAGCTTAAATTCCAGACCACGGTGCCAAATCTTATCAAATGCTTGGGTAACGTCCAAAAATACTGCTGAACATACTTGATTTTTTTCCAGTGGCTCCTCAATTACGTCATTATGATGTCCCCTACTTTACACTACCTCGGAACATAATTTAGTCAAAAGATAGCATTGATTATGTGCTTTAGTCTCGTTAGTGTTTTTCGGTAGGACTTTGATTATTTGGCCCGTTTCAAATCGCATCCAGCGGCTTTTTTGAGGCTTTTACATCTTGTTTTATTTCTTTCAAAGCACCTGGTAAAAGAAGTACCTCGTCTATTTTCCTTCCTAACAGGTGTTAAGTACTCATTATCTATTGAGTATTCATGTCTCATTATTATAATCTTCTTTATTAGTAGTTTAAGTTTGTTGCACTTAAGTTGTTTAGAATTATTTTGTTTTCTTGAGCTCTAGTTAGTTATATCGTGGGCAGTTGATAGCTGCTTTACTATGCATCTTGTATATCTTGTTATTTTTGGTTTCAATAGAAACTGTCGCTACTGATTTAACTGGTTCGTCCTTAATTTTTTTTTTTTTTTTTTTAATAATCTTCTTTATTATTTCTTTTTTAATTACAATCTAGTCTAACACTAATAAGCAATTTTATTCAAGCCTCAATTACTAAATTTTACAGAAATTTAAAGATTCATCCATCGATGCACTCCTTAGTTTTGATATTTATTATTTGATCGCGCTTTTGTTGTGCGCTAGAAAAAGCTTTATTTTAACTGATTTTACATTAACTCAAAAGGCTTTACTCTTTTGAGCCTTCTAACTAAATCCGTATTATCCAGTAGCTGGATGGCCTCTATATTAACATGGTGAAGTAACCGTTGTTCATGACTTCTAGCGAATTTCATAATTTCCGTTTTGATGGGTTCTTTGCCCAAATCTTTTGTGGATGTCGCTATTTCTGACAAACCATGGTGCGTTGACGATGTTTCTTAGCACTTTGTTTTGGAATCGTTGGATAATATCCTTGTTGCTCTGCTTCGTACATCCCCACAGCTGTACACCATAAGTCCAAACAGGCTTCAATATTTACTTATAAAGCAAAAGCTTATTAGGAATTGATAGATGAGAGTTTCTTCCCAGTAACCAATACATTTTATTGTATTTTAATCCCAACTCGTCTGTTTTCTTTTTTACATGAGCTTTCCATCGAAAGCTCATGTAAAAAGGAAAACAGACGAGTTTTTAGGATTTAGGATTTTAGGATTTTGATTCCTTTCTGAAAATTCTTTTCTGAAATTGATAAATTTTAGTATTCGATTTAACTTGTGTGTAAAGATACACACGTGGTCCCAAGTTCGATACTTGCAGTTGACCAATAATATAATAACAATATACCAATTATGATAGTTAGGCCGACCACTTATATAAGTGTTCAAATTTGAGGTATCTCTTTGAATTTGAAATAAAAGACATAAATTGTGTAAAATCTTTATTTATTTTTATTGGAATCATTGGTTCCGGTTAATAATGAAAAAGAATGTCGGTCAAGTGACCTCCTTTGCTAGCTCGGCAGGCTTTTACTAAAATTTCGAATATACTTTTCGCATAATGATGGTTCAATTAGTGATATTTGCTTGATGATGTTGTCTTTAAGATACCGAACATTTAGAGGATTATCCACATAAACCTTACTAATCAAGAGACCCCATGAGAAAGAGTCCAATAGCGTTTAATCGCAAGTTCTTGGTGGCTAATTTACTTCTGATCTTCGAGAAATTATTGGATTATTATACTTCTCTTTCAAAAGATGGATTGATTCCGTTGTTGCATGTTGCACCTGTTTAGCCGCTAGAAAGAAAAAGGGAAATTTAAAGTAGAATCATTTCAAATAACCAATTTATAAACTTATCTTATTCAGCTGCACTTGATGGCTTCACCATAAATAATTTACAATCTAAAATAGAAACTAATATTAGTCAATTTATGTTAAAATAATTTATTGAAAGTTTGTAATATTACCTTATATTGTTATTGTTATTAAAATATATTTGACAGCTTAACATCCAATGCATACGTCACAAAATATTGATTGACGTTTGCATCATAGTTACATGTAACTTAAGTGGTGTATGATACCAATTTTCGAACATAGATGTCGTATCAGGCATTTTTTATTTCATGTAATATCTTTTGTAAAAGTAACAAAAATAAATAAAAAACGCTCTCTTGCGCTACAATCGTTCATCGATAAACAACAAAATAAAAATATAAATCAGCTGTAATTAAAAACTTTATAAGAACCAAAGTACTTAAACTATTTATTTAAGTAAACCTACGTCGGACAGTGCATTCAGCATTTCTATATCAACTTGGGAAGAAGCGTAAAGGTCAGATCTTTAAAACAGACTTTTAAATAAGATCTCATCGACCTTACCCCGATACAGCACCTTCCTATTGAAACCACATATTCTGCACATCAATTGACATCCAATTGACTCCACTAAAAGTTTCTAATCATCTCTCGATATTAAGCTCCATTCACAGTAATTGCATTGCCATTTTGACTTTCGAAAAAATATGGAGAAATTACGATGCATTTTAGCTAACCGGAATGTTTGTAATTGTCATCTGCAAAAAACATATGGTATTCTAGTACAAAAAAAATAAATCACGGAATATTTGAAGACTATTAATACATAATTCGTACACATACACAATTCGTACCAAGTGTTTCCTGAAATTATGGGAAGAAACCCAATAAAGGCACTAAGGCTTCAGTACGATTTAGTTGTTTAAGTTGGTGAAGAGATAACAGTTTAATTGACACGATATATCTCATTCTTCTTATATACTCAATTACGTTTTTCTCAAATCCTCAAATTTGAGCTTAATGCTCCTGTTTCTAAATATAATTTTTGACCAAAGATATTTTTATGTGCATGTTGAACGCAGTCCACATATATCTTGATAGTGTTTTCGAAGTATACACATCAATTACTCTTTTTTGACTTTTTGTTTTTTGTCTTTTGTAATTACACTCCATTATTAACTGTCATCGTTAATAATCGATGTTTAAAATTAACTTAAAGTTGAGTTGATAAAATTTGTGCTACAATCTAAGGAAGCTCCGTTCAAACTAGTTCATGCTAGTTTCTACTCTAGGTATTGGTAATTTCTGTTCTGAGAAGTCCTGGGGTTAGTTCTTCATTCAAATAATTTACTTCTGTCCTAAAAATCTTTTCTTCGGAGTAACCATAATTTTGCGGATTGTGCCCGACCCTTTGACTAATTCTCCAAGGGATATTGCAAACCAACCAAAAAAATAAATGACAAGTTATAGAAGTTATATATTAAGGCTTAAGTGCATAATATGAGTTTACAATTTAAACGCTGATGAATGAGAACGTGAAATAGCTAAATAACTAGATTTAAACCATTTGGTAAAAAAATTCATATGTAATCTATGATCTAGAAACACGATGAAAATGACATTTAACGATTTTTTTACATAAAAAAAAAGTGGGATCTTTAGTTGAACTGCTTTTGTGTTTACATTTATCTGGGTTTAGACAGTAAAACTTCAAGCCACTTCAAGGGAATTGCAGTTTATTTGATTTAGGAAAAATTTACCCTCTGACGTGGAGAGTTTAATTCAAATTAATTTGCTATACGCATACCAGTTATACTTGAAATTCAGAGACCTTTGAATCAATTAATACTCGTATAAAAAGTTTTAGTCCGAATTTTACAGTTTTAGTATGGAAACACGCCATCTTTGAGAAACTATTCATAGTATTAGTGGTAAATGTGACAAATTCAGGTTTCAAATTTTACAGTAAAATGTGACTCTCATTTCTGCGATCTTTTTAATACGTTGTTAATAAAAATATTCCAGCTCTATAGCTACTTTTGTTCGCCCAAATACATTTCTGCTCATATGTGTATATATTTTCGGAAGTATAAGTACGACTTTTGTATTATTTGTTTATTTTTAGCTCAATTTGTGTTGATGACAAAAACAAAAACATGTGTTTAACAAACTATGCTGTCACTCAACTGTATAGTAACAAAAGTATATTGTACAAGTCCTAATAGCTTCTATACCATTTTGTAATATTATGTCGATCTACAACATGGTAAGTGAACATAAAAAATTTCTAAAATGTTGTTGATGAAAAGTTGATTTAACCGCGTCTGTTTTCTAATACATAAACGACAATTTTAATTGTTTAATTCGTACAGCAGCCATATTTTTACATTAGAGCGCGATTTTCTTATGAATAGTACTTGTTATGTATTTATTATAGCACGCAAAACAAATCGAATATTGATTTAGATGTTTACAAAATACAAATTCCCCCCGACCGCAACGAATTAGAATGGTAGATTATAACGACATTTCGATATCAAGTTTCGATTTTACGACTCTATGTCTATACACATATCCAAATGTATAACACAAAAAACTTGTTGTTGGTTTTTTTTATTTTTTTTTTATTATTATTTATCGAAATACCAAATGAACAACATATACACGAATTAATGCGGCTTGGAGGCTTGGTCTAAGAGACGGAAATGTAAATATTTTACCTTGAGATATTATGCTGGTTAACATGCGACTTTAATTAATTTGTTTTGGTTAAATTATGTTGATGAACTTCATGATACCATTATTTATGTATTTGGTTCGATAGTTGGCAAACTTGTATGTGTTAGCCTTATAGGGTTTCGATTATGGTTAAAAAGGATTTTCCATTTTAAATGGAAGGAATTTTTAGTTTAATTATATTCAAACGTGTCTGTTTTAAAAGACATTTTGGTAGTCATGAAACTCTTAATTGTTTGGCTAACAAATCTCAAGGGCCGAGTAGCATAATCGCAAAGTTGCCTAGCATTATGTTACCAGCATATGAAAATACTAAAATGTGCATGTACTATGGAGAATATATATATATATATATATATATATATATATATATATATATATATATATATATATATATATATATATATATATTTTATACAGTACTGTGTAATAAAAAGTAGCACCATTTTCACAGAATAGTCTTGTTAAATAATAACTGAAATATCCATGTAAATGCTCAAAGGGAAGGCACATTTCCCAAAATAAAACATATTCCTCAATTATTAATGTCCCAACATACATTTCGTCCACAGTTCTGCACGAAATCTCATTCAAATGATGAAAAACGTTTAAGTGTTTACAACAAATCTGGTTTATGTACATTAGACTCCACAATATCTATACCACTAAACAAATCACACAAACTCTCAACGTGTATCCTTATCTTTACTACAAACTAAGAAATGCAAAATGAATGATTGATGAAAAATTCTCAACTCGAATAGTCATTTTATAACTGTATCCACCGACTGTCTAAGATTGCGATGCCTATGAAAGAATAAGTTCCTCATATATCTGCGTGATCCTAACAAAAGAAAAGATTCTAGTTGATGTTGACAACATCCCTAACTCAGTATATCAGAACATCTCAGATAAAATATCTCACTTATTTTCTTAACGAAGTACTAAAGACAGGTTGTTTTTGAACTGCAGAAAATCACTTACCCAATATTTTTCCATACGGGTTTTAATCATGGAAATATTCGTTCTCAACAAGTTGTTTAGCTTCTTACTAAACCGTATACCACCTAAAAGCATATGAGTTTCTTATAGAGCACCCTGGCACTCAAACTGTCCAAAGAGTTCAAAGATCAAATAAAGACACTAAATAATATTGATTGAGATGCGTAACTTGTAATAGATCGCACCGGGGCATATTGTTACTAGATATACTCATGTCAAACAACATCACATATGGCTTTATTCTCAGTGATTTTGTATAATTTTTCTGAACTGTAAAAAAATTGTTTAGCATTAAGTATATGCAAAATTATGTACCAACAAAACATTCTTTGAGTGGATTTTGCTGCTAAGTAAGTGCTGCTGAAAATCATTGGAATTGCTCGTTTAACTACATATAGATGCTTACATGCGCTGTAAATAATTATAAAGCAAGGAAATTGGGTGACTATAGGGAGTCCATTTCTTGTTTTACCGTTACCAGGAAACCGGTATTACCGGTCAATTGGCATTAAACAAAATTACCGGTAATTTCAGTAATAAAATTGTTTGTTAGTCACGATTTTTATTATCCAGCCAGAGCAATGACGTCGTAAAATGATGAATGAATTCGACACTTCCATGAAAAGCAATAATACAAATTCTGTGTGGCATTTATTTTCTTCGAAGAAAACTCAACAAAAACATAAGTAAATGCAAACTGCTAAAGTGTGAAAAAATTATTCTTTGGAATGAGCGCTGCACCTCAAAGCGTTGCATAATTTATAATTTTATACGAAAATAAACTTTTTTAGAGAACAATAGTGGTACTAATAGTGCCGGTCTATGCAATAAAAAATGTTCAAACGACGAGTCAATTTCGTAATAGTTGCATAACAAACCTGATAATTCACTACCTGCGGTCTTATGTCAGCTCACAGCCTGTGATGGAATTTCTTTTAATACAATTTGTAAATCAGTAAGGATACTGACATTTATAAGGCTGACATCGGTTTGGAATTTATGATGAAAGAACTAACAAAACTACCTAACATTGTATTGCTTTAATTAAACGAAAGAAGGAGCAGCGGTTTGCATATGCAGACCTTTTTCGGATCCTTTATAAATCGGATAATAAGATTTCATATAGATATGGAATTTTTAACCAAGTTTCCATCACAATTTAACATCCCAAATCGTTACTCTATAGTAGGACATTTTTTGAGTGAACTGGCCACCGTTTGGGCACTGTTACAGATAAAGAAGAAGAATTCGAAATTATTTATGACCAAGATATCGACATCAGTAACAACAAATGAAGCAACATTTATATTTTAAGGATCCACTTCTAAAACGGATACTAAAAAGATCAACAACACCAATAACAGATACTACCAAAAAAATGGTACCTAATTTGAATCAAAAATACTGTGAACAAGAGACAAGGTTTGTCAAATGTGCTGGAAATTACCCAACAAAACTGAGCAAACTAACAAGAGATATACTATCAAAATGTATTAATTGCGACGAGCAACATCCAGTCAGTTGTCGGGGATATATCGATGATATATCGGCTACCATGCGTTACATTCAGCAGAGCGAGCAAAAGAAGGATCAACGAGATTTATTAGGGAGAATATAAAACAACCTGAAGATATTAAAATAGAAGAAGGTAGCATATAAGTAACTACAGGGACAACTGTATCCTAAACAAATTGTCTAACAAACTTAAGAAATTTCTTAGTACTGGCTCTGAAAGGCAGCAAAGGGAACAAAACGTCCAAAAATGCAAATTCCTCCAATAAAAACAAACACGATGGGAGATGGGCTATGGAAGAAACTCAACCTTTGTCAAACAGCTGATGAAAATATGTGCAATATGACTGAAATAAATGATTCTTTAGATATAAGGGCTGTAACACTGAAAGAACTATAAACTGATATTAACAATTTAAAATCCCAAAAAGCTCCAGAATATGACATGATAACAGGGCAAGTATTTAAAAAGGTACCTGAAATTACTGTAAGGCTTTTAGGAAAAAATATGTACCCAGATATTGGAAAGTATAGCAGAAGTAATATCGGGTCAGAAAATAGTTATAGAGCAAAGAAATCTTATCCGGCAACATCAGTTCGGATTCAGAGAGAAACATTAAACCATAGAGCAAGTAATTAGAATTCCTGAAGTAATAGAGAGTATAAATTAGAGAAAAAGAAGGTATGCTCAGTCCTCGTTCTAGATGTAGTGCAGGCATTCAATAAAGTGTGGCACAATTCATATAAAACAATTCTATATGATCATAAAGTTCAATATACGAGGTTGGTTGAAAAGTATTGAAAGTGACACCTATTAACCAGTAGACGAATCAAAATTTATACGCCATTTTAATATTTCATCTTTCATTTGAACACATAAAAATTTTATTTTGATCTGGCGATTCATTTTTTATTGACAAGTCATTAGAAGTTGACGTGTCAGTGTAATCGTTTGCAAAAACCCGAATATCGTGTTCATACGAGTCTTTCACCAGATTTGGTCCCCATCGATTAATATCTCTTCAGAAACCTGAAACAATTCCTTCGTGGAAAGCGTTTTTTGTCGAATCAAGAAGCTATTGCAGCCGTGGATCAGTATTTTGCCGAGCTTTTCGAAAAATAATTTTAGAGATGGTATGAAATTATTAGAAGATTATTGAAATAAGTGTATTGAAGTTGAGGGAGATTATATGGAATGAAAAAATCTATTGTGGGCCGACCTTTTTGAGTGAAATATGAAGAGGAATACTTTGAGCTCAAGAAAACTTCAGCAGGAGTCACGCAGTTCTGCTAAATTACAAAAAGCCAGTAATAATGAAACCAACTCCACACATATAAATGTCACGATGTTAAAAATTTGTCAGGGAACTGTAGATCTTAACGGTCAGCAGATTCTTTACGCATACAGCTAAGTAAGTATATTTGGAGATGACATTTGATACCAGGCTCAGATGGAAAGAACATGTTATAAAGAAGAAAGAAGAACTTAATATTATATTAAGAAAAATATATTGGCTGCTGTGGAAAAACTCTAGTTTGTCGGTACAAAATAAATTATTACTGTGCATATGCTCTATATGGACTTTCGATTGCTTTATCTCGTAGCGCCATAAGTTAAACATTAAACTATTCTTCTGTAGCCCTCACATAATGCTGAACGGTGGCTTGGAAATTTATTTTGAAGATTCACCACAAAAATAGCGACATTAACATACGTTTTTAGTCAACGGTTTTTGGTTTTGTCAAAATCGATTAAGTAGTGCTTTATAAAAGTAAATTTTTAGAGATAAGAACAAAAATGAGAAAATTAACTGTCATTGACAACATTTCATAGCTTGGATGAAATAACATTTTTGAAGCGTAGGTTTGAAATTGTAATATTAATTTAAATATTAGCTGTCCGGATTTCATTGCACAGTACTGTATTTAATCATATAGTTTCCGGCATATAACGCGTAAAATTACAATAACATTAAAAATATGTCCATGTTTGTTTAGATATTTAAAAGTGTACAGCATTTATGCTTTATCGAACTTATACACCTGAACATATTCTCACGCATGTGAACATCATATCGCTAGCAAAGATTAAACATTATCAACGCCAGAATAGATATTTATGACTATATGGATATTTTTTAGTGATTTTTTTTTTTTATTTTCAAATATTTATTTAAGCTATATGGTTGATATTATATGCATTTTAAATGAATTGACGTCACACATGATGTCTGCAATTTAACAACAAAACAAGAATTTTTAAAGGTCAGGAGATACATCTTTCTATCATCTGTATATCAGTTTATGTGTTTCCGGTTGTACTTGAAAATTGAGGCTGTGTTCATAATTTGCTAAGCAAATAATATGAAATTAACTCTGAATGTTTTCAAAGTTTGTCCTTCGGTCTGATTCTATAAAGTTCAACTGTACGAAATTGATTAGGTATACCAAATTATAAGAGTAACTTGATGTATGTGCGCAACTATTTCGGCTGTTTTATAGTCACTTAATTAAACATAAAAAATGTTAGTATTGGTGTACATTTTTATTTAGATTATTGTCGAGAAGATGATTTCTTAAATTATTTCATTTTGTTGTTTGTAAAACATAAATAAAAAAAAATGTTAAATGATCACAAACTATTCAGTTTCTGACAGTGGCCATAGATCAATCAGAGATGAAGTCATAAACTAAAATTAGGCCACCCATTCTTATTGTATGCGATTTCCACGATATAATTTTACTATACGATAAAGAGAAACATTACGATATTTTTGACTAGTTGCCAACAAAATTGCCGTGTAACTCATAGTTCCACTTTTAAGTGCGTTAGAACAATTTTAAAAAAATAGCATTGAGTTTTTATAGGTCATTGCTGCCCCATACCATGATCAGATTTCATCTGTTTTTACCGTAACTGTCAAACAATTTGTGATTTTGTAATTGGAGAGAGCTTGACTTTTATATTAAAATTATTTGATTGGATTAGTGAGAGTTGAGATATCTAGGATATTCAGAAACCGAAACCTCCTTCCCATATCTACGAAATAGTATTCTGCTCTACTTCAGAGCATATCGAAGAGGAAGAAATTTCTCGTGTCTATACTTTAAAAAGTAATGCAAAAAGCAATCATGTTCGGTCAAGAATTAGTTCGGGTTATTATCACAAGCAGCTCGAGGTATGTTCAAATTGCTGCTTTAAACACCATCATTCTTTAGGAGTTTTTTGCGCATATAGTAACTCTTTTGCGCCAAAGCACTTCGAAACTCTTGCTGTTTCTAACACACAGAGGACATTCTGTTATCGAATCTTCTGATAAGTTTGCACTTTTGCGTGGTGATCACTACGAATGTTCCGATCAATCTATCTCAAGAAACGTTTTTATTAACAATGCTGCTACTAGCCCTCATAAGCTGTTGTTCAATAGCCTTAATCGATTACGTAGCCAGCAAAGCCTTTTTTAGTAGCGAGCAAAACCCCGCAATGTGTCCCTTTTCGTTGTACTTATACGATATAATTTTCCACCTGACTGATATAGTAAAGTTAACGCAACACGTACATTCACATACCATCCTGTTACCGTTAATCGATAATATTGAGTAAAATCATTATGTTGATTTAAAAATATATTTTTGTATCAATCATATGTAAAAACCAGTTTAGCTGCCAAATCTGTCAAATAAGTGAAATTGGTCGAACTTCAATGTTTTTATAGTATTTTGGCCATGACATTGATCCAACTCGCAGAGATTTATTTACGCATGTTTTCTATTTTAAAGCTTTTTGTAGTTCTTTTTTAGTTCGAGTAAATAACCATACAAATATTTTATGTGTGGCCGCAATGATTGGCGTTAGGGAAAAATGTAACATTTCTAAGAAATCTACGAATTTATAATGTATATAGCAAAGAATTGAAAACTAAAAATACATTTTTTAGGTGTAATATCACACAACACCAATACAATATTTACGATGTATTAGAAGATTTACGTTTGTATCCAAAATTTATTGTAAAAAAAACATAAAAATTATTCCGACCGAGTTGGCATTTTTATAATAACGAAATTATCCTAACTCTTTGGTATAGTAACCGGTTAACGTCACCGTATGTTAATCGTCAAATCCAGTTCGACGACGATATTCTTTAAATGAATCAAAAACCTTACCTACATAAAACGTAACTATATAACTTTCACAAATCATACAAACGAGATTGGCACCTTACAATTTTAGTTTTAAAAACTCGTACATCAAATTTCAAAGGGGTAAAAACTGAGCTTTCACTTTTTTAAATTAAAGCATTTATGAGAATTTGAATTTATATAAGATTTTTTTTATAATTTGACACGAGACAGAAACTTAATTCGCTTGGTACTGACGTTTCCAATTCTTTGTCTGATATGACCTGAATCGTAAAATAAGCCAAGTAAAGAATCGTCTTTTTCAGAATATGAATATTGTATAGATGAAAACGCAATCAAATCATCGTCAATAAACGACACTGCGATTCACCGAGAGAGAAATTCCCATAATCCGCACACTTGCTGTAAAAATAAACCATGAAATCGCTGAACTAACATGTAACAACTTACATTCATAATCCATATCCACCTAATATTTAAAAAAAAGCAAAAAAACTCGATGGGATCCATACTGGAGCCTAGAAACGGTTGAAGAAATGTGCATTAGGGCACGATTACTGATGGCAAATCGTAATGTTTGCCATCGAACCTGAAGCCGAATCTAAATTGGATGAGCTGAGGATTTGTATTACCGCACTGCAGCTAAATTAAAAATATGGATAAGAAAACGTGCAATTGCTTAAGTAAGAAATGCAAACAGTGAAACCAGCATGACCGCATGCGAGGACTATAAATCAAAGCCCGGAAATGCGACTAACTAAGCTACAAATCCCGCTTTTTTCTCATGACTCTTCCACTCCAGTATACATAGCAATAGTAGAAAAAGCATTTTACCAGTCCGAAATTTAAATACTTGATGGGTCTGCTTAGGGTGACGCATTTTCATTGTAAAGACATTTTGAGATTACCAAATCCAACTATATAGAAGCTTTGAGAAAGCTTCACCAAAGATACGATCGTAAACGCCATACAATCAACGCTGTCATTAGAAATTTTATTGAACCTATCATACTTTTAGATAATGTCTTCAGAATATTAGCTAACGTCAGAAAATATTGGATACCAAACAGAAGCGAGTGACTCTTGGTTTATATATTTACTGCTGCAAAAATTATATTACGAGACACAAAATTTATGAGCCCAAGAAAATTCCTGTAATTAATTCGCAACGATTTCCGATTTTTTCGATTTAATAAAAAGAACTGATGCGCTTGAATCAGTTAAAATACATTCGATGCAAACAGGGAGATCAAGGAATCCGAAGTAATCTAAAGTCAGCTATATATACCAGCGCCACTAATAATAATTATGTAGCTTGTGAAAAGCAACAGCAAAGACTATAATTGATTATAGCAATCAGTTGATATACTTACATCTATAAACGTTAAACACTGTTACTAATGGCACAGGAGCGTCGGCTTAAATTTAAGGACAATATCCACAAATATTCCCCAAATGCGAGATCTCTTAAATAACCGACAGCAAAATAATTTAAAAATATTTTCAGACTATCCAGAACCGGTCAAAGTGTTGGGTAAAGCATGAGATGCAAATACTGATCAGTTTATTTACCAAAAGCATGGTTGCGTTTGCAGGAAACTACTTGGGGTGATGATTTGCCATCAGAAACACAATCATTGTGGATAAAACTTCGAAATAGTCAAAAGGTGTATTCAGTTGCAAACACCTGAAATTAAAATTCCTCGATGTATCACGACTTCAAACTGTGGAATGTTGCACGAGTTGTGTTTTTACATCAAATGGAATTATGCAGCCGCGATATACGCACGATCACAGTGCTATGATGGATCTACAAACTTTCTCATATGTCCCAAAACCAAAGCATTACTAAAACAAATTAGTATTCCGAGACACGAGCTGATAGGTGGAATGCTTTTCAGTTGATTGGATAAACAAGTCCCTGCGAGTTTATCTTTCAACGCATATCGTCAGTTTCATTGTGAAGTGATTCAAAGGTCGTTGATTGGTTTTCCAGTCAACCAAGACGGTGGACAACTTTTGTAGCTAATCGAACAGCAGAAATCATAGGCATCTATAAACCATATCAATATTCCAATTATTTAAGGCTTAAAACGGTATTGGTTAATGTCTATAGATTTTCAATAATTTGAAAGCTAAAACGGATAAAAAAGAAGACTAACTTGGATGTTACATTGGAAGAACTTGAAACGGCGAATCGAAAAGTAGATAATATATTGGCAAACCACGCTGTTCCCGGAAGAGTACCACATACTTCAAAATTTTAAAAATATACCAGACAAAAGCTATCTGTGGTTGCTAAATCCATTGATCGATACCAATGGAATCATCGATGTTTTCGTTGGTCCCATCGCACAGGCAGATCGAAGAAAATTAAAGGGTTATGGTTTGATTGCTAAAAGGGGACTTTTTTTTACTTCGAAAGCTTCACATGGATCTATGAAAATGAATTTAATGAACGCTCACAGGAGATACAAGGGTTATAAGAACGATTAAATGGATTTGACTGAATCACGGTAATTGGAGAGAGTGTCTGTGTAAATGTCGTTTGAGTGTAGTAAACATTCTATTTCTTCGAAATAGTAGATAGTTCTGGAGTAGACCAGATCATCACGAATAAAAAATTTTGAATAGCATAAAAGATTTGGAAAATGATGCAGAAGAGCGCCCGACTACTTTAGAGTATCGTCTCGAATTCAGTAAAATGTGGGAGCTATTAAAATTCACAAAACGTTAACACGTATGTGATGTTTATGACAGACTAAGGTTCCTGTGGATCAAAGGTAGCGTCTGATAAAATCACATCATTTTTAAAGCGGGAAGACATTACTATAATTGTTTAGGAAATTGACACGTACATCTAAAATTTGTTTGACTTTAAGTTATTTAATAATCAACACGTTGTACATCAATTCGTAGTATATCAATTCTCTTATGGATATTAAATAATTGACCTTTTTTTCTTAATTTTTACCAACTAAACGCAGTTGTGTTGCTAGCGTACCAAGCTTTTATCAGTAAATAGCTTTTGAAAAAGCTGTAGATCTTACTTTCTTTGGTTTGGTTTCCAACAAACAGTTCATAAATCAGAATAAGCATAAATCGCGATTTTTATCAAAATTGACTCTCGCCAAGGTCGCATAACTTCACTTAAATGCGTATTGCTTTTTAATAACAATTTCACGACTACATAACGTATGGAATCTATTGTTTTCTTTCAAACCGGCAGTTCTCAACTATATAGATGTATACAATATTAAATTGTCTATTATAGAAATCTAACGTAAAGATGAACAAGTGTCTTAATATATACAACATTTTAAAATTTGAAATTACATTTAATCGTCAAGCGTATATACCTGCGATCACATACAGCGCGTATGTCGAACACGCTTTCAAAGAAAGATTTTCCTACATTTAAGATTTATAAATAGAGATAAATATAAACAAACAATTTTCAAAAATATTTTCATCGCCACAACCACATAATACTATATGGTTGGTTTATTTTTGTAAAGGAAATCTTTAAAATTTTCAAAAACAATTTCATTCTTAAGAAAGAAAATACGTATATGGAGTTTGTTGGCACAATTTATATGGCACAATTTATTTACCTTATCGAGAGTATTGAGTTCATTGCCACTCCAATACCAATAACAATAACAACCAAAACCACCTACAAAAATACTGTATGTAGTAAAGTAAACAAATTACATGTGTGGCAAAATTATTCCAGCTGACAATAACATTCACCCATCTATGTGCTAGTCGACACTCATATATACGAGTATATAGTACATAAGGGAAATCGTATATGTGTTGTAGTGTTGTGGTTGTTAATATTCTTAAAAATCGAAAAATTGTTTTGAATTTTTTTCTATTTCTTTATCATTTATTGAAAATCAAACATAAGTCGCCGAACAATAATACGAATATTGTGATAAATATTAGCTTTTGTGTAGAGGCTTTTCACATTTTAAAATAGAATATTAGAAATAAAAAGGTTCAAGGAACTTTTGAGTTTTGCGTCGTTTTTAAAATTGAAATTACGTTTCGTTTAGGCGAAAAGTGTGAGTATGTTGGCGTATTCTTATACCTACGCAGAGTCTTATCATCCAGTTTCCCATCAGACAAGTATTTTACTTTAATTTCTTGATGTTAGCTGCCATAAATATTTAATTGTCAGTGTAAACTTAAACATTGTACGGTTTGTGTATGATCAACCGACAACTTAATCAAGCCTTCACAACTCGTTTATTAATGAGCCCACTAAATTATATCATTTTAATATTCACTAAACGCATATACATGTCAATTGACTTCAGCGGCTATTTAAACGCAATTGATTTAGATATTGGTAGAATTTGTCCCTCACACAACTCACAATATAGCTATCTAAGATATAGAGGCTGCAAACGTCTATTACTGCGAACTAAAGAACCCCTTCAAACCTTCTTTTGTCACATCCTGTGGAACTCCAGAACTCAAATATGACAAGTGGCTCAACCCACATTTTAAAATAGTGTCAACGAGAACTGTTTGTTTGCGATTTGACAAGTATAATATCGTCAATTTAATCGCAACCGGTGAAAAATTGTACCGTAGTTTATAAAACAATTTGTTTAGAGTCAAACGCTTTACTACATAATCTAATAATACAAAAGAATAGTGAAGCACTTTCGGAACTACAATTTCTACGAATGTCATTAAAAATTTAAGTTAGAGCAGTAAAAGTACTGTAGGTCTTAAGCCATAATGAAAAGGACCTAATATTTTAGAACTATTTCAAATCACTTGCCAAGACACGGATTGGAAACCTTAAGTACTGGTAAAATTTTTTATATAAATGGAGAAATAGAAAAACCCAGAAGATTTAAGCAATTAAAGTACATGTAAGCCATTATAGTAAAGCAAGAATTCATTTCAAATTTGCATACCACCAGCAAATAAAAAAACTCGCATACTTATCGATTACCCGCTTACTTTTCGATTAAATACATAAAATATTTTTGTCAAAGATAAGAGATAGTGTGAGTTGAAATTTTGTTTTTATCAAAGAAATTTGATCAAAGTTAGCTTCGTAAAGCGAAATACGATCAAATATTTTGGACGTACTACTAAAGATGGCCGAAAAATATAACTGAAGCGTTCAACTAACAAAATTGCTAATCAGTGAAT
This sequence comes from Tipula confusa, assembly GCA_963556175.1. NCBI lineage: Eukaryota > Metazoa > Arthropoda > Insecta > Diptera > Tipulidae > Tipula > Tipula confusa. The sequence continues at coordinate 4,038,394 of OY744475.1, forward strand.
ATGAGCAAAATGCAATGAGCTATAATCAAAAAATCCAGATTATAAAAATAGAAATAAGAGAGTGGCCGTTTGTATAAACAAGTAGCTGGCATTATAATTTTATAAATGCGGAGTATTCGGGAGCAACTTGCAGTGGCAATTTAAAAAAAAATAATTGGTTAACATTTTTTTTCTGTTTATTCTATTCAATCTTTTCTGGGGCCGAAGCTCACCCAACTATTTAGCAGTAAATTTTAACATCCTATTTTCCACCGTAGCCAAATCGAAGAAGGACGAATACAGGTTCGCTTAGAATATCCACCTGCACATTGCATTGCTCCAGCCTGCCTGTACTGACATGGAAGATGGTTCAGCCATGGATTCTGCACTCCAATAGGTGATCATCGTCATCACCGATCGTAATCAAGGGATGATTGGTTTATATTTTATTACGTAACAAAATGGCATTTATTTTAGTTTTTATGCTATCAACCCTTTATTAAACTGGGCGCTAATTATATTTAACAGATGTTATCGCTGCTTCGCAGAGTCTATTAAAGTGAGCTGGTGCTGAAGCCACAAAATGCCACATCGTTTTGTTAATGGGCCAGCATAATTTTCGCTAGTCGGCAGGAATGATCGTATGAGATTAAGTCGAGGTGGTGATAACTACTCCATTAGTTGTTCTTGTGTGATTATAGCTTTTTATGAAAGCACTTCACGTAGTTGTATGTCACGCTTGATTATGTACTTATGCATGATGATTGATATTGATAAGGTTTGTGTAGCATGCAAAATCTGAGCATGTGCCTCTTTCACTATTACTTTTGTTTCAGGATGACGACTCGATAGAATGATTTGATGTTTAAAATCGTAATGTTGCTTTGCATGTTCAAGGTGGCCACCAACTCACATGATTCCAGCGTTATCTATGTAAGGTGATAAAAAATAAATGTTATTTGCTTTCTTTAATAATAGTTCTTTAATGGTAATTGTTTATTTATTTAGAGAAACATGAAAACTGCGCTTCTTTTATTATTAAGTTATATATATATATGACTTGTTCAACTCTACTGCTGTTAAATGCCCAATCATACTCGAGTGTTGAAAGTTCGGTAATCTTTATCACGTTTAACCCAGAAAATGGCTCTATCGCTGCTTTTTGATAAAATTAGTTGTTGCTTCAGCGCTTTTCGTCCTTGTTTTACTGGCTTTACAGTTTTAATTGGTTCTTGACGTAGCCAGTTCGGCCCTTGCTGAATATTTGGTGATTTTAATATTTTTGTATCTCGTATATATTTCCTTTTCTCGGTGAGTTTGTCAGCCAAGCAAGGACGGTTGTGAATCCGTCCACAAGATGATCTTTGGTTGTATAATAAGGTCCAAAGACTTGATTAAAAGCTTAAGCATCTTAACGAATAAAAGGGCTTCACATAATTCTGCTGCTTTGCTGCTGTAATGTGCTTTATTTGTGCAATCTTGGTTTTCGATGCAATGATATTCGTTAGAACTTCTCCTTGGCGATTTATAGCACGCGCGTATATCACTACGGCATATGCGCTGTTTAATGAGTTCGAAAATCCACACAAATCAAATCTTGATCTGAGTTTAGCCCTCTTGATATGTTAAGAATTTTTAGTACCTTTAATCTATCTCGAATAGCGATCCATTGAATAGCGACAGCAATGCTTCTGACAATATATTTCTCTTTGTGAGTCTAAAATTGTGACTGGTAGGAAAACGGTCAATGAAAACCTGTCGGTTTGCGGGTCGAATTTAATTCCCAAAATGGATATTATCTTAGTGCCTTCAGTTATTTCTTTAATCGATACTTCTTAGTCGATTTCTGGTACATTCTGTAGTAAATATTCATCGTTTGTGGCCCATTTACGAAGATAGTATCCTCTGTGTGGTAATAAAATAATTAATTCGGTCTGCACTGAAACCGGTTATTCGATTGTCAACGTCCCTATATTGAGGTCATCCATGTAAAAGTTTTGCATCAATATCGTTGCTGCATTCGGATATGTGCCAAATTTGTGACGTACTGTAGCGGAACATCAGTGTAAATGAATCTTCTAATATGGGTTTATTAGGCTTGAACAGTAGAGGAATCATAAATTTTCCAGAATTATCAATTCTAACATGCTTATTTATCGAAGTGTTCAATACATCCAATACAGACTTTGTAATATGGCTATACGCATAGGTATAGTAGTTGGCGTCGATAGCGTCAATATCTGAAGAAAGCTTGGCATCAAGAGCGAAAATATCATCTTCAACACTCACAAATGTTTGTAATGTTTAGCATCTCCAGTCGCGTATGCGTCTCATCATATCGTCAATTTTGTTATTTAGCCTATAATTATTGCTCTTCTCCTTAATAGGCCGTCTATTTTGCAACTTTTTACTGATCTATTCGTAAACGTGGTGAATCTTTGTCACTCTTACACTTCAATCACTTAATTTCATGTTGGGAATCATGATGCGAGCTATAGATGCCAATTAACGAAACAAAGCAGATTTGTTTGAAAAATATGCCTTGACCTTTGAAATCCAACTTGGTTTAAACCAAATTTGACAACCCTATTCACATAATCTGATCTGAAGCAGATCAGTCTTCATAAAACAAACAGGTATTGTTGAATACAAATAAATTAAGAAGATATGGAAATGATCATGAGAGACGGTCAGTTAAAAGGGAGTGATAAGACATTGGTTCCAGCAGCAATAACGAAATTTTGAATTCCTTTGGAGAGTCAAAATAAATTAAAGTGTTTATATATAGCTTAAAGGTGGTTCGACCAATAAACTGCGATTGAAAATTAGTTCATCGTAAAAATTGTATCGCCTGCACTGTTTTCAATTCTTATCACTACATTATACACATATACATACTTTACATAACATAAAACAGTTTAAAATGGATTCTTACGATTCCGCATTACAACAGCAACACAACATCGCAATGTTTTGTATGTACACAAAGGAATTCTCGATATACAAAAAAATGCAGTACGTAAACTAATATAAGTAAAAGACACGACATACGATGATAATACCTCTCACTTATGCAAATGAATCACCACGTTGAATAAAACATTTTCAATCCATTTCCAAATTTTTGGCTCAAATCAAAATATTTTCTATTTAGTAAGGGCATCATCCATCATAAACATAAATTATTTTTGTCTTAGATTGTTGTTGTTTTTTTTTTTTTTTTTTTTTTGGTACATATGGCGGCCAAGAATGGCGGCTAGACGATATCATAATAATATGCGATGATGCAATTTCATCGTAAAAGAAGCCCGACGAAAAATCATAATAAAGGGGAAATCGAAATTTTCATGTACGCATATATAAACGCAGATGTAACAACGAATACAGACAAAGACTATAAAAAGCGACGTGTGAGAGATGCTGTGAAAAATAATGTTGATAGTTGTCTTTGTATGTAGGTGAAATGGAAAATTTTCTTTCGATATATCGTCCATATTTAAATTTTAAAATACAAAAATGCAATCTCATTGCATAGCACTAATGTATGTGCATTATAATTGTATTGTTTGAACACATTTTTATTTTTATTAAATTTTAAATAGCAAGCTTAACAAACACATACATACGTACGTATAAATAGTACAAATCAGCTGTAGTAATTATTCATGGAAATGTATACAGCTCGATATGTACGGTGGACATGGCAAACCGTATCGATTTCCGCCCAGACACTAACAGTTATATATACAAACAACCGTACTAACCAAGGGTTTCGCATACAACCAAAAACCAAAATAAAATATTTGACTTTGTATCCGAGTTTATTTGTGTTGTTGACTTGAGCCGATCGTCGAAAACGGTTGGGTTGGTTATTTTCTTGTTACGTTCATAAGAGAATTAAATAAAAAAAATTTATCAGTTGCAAAGGCAAAGTAGTTTCTTAAAAATAAAATAAAAATACAACAAAACATAAAATTACGCATAAAAGTGTTTCTTGAAAAAATTTTATTCATTTATTATCTTCCGTTCAAGTCGAATGGAACGCCAAATAATTAACAGAACGTTTTAATCAGTGTGCAAATGGTGTGTTATTAGCCATAATATAGTTAATTATAAAGTGAAAAGTTTTTTTTTTTTTTTTGTAATAATAAATTTTAGTGAAATTAAATTGTAATCGTATTAAATAAAATTAAAATTAAAATGGCATTTCGAGGAATTGGATTATTGATTCGCCAGGAATTTGCTGGAATTTTGAAGAAGCCAAATTCGCGCATGATTAGTACAACAAGTGTCGTGAATGCAACATTTCTTAAATATTCACCGAATGCAAATATAAATAAAAATGTTTTGGATCGGTATACACGTCTAAAGTACGATCCAAAACTTGTGCAAGCGACATATATATGGATTGACGGAACGGGTGAATATCTTCGTGGCAAAGATCGTGTACTTGATTTTGTCGCGCAAAAACCATCCGATTTACCATCATGGATGTACGATGGTAGTTCAACATATCAAGCATTGACGGGTAATTCAGATACAACACTGGTGCCACGTGCAATTTATCGTGATCCATTCCGCGTCGGCCCCAACGATATTTTAGTATTGTGTGATACATACAAACCTGATGGATCACCGACCGATTCAAATAAACGGGCGGCTATGCAAAGTGCTTACGATCGTACTGAAAAACATGAACCATGGTTTGGAATTGAACAAGAATATACATTCCTCGATGTTGATGGACGTCCATTGGGATGGCCAACAAATGGATATCCGGGACCACAAGGTCCATACTATTGTGCCGTAGGTGCAAAAAATGTCATTGCTCGTGACCTTGTCGAAGCACATTCACTAGCGTGTCTATACGCTGGTGTACAATTTGCTGGAACAAATGCTGAAGTTATGCCTGCCCAATGGGAATATCAAATTGGACCCGGTCTTGGCATGAAAGCCGCTGACGATTTATGGATCTCACGATACATTTTACATCGCGTGGCCGAAGATTATGGTGTAGTTGTTACACTCGATCCTAAACCAATGGAAGGCAATTGGAATGGTGCTGGTGGCCATGCCAATTTCTCCACGAAAGGTATGCGAGCTGACAATGGTATTGTCGAAATTAAAAAAGCCATCGAAAAACTATCGAAACAACATAAAAAACATATCGAAGCGTACGATCCCAAACAAGGAAAAGATAATGAACGCCGTTTGGTTGGACGCCTTGAAACATCGTCGATCGATAAATTTAGTTGGGGTGTAGCCGATCGTGCATGCAGTGTACGTATACCACGCGGTGTAGCTGCAGCCAACAAAGGTTATCTAGAAGATCGTCGTCCAAGTTCAAACTGTGATCCATATGCCGTTTGTAATGCTCTCCTAACAACAATCCTCTTAGACGAATAAAAATCCAATGTCTAATTACTCATCAATTTAATTTGTGTGATTCTTAAATAATTAAAATACATATTAAAATGTCTACTTTGCATTTCATTAAAATTATAAAATTATATTATTATAGTATTTAAATATCAATGTTTGTTTTTTTTATATACACACACAATATTAAAATTGGATAATAGATTTTTTTCGTCAGTATTTGTCTAAAACTCTAAACAAACGAAGATCGAGGTAAAATTAAAATTCATAATAAATTTTATAATGTTAAGATTAAATTAAATAAATAAAATTATTGTTAATATTTGTTAATTGTTAATTTTAAGACTTAAAAAAAACAAAAAAAAACACATACATACATATATTTTTAAAGTACAATGTTTAAAAAAAAAATTTATCGAGTTTTTATTTTTAAAATTTTTAAGTTTTTATTTCAAGCAGTGTTGGGCAACCTATGTTTTGCGAAATCTTTGTGTTCTGCTTAATTTTTTTATAAATGACGCGAGAAAATTAATAAATACGATTCCATCAACAATGAACTGAACTGAAGTGTTAAAAAAGTGAACATCGCAAAGTGAATGATGATGACGTGGAAGTTTTTTAAATTTCGAGGATCAAAGAAATGTACGTAAAGTAAAAAACTAAAATATCAAAACATTCCAGTTCCCAATCTACGACCAAAATTCGGCCACTGATTTCAATATTTTTCATTACTTTTTCGGAATTTTAAGTTTTGGGATACTAACAAAGAAAGAACGACTCTGCGATAAATTGAAATGCAGCACACAGCTAGAAAAATGAGAAAAATCCCGAAAAATAAAAAAAGAACATCTTTAAAAAAAAGGTTCGCAATTTTTCAAGGCCAATTTATTTAATATTTGGATTTTAAACCGATATATTTAGGGCGATAATAATATGATGATAAACCTGCCATATATGTATTGCTAACTGAAGAATTCCAAGGAAACATTGATGGTGAACAATTAAATAAATTATGATGGGGGAAGTGTCAAAACTAACGAATATCGCTATTCCAAGGTCTACGTGGTGAATTTACTGGTGGTTCAAACTACGATTTTACCACTTCGCGTTGCAATAAATCCAGATTTCGACCAAAATCGAAAAAAAGGTATGAAATTTATTTAGTCAAAATGTCGAAACTCTCGAGAGTGTTACAGTTTTTGGTTTTGTTTGGATTTTGAAGAACGCTGGCAATATTTTCAATGGCAATATTTGTTCAATGTGCAACGGTTCAAGTGGGCCGTATTCATCTTGATAAAGACGAAGAAAATGACGACGAAGATGACGTGAGTTTTCATTGTTATGTACTAAACCAACCCGTTACATATAAAACCTTGCGGAAATTTGTGAAAGGTTATTTACGGCCAAAACGAATAGATTTTCGGAATGATAATTTTTGTTAGACTATCGGCCATATAAGTTACTTAATTCTATACAAAATCGATGGCTATTTCTTGAAGCTTTAGTAAATTAAATTTTGAAAAAACACGAGGTGCTGCGCCTTTTTAAAAATATATGGTTGCAAACCACTGGAATAAATAAACCAAGGTGAAAGTTATAGTTTAAAACAGGTCTCGCACGTAAACAATAAACAATCACAGGTAAAAGTGGGACTACCACCTTAAATTTTTATTTTGGTTTGTTTGATACAATCAGACATCAATTAATTATCGGTTATCTCATTTCCTATGCGACACAGCGTAAACAACATACAACCAGTCCCAAAAATTACATAATCTACGAAACAATAAATAAACATGTTCCCTGTATATAGACATACAATTTTTATCAGATAATTTTATCACGGGCTTGCTAACTCAATTTTTATTTAAGACCAGGAAATGACAACATTTTTGAAAAAGCCAGACATTGGGTTTAATTTTGTTCTTTTGTTATACGATTAACTCTTAGTTGTCGCTGTTAATTTTTATCTTTATTGATTCATTGCCAAAGATTGCATTAGCATGTATGTTCTTAAGCATAATGCAGTAATCAAAATACACTTGACAAGCTTAAGACTTAGTCGATTACTCGACCAATAATTCATAAAAACCTGGTCGAAATATATGTTAATTTTATACAAGATCCAATGGTATAAACAGCATCGTCGTTGATAGCCAAATTTCCAATGTGGATAGAGTTCTTGAATGTTGCCATATTTCTTCATTGCTGCTGATGTAGTTTCCCACCTGAAATTTATCGACTTAGCTGCGTTTTAGTGATTTCGGTAAACATTAACTCTTTGTCATAATTAAATGCTTTCAAATTTAAAGTGATTCTTTCTTCTGATCGAGCCAATAGTAATCGATTCGTCAATAGCAAACGAGGCATTAAGTTTTTCTAATAGTTGTTGGGGCGTTTGTATTACTCTCAAAGTTGAAGCTATGCTGCGCATGGCTGCTGCTCTTTTTCCCCCTTTTTGTTTGGTTTTAGCGAGTTTTCTCCCAATTGATGTGTTTTTTGTGGTGACATTATTGAAATCACTTCCTTCAATTCTAAAACTATTCACCTTTTAAACCATTTGTACTTATAAATTCTTGTTTGGTTATTTAATTTTTTAATTAAACCGTTTTCATAGACTCCTTAAATCCAACTGAAACAATTGACTAAGTTTTCTTTATTAGATTATTTGTATTGTACATATGGTATTCTAAATCCAGCCTACTTCGGTAATTATTTTTCAGTAATAATTTTTCGGTATCATAATTCATAATTCTCAAATAATAAATGAATGGATTTTTACCTTTAAACATTAAATTAAATGTTAACATTTATTATGGGGTTTATTGTTAAAGTGTTTGCCGCTGTTTTCCAAGGCAGCACCATATATCATATGAAACTATTTTAATATTTTAAAATATTTTTAAATTGTATCAGTAAAAATCGAAATCGTAATCATGGAATCCATGATGTGCTTAGTTATTTTAAATATAGTTAAACAAATGTTTCTTCAAATCAAAATCATTGGAAATTTGTGATTTGTGCTAACCTTATAAATGTTATTGCATATAAGTATACTTATTTTTACAATCAACAGACAAGTTATCATCATTTCTTTTAGTAATAACTATGCAAATATGTAATTTATTATGTTTAAAGCTCAAATGATTACTAAACATGTTAACTATTGTTTATTTTGAATGGTGTGTATTAAAATTTAAAATATTTTAATTTCATTTCGCCCAAGTTCTCGAATCTATTAGGCTTGTTTTTAATTTAAAATGTAAAATGTAATTAGTTTATTATAATTAACCATACAACTCAGTTTAATTCGCTCACGTCATGGTGAATGGAAATAGAAATAACTTCAATTTGCATGCCCCATTCTAGTTATAGTAATTTGTTTTTAATTCGATCGTGAACAAACTTCACATAGGAATCCCCACGCTATTATATATGTTCCTTGAAGACTTAAACAAAATCGGTCGAGTTGTTTTGGAGTCCACAGGGAACATATGCACATACTTTTTAACATAAATGTATAAAAATTTTATTTTACGTTTATCTCCAATTTGGGAGTATAGAGCTTCTACTAGGCTACTCCCGCTTATTCTATTGAGGGCTGCTGCTTTCATTTCCATCCATGATTTACTAAGCTCTTTTTCCATTCTGCTAGCACAGTTCCTCGCAAAATTGTTGCTGGCCTTACGACTTTCCTTTTCCCTTGCAGGTTCCAGTTCAATCATATCTTTGATATATCACTTGGTGGTTTACTTAGTGTGTGAACTTTAGTTCTCAACGTTCAACTTCTTTGTGATTTTATGCAGTTGAATGTTTGCTATAATGTTCGATGAGAAGCGCTTCAATATTCGTCGAAACCACTTATTTACAAACTGCAAGTTTCTGAATAATTTTTATCGAATGTTTTGATGACAGTTACACACGAGTGAATCATTCATATTTTGGTCTTGCGAGACAGGACGCAGAGGAATTCTAGATTCAATTTTCTATGTTAACGGCATATCTGGCTTTGTTTATGCGTTTATTTATGTCTTCCTCAACAGTTTTTTCTATTGTGCAACCAAGGCTTACAAATTACAGCTGTACGTATGTTTAAATTCGTATAGCTTTTGTGCTTATTGCTGCATGTCGGAGTGTTTATGTGTGAGCAATACGATCAGAATCAGCATTGGCGAGAGTACGCACCCATCGTCTCTGTTTAACTCTTTTATCATTAATAATCCGTATGTCGCCATTGTTAGTACGTCATCATTTCAATAACTGATTAGACATGTTCTCAATCGCGACAGTTAATTGTTTAACTTTAAACATGCCGTTTAAAGTTAAACAATTTTAATATTGATCCTTAAAATTTCACTCAGTGTTTGGCACTTATTTCTCTGATCCACTGTCATTACTAAGCAGCCTGTGTTACCTGCCTTATCTTACCTGCCTAATGGTCTATCAGTCCCAGTTAGAATACAATTGAGTCTAAATATCAAAAAATCATCTGTTAAATAATGACGTAATGCCACATTGCATTGAGTGAATAAGTGCAAAAAATGAATAGCTGAAGAAAGTAGCACACTCCGAGAAACTTGCCAAGCAAAAACAATAGAACATTATACGCTTTAGTATACAAAGGCACATTGATATATATATATATATATATATATATATATATATATATATATATATATATATATATATATATATATATATATATATATATATATATATATGTATATATATATATATATATATATATATATATATATATATATATATATATATATATATATATTTAGTTTATAAAGCTCTAATGGTTTTAGAAGCTATTCGATTTCATGAAATGAATAACGAATTCACTAACTGGCCGCCGATCACAAACCTACAATAATCAGTAATTATATTACTAAAATGACGTTCGGTTCAAAATATGTTGATCGAGAAAAAACTTTTGATAACTTTAAAAAAAAAGATCGCATTAAGCAAAACAGATCAACAACCTTTTGCCCTTTTTCTTTTATTCAGATGACGTAAGCAAAATAAATTTTTATAAACTTTCACTAATATGTTGATAAACTACGTGTATTGATGATGCCTTTCTAAATTTTAATATTCTGTTCCAATCGAAATTAGTTCGAAAATATGTAAATGTTTGTCCTTCAGACATTTCCGTATTATGAATTTGTTGATCATAATTGAGAACCGATGGCGCACAAAATTGTATTCCATTAAAACAATTCTATGACCACCATGCAATGTGTTGATGATTTTTTTTTTTAAATTAAAACGTAAGTCAATTAATTATCTTATCAAAATTTTTTCATATTTTATAAGTTATAATTAAACATCGTTACCAAAACAATTCAATACCAAGTCAAATTAATTAAATTCTCTAATCGGTTTTCGACTGGTTTGACAAAAAAAAAACACAAAATCCAACGATTTAATTCTTAGAATTTTTTTTTATTGCTTTTTTTTTACTTTTTACATTACTTGAGATCATTTTTGAAGAAAAAATACGGGCAAAAGCGTCCAGTCACATTTCAATGAGTTGAACCTTTTTCTTTGTTGTTCCACAGTTTGAAGTTTTTTAAAGAGAAATACAGAAAAATAGTTTTTGTTAACGAAATTCATTTCGTTCTTCTATTCATGTCTTACAAACATAAACAATTCGTGTTATAGTCTTGCCCAAATAATTTATTTTACGTCCCAATATATAACAATATGAATAAGATTTTAGAGTGAGCATTTGCAACAATGCAACAATGGTGTCTGTATTTTGTAAATGAAAGATTGGAGGAGAATATTATACCTAAGTCAGATGTGAATTAAAGTCTATCAACAGCCGTGCTATAAAGAAAATATTGCTGAAGTATGCGGGGGATCACTAGTCTCGCGGTTCGATGGAGAACGCAGCCAACTGTGTGAAGTTATGAGAACTGCATAAATAAATTTTTTTTACTTTGTTAGGTGAACAAAATCGAAAAAAAGAAAGTACCTTACATTTAATAACATGCACGTTATTTGTTCACAAGGATATTTATTTTATAACAGTATTTATACTGAGGAGCTTTTGATTAAGGTTTCATTCATCACAATCGAGCCACGATCGTAAAGCGTCATCCTTGTCTGCATCTCCGCATCATCTTGTTTGACCAGTTCATTTCATACAGATTCTTCATTTCCCTAGCCAGAAGACCAATCGGAATAATTCCTTCAATAACATGAGTAGCATTCGTATATTTGGTTTGGGACCTTTAATATTTATACCATCAACTTGCTAAGGCCTGTAGTAGCTTCAGCCACCTTATCAGCTATTTCAGTTGCAATGCCATAGTCCATAGACTCAGTATTTTCATTTACTACGAATAATCCACTCAGTCTCCCTTCTCATCACCTGACCCAGATCGTTTTGTTCAGCATCAGTGGCTCCACTATAACAGAAGCGATATCTGCACTTTAAGGAGATGTGGCAGAATAAAATCCTATCGCCCAAGTAGCTGTCTGACATACGTAGTAAATATTTTGGGACCCTAAAAATAGGAGTCCAATGCATATATTCTATCGGACCACCGTGCAGAATTGAACGCATTTTTATCGTTAAAGGTTACCAACAAGACGATTTTCCTGGAGAAATAGTTCCCAATTTGGAGCTACACAAATTATTTTTTCAACATCTTGAATAGTTTTAATCGAGAGAGTTTAGGGAGAGATCTCGAGTAGATCTCTATATCTGGGTGAGTAGGAAACAAAGTGTCAACAATACTATATGTATCTTCGAAACTTATCAATGGGCTTGGAGCCAGTTTTCCAATCTTTTAAGGCCACTGGATAAACATTTCGGTTATGAAATGGTTTAATACTAACACCAATCAGCCATGTTTCTGCATTTACAGCCAACGAAATTGGTCATTTATATCCAATTTAAAGCGAATGTATTCAAGATTGAACAAGTTGGTACCCAAGCGTTTATTCGCGAGATCCAAAATATCATCAATAATTAAAGGACTAAATCTGGATAAATGAAGCCAACATTTAGGATCAACAGTTTTTATTTCAAAATTCGGCAAGGAACTGGTACCAGAAATAGTTATGATATATGTTGATGATCTAACTTAACTGTGTTAATAAATGGACCGTTAGCCTGTTAGTTCTTTAGGATTTCTCACAGGAGAAACTATTAGAGTTTTTAAATTTATTTGACTATCCTCTTGGTGTAAATTTGTATCACTTTTATTTTGTATACATCTAAAATCATTTTCGACAATCATTAGCCGAGATTTAAGAATTACATTAGATTCTATAGCTAATTTTAAATCGGTTCAGCTGATGTGAAACTTCATCACTTCACTGTTTTTCTGATAGTTCTGGCATACTTTTATGCAATTCGGGAATAGACTCTTGCATATCCGAAGTAGCATGTAAACCATCTTTTATTATCAAAAATGAATTGGAAAGTTTCAAATAAATGTGCTTATTTCAAAATAGCATGCTGAAAAAACAAGGCTCCAGATTCCAAATGAATGCTTAACTACAAAACATCCCAACATACTGAAGCGACATAAGAAGTTCATGGGGTTTCCCGGTTACTACAAATATTTGCAAAAAAATGAGCGTCGTTACTCTGGTAAATTTCTGTGAAATTTTATTAACTCAAAATATTAAAATGATAAACTCGAATTTACAGTACTGTGTAATGAAATTTGGACACTTTAGGCACATCTAATCACAGATGTTTTTTCGGTAATTAGGTTTTTTATGCCACATGAGTAAACAAAATACCGCCGTTTTTTTTACAACAATAACTTTTATTTGTATTATTTGTTTTTGACATGATGTCATGACTATAAAGCAAAACAAACAAAAAATATTGAGACAGCGGTTGTGTCAAAAACAAAAATGTGAAAACAAAACAAAAAATAAAATAAAAAAAAAGATTACCAACGGAAAAAAATAACGTCAAAAATTTTGGGTGAGCTCGGAAAACGTTTTAAAGATTATACCCAGGAAAAATTATACCATTTTATTGAAAATTTAATGTTTAATAATTAAAAATGATTGTTTTTTAAAATTTTTCATTTATTAAAATAGAAAATGTGGATTTACCGTAAATTGAAAATCTGTTTTTAGAAAAACGTCGGTATTTTTGTCATGTGGCAACGTCTTAAAAATAAATTAGACAGGATATTTTCCTTCTGATTTTATAGTACATGAAAAGGATAGATATAACTTCGATACTGACCTCAAAGGTGGTGGCATATTGATAGATGTAAAGCGAATATTCCTAGAGAATTGATCACTCGCTATATCCTTATATCATTTAATCACCGTACGCATAATGGTAAGCAGTACATCTCTGAGTAGGGCTGATTGGGATTATCTTTAGCATATGGTGAAGTATTTTAATGATATTGTTACAACATTCAACGCATTACTCAAAGCTGGAGTCCAAAGATTGGTTTTGTTGGTTAGAACCAGGCTGCGCTTCCATGAATATTGATACAACCGGAAGCTGGTTAACAACGGGAAACGCCGCAATAAGCTTTACACTTTATATAGGCTTCATAGATCAAAGTTTTGTACTGATTTTGCTGACACCCGTGCAAGGAGTTTAACATCATGAATTGGTTTTTGTACAACAAGTGCATGTTGCAGATAGAAGATGATTTGTCAATAAATCCGAAGGACTTTTGGAAATTTATTAACAATGACAGCATCTGGGTTCCCTCCGACAATGAATTATCAGAGCTAAATTGCCAATACCTCCACTGGCATATATGATCTGTTTGTGGGTTGTTTCGCTTCGGTTTACGAGTCAACATCGCCATCTTTTATCACTTTACATTCCTCAGTCATAGTTCCAACTGCAGTTTTAGTTTCATCAAGTTTACAGTAGACGAGGTTCAGTTACTCAAATTTGGTATCAATAAGAGTCCCGGGCACGCCGAATTTCTGCCTATTTTGTTCAAGGGTTGTGCGGAGAGTTTGCCTTCTTATGTTATCTCTAAAGTCGTTTTTTCCAGATCACTGAAAGATTTCAGTTGTTTGTTCTACTTTTAATTTAAGAAAAAGAAATGATGTAACGAATTACTGTGGCGCTACACTTTTTTCGGTCATACCTAAACACTTTTTGATTCAATGGTTCATAATGCTTTGCCTTTTTTCAGACCTACTGTTTTTCCAGCTCAGAATGGGTTTTTTCTTAGGACATCGACCATATCTTGTTTGGTTACATTTTGTTGTGATCTTTTTAGCAGTTACTCTAAATTCCAACTCGACGTAATCTATACCGATTTTGCCAAAACCTTAGATAGTTGATGACTTATTTTTGAAATTTTTGGCAGTTCGTGCAGATTTCCAAATGTTCTTCCCGGTGTTCTCATGCTGATTCCCTAATATAATTCATTATACCCGATATAATTTCATTATAGCCTCCAAGATAATGAGCCAAGCCCCACTTCATCATTTATCCCACAATCAATCTGATACTGTTGTTCTTCTGCCATATCAGCACCGTTTCGGTATGCTTGGATTGTAGTGGCTTGACCACCACCGCAATGTTTCATCAAATGTGAGTGTTAAAATCATTTGCTTGTTTTATCACTTCAAATCGATCGCCTTACAATCTTGTTAGATATTCTTTGCCTGTTGTTTAAGATATTTATGCCATCTCAAGCCTATATCTACTTCTACTATAGTAATGCGAGTTGAGTCAGAATCCTATTTATTGAGATTATTGTTATTGGAATAGTTTAATGAAAGCTAATGTAAAAATAAGGGTTTAAGACGTCATAACATCCCAACCATTTTTATTAACCCTGAAGAATGAGTCCGAGTAATTTCTGGGAAAAAATCACGAGCATCCATAATATATTGGCTTTAAACTGACCCTGGTGGCTCATGCAGCTTTTTATTTAATCATAAAATTAGGAATTGGAAAAATGTCTTATAAGTTCTCTATGAAGGAAGCGACCACCATTTGGGAATACTTTTAAACATATTCCGCGATCACCGGTTCAAACTGTATTTCTTTTATTAAACGTAAAGAAACGAGTTAGAGACCATATAGCGTCATAAACAAGTACATATGTTAACAATCACTATACAAGTGGTGATGTATCCCATAGGACAAATTGAAATACAATAAAAATAAGAGCAAGATCTTGACCCCCAAATAGTTAAAGACAATCTATTTGATCGGCCGCAATTTTATGGTTTTGCAAAACGAATATGTTCGGGTAAAACTATTAATTGAAGAGAATTAGACAGTTAAAACAATTAATTAACGCAAGACGAATTTGTTTTTTGGTTGTCATTGAGTTGGTTTTAAAGAACGTTTCGATTTTTTTTTTTAAATACCAGCATAAATATATAAAAGATACTTCGGCAGTCGCTTGCTCATTTACATAAAGTATATAGGTGTTTTATTGACTTCAACATAAATATACATGTGGTTTCTACGAATTATCTTTAATAAATTTATTCGTATCTGTTTTGCAATTAATTTTTTTGTTATTTTAAGAATATCTTGAATGTTTTCTAAACGATTTCGAAATTAAATTTATTTTAAAACTATTACACGTCGGTTCTAATATTATAACAACAAATCGTTAGTAAGTTTATATAATACTAACTATAATGATTACAGAGTTATAAGATTTACTCGGGGTCATTGACTATAATAAAATCTTATGAATTAATCATATCGAACAAAAACATTGGCTACAAAGTAAATATTTTCTACGTTTTTCAAATTTGTGTCACAGTTTGGCATTTTGCCAGAAAGTACTTAACCGTATAATTGTTGATAAAGAAAAAAACGTTATTGAATTTTCATTTTCTTTTGACCCATTGCATTTCATTCACATTCAACTTGGTCTAATTTGATAAGAAAATGACTACAAAACAAATCAGTAAATAGGGAAAATCGTTAAACAAATTAACATATAAATAATTTACGCGATAAATATTTTGGCAACAGTTACCATTATTAATTAATTACTTTAATAACTGGGTAGTTTAGCCCCTACTAAAGATGTGCCGTGTCCATAATCCAGTTATATCGTTCTAGATCACGAGCCAGCTCGTGCTTTTGACCTTGGTATGGTCACAACAACTAACGTCAAGAGAGCTGTGTAGTTTAAATTTTGTTCTAAGTGAAATAGAACAAATGAAATCAGATTTTGATTTGTAACTACGTGTATATGGCTGTTACCTCCTTGAAGTTTTAGGATTAATGATTTGACGACTTAGGATAAATTCGAAACGAGACTTATTTCAAACTTATTAACGTTAATATAAAAAAATCAAACAATAATAAATTTTTATATATTTTGTGATATTGACAGCTAATTTAGAAAGAAATGGATAGCATAAGTGAATTCGCGAGGGGACTTATTTGAATAAGTCAAGTTCCACAAATACTTATTTCATTTCGAATACACCCTGGGATTAGTTTTCGCTCGAGTCAATGCAACCGCAATCTTCTTCTGCAAAAATATTATAAAATCTATCAAATCAATAATCGACCAGTAATTATAATACCAATATAGCGGTAATTTCAATAACCTAAGGCATTTTTGTGTTTTCAGCAATATTACATTATTTGACTTTTTTGTGCAGTTTAAGAAGATAACAATATTTCCATCACTTTCTTAAAAATGCATTGCCTTTTGCTACGAGTAAAATTCTGACATAAATTAAAACTTTTGAGTAGCTATATCCAGTGTGTTTAGACGTTTGTTAATTACATCATGTTATTTCCTAGTTTTAACTAAAAATTGTTCGTCAATTTTGACTCGTGTGAATTGTATATCGATGTAAAAACTCAACATAAATCAACATTTAATCAATAGTATTTAACCAAATTAAAATCAATTGAATTCATTTCTGGTTATTTGGTACAAAATTTAAGAAAATATTAACATTTCGAATAAACTTTTACAGAACCCAAATCAAAAATAACGATTCATTTCTAAACCACAGATAATTATACCAGATAAACATCTTGTATGGCTAAAATTTACATAATAGTAAATTCATACATCACAAATACATCGCAACCAAAATTTTATCAAAACGAAAAATAAATGAACTATTTCTTTCTATCAAAAAATAAAACAACATTTTTATGTTTTTCATAAATTTTTATTTGGGTTATTATTTTATTTTTTGAAAACGATTTGTAGTCCCAAATCCGCGGAATGATTACAACGGTCCGCAAAACTTTTTCCTATATTTTCCTATTAATAATTATTATTATCTAAAGT
Organism: Tipula confusa; assembly: GCA_963556175.1. Taxonomy (NCBI): domain Eukaryota; kingdom Metazoa; phylum Arthropoda; class Insecta; order Diptera; family Tipulidae; genus Tipula; species Tipula confusa. The sequence goes on from OY744475.1 coordinate 4,056,009, forward strand.
TTGGATTTATTGAACTCATAAAAGGTGAAGTTGATTCTCCAGGATCTGAATGTTTTATATGTGGGGACATTTTGTCAAACGGAAGTGTGAAGCCTGCTAAACTTATTCATCATATTAAAACAAAGCACGCGCAGATAGAAACAAAACTAATTGATTTTTAAACGTAAAAAACTTGAGTTTAAAATTCAAAAAGGTCTTTTATTGACAGTTGTTCGGTTTGTTACGCATTGCCAGATGCAAAAATACACACAACTGCAGAAGATTCAATTTAATCCTGTTCAGTTGATGTATGTGAGGAAATTTTAAGTGCTGCAGCTCGGGATACATTAAAGAGCCTGCCTCTGTCTATTAACACAATTATCTGATAATATTGAAGATTAGATAATTCAAAACGACAGAAATTCTATTTATTTTGCAATACAATTAGACGAATCTATGTATCGATATATTGATTACATAAAGTAAAAGATATAAAAGAAGAATTTTTTTGCTGCATTGAGTTGTGACCTTCCCATAAGACGAGTTCCGAAATCTTTAAGACCATCGATGATTATTTTAACATCAATTATCTTGAATGGAAGAATTGCTTTAGTTTATGTACAGATGAAGGAGCTAGTATGACAATCGGCAGTTGCGAAGAAAATTAATTTCCAGAGGAAAGGTTCTCAAAAGATTATTTGAATTGAAAAAAGCGGCTGAAGTAATTTTAAAACAAAAAGATAGTCAGTTCACTAATGTTTTATCTGACAAAAATTGCCTAGCTAAACTTGCATAATTTTCAAATATATTTGCACCCATTAATGAGCTAAACAAAATCCCGGATTACAAAATCCCGGATTACCAAATCCCGAATTTCAAAATCCCGGATTAAAAAATCCCCGATTACAAAATCTGAGTTTACAAATTCCTGGATACTTATTTCATTTCGAAATGGAATACTACATCCAGAATGAAAAATCCTAGGATGAAAAATTCTGGCATAAAAAAATCCCGGATTACAAAATCTTGTATTAATAAATCCCGGATTAAAAAATCCCGGATTACAAAATCCCAGATTACAAAATCCCAGTTTAAAAATCCCGGATTACAAAATTACAGATTAAAACCCCCAGACTACAAAATCCGGATTTAAAAAATCCCCAATTACACAATCCAGGATGAAAAATCCTAGAATAATAATCCCGGATTACAAAATCGCGTATTAATAAATCCCATATTACAAAATACCGGATTACAAAATCCCAGATTTCAAAATTCGGGTTTAAAAAATCCTGGATTACAAAATCCCGGATTTTAAAATCCAGGATTACAAAATCCCAGTTTAAAAAATCCCGGATTACGGAAAAATCCTAGTATTAAAAATAATTATATGAAAAAAAAATTCCGGATTATAAAATCCAAGATTACAAAACCGGTACCGAGTTCGAATTTTAATAGAGGCAGGATGTGCAAAAGGTAATTTTTCACACACGATTACGATCGATGATATTGACTATCACAACTTTTAAAAAAATAAGGAAAAAAAAAGATTATTTTCCAAAATGTATGTTCAAACCGAAAGAGTTCGACAAATTACGCGTAAAACAATGGTGGAAAATATTACACGCGAAAAATTATACTTTATTACTGATAAACCGTGGGACTAGCACTGAGTATGCCTAATACGCCTAATAAGGAATGCAAATCATATTCCGAAATTTACGATTTAAGATAACCTCTCATTTTTGCCAATAACGTAAATTTTAAGGCCTTATGCCTTGCTTGTGTATATTTTGTGGAATATACACAAAATATTTGTGTATATGGTTGTGGAGTGATTAAATTTGGAACCAATACCAGCTGAAAACTGTACAAGTGGTCTCTTTCGAGACCTGGGCTAATTGAAATTGTTTGTATATATATTGTAACACAGATAATGAAAATTGTATAGGCAATTAAATCAACATTCAATCTCGTTCATTTCATGTAGATTGGCCAACTTTTAGAACTGCGCTGATGAAATCGAGTGGGTAAAACTTTGCTAGTATAGATTGCTACTTTTGGTACCACTGTGAAATCAACGTAAGTCGTACAATTTTACAAGTGCATATTCCGCAATTCGCTTAATATATTTCCACATACCAAAAATATTTTTGGCTAGTCTTAAGTATCGCTCAATCAAATTTTTAGTGTCATTTTGGCATGCTCGCTCCTACGCCAAATACTTTCAACAAATGTATGAGCGTATAATATATGAGCATTAGCTGTAATTTAAAGCAGTTCCCACTACATAATAAATTGTTAGCCTCGTGACTGTAGATATTGATGACGATCTTGTTGTGTTATGAATTGGGATTTGAATTGTGTTGATTTCTATCTGCATAACATATTATATAAATAAATTTACTTGGGCGGACTTGGACAATGAACTGTCGTCTTACTTCATATAGAGAGATATTTACACAACCACGATCTCGATACGATCGAAATTTTATTTGTCCTGACTATGCGATGTTAAAATCTGGTAACCCTGGACACCGGTAAATTTGGGCAATGACTAATTAATTTGGATAGAATCGCAAGATTCTAGAATCGAAGATGTAGTACTGCAGTTTTTATGCTAAACTTTGTTATAGAGACTGTAAACGCCCGTTACCGTAGCTCTAAATAGCTCTATCTAGAACGGATGCAATCAGGTAGGACATAAAGCTGTGGCATACATAACGCAGCCGAACTATTCTTTGTGTGAACCACTACCTAGTGCTAGGAAAACTGTTCATAAGCGAGGAATAGATACCTGTATGGCTTTTTAAAAGATTTTTCTGGCTAAGAAGGGAAGCAGACCGAAATGTTTATAAGTAAATGCAAAGAGATGGATCTAAGATAGTGATTGTCAGCGAGCATTAGCGGGAAAGAAAACCCTTGACCTGAAAAGAAAACCCTTGCAATGAGCAATGCACGGGCATTCTAATGGGGTATGCTACATCAGAGTATTGCAGGTAAGCTCATCATAGAGACAACTTGAAGATTGAACCTGCAAATTTTAAATGAGAGATCCAATGGATTTTACTGACGACCAGGCTTTGGAAATTCCTTACAAGATATAACAATGATTTTGGTATGGCTAGCGTCCTTTTCAACGGATTGACGAGTAACTAAGGACTACAAACAATTATTTTGTAACCACAATTATATTACCTTTCAGCTGGATGACGGAACCCATACTAGCATGTGAGAAGTCATGCCTTTCACGGCTGGAGCACGTCCAGCATAGATAGTGCAAAACTGTCCGTGTTTTTGGAAGATGGTTTGACTTGCATGTTACGAGATATGCAGGAGAATCCAACTGTAGCTGATATTGATGCTGTCATTGACGGTACAATTTGATATATCCAGTGGGATTATGAATTCTCGATACCTCTTCGAAGTGGACCATTGGTATCGTCCAACTTACGGCGAACAGCACGTTCCTTGAAGGGGAACGGCACAAAAAAGAGAGGAGACAGCAATAACCCACTGAGCACAAAAATTGCAAAAATGTTGTTAGTGTTATCTTCCCTACACAAATTTCAAGAAGAAAGCGTTCCATAACACGTTGAAGCCACACCCTGTTGTATTTATGAAAGTTAAGAAGGCACCGGGGCCATCCTTGTAGAACCACTGAAGGTGGTGTTTAGTAATCAGCTGTAGCTGTCGCTAAACACATACAATATTTATTTGGCAGCAAGAGTGTTCCCCTCATCCTGGAAGGTGACTCGGCTTATGCTGATCAACAAAAAATGATGTGGTAATCGAACTTCCCCATGGACAAACAAATCTTTCGGCATTGTTGATACGATGGAAAACATCTAGAGAAGAGGACTGGCCATTTGGGTTGCTGTGGATTTGCCTCCAAGGCAACACCGCATGCGGTCACTCGACCATAAATGCCATTAAGAAGGTAGTGGACGATTGTAACAGCAGACAGTGTTATGGTCACATAGTGTTTATGATCACGCATGACGTCATAAATTCTTGTAACTCGATAAAATGGAATGATATGCTCGGTGCGCTTCAGCACCGAGCATATCATTCCATTTAATCAGCTGATTTCTGAAGGAATAACTCCAACTGATCTGCCCGCGTTGGAGATCCAAAGAGCCTTTGGCTGAGTGCTATGAATGTGGAAAGGGACGATGATGTGACTAGAGTTAACTCTAGAGCTCTAGAGATATGACAGAGAAGATGGGAGGAAGGAAGAATAGGCCAATGAATGGCTAATTTGATAAATGAGGTCCAGCTTTGACCGTCGTAAGAATATTATTTAGAAATTAGCACATGAGTTATCTGACTTCAAGACGTTTTTTCATAAGTACTTCATTTTTCTAAATTAATACTTTTTTGGTAGAAGAATTTGGTATTTGATAAAACATCGTAAAAAGTGTCAAAGTGACGAAGTAAGCAAAAATATTTGTTTTTATATCGATAGAAGATTTACAACTCATATGAATATACTTTCCGATGATTGCCTATGGAAAAAAATGTCATTGTAAAATGTCACCGCAAATATTACAATTAACCTTGTGAACTCTATTATTCTATTAATTGTGGTGAAAATGTAAAACTATTATCATACCATATTTAACCGTACTACCATAAAAGCTACCATAAAAATATATCGCTAACTTATACGATTTTAAATGATTTATAATTCATTGTATCACACGAATTAAAAATATATTAATGTAGAATAATATATGATTATATTTTTATCAATAGTAAATAAATTAACAACGTACTGGTATATCACAGCTACAACGCATGCCCCATCATATTTATAGACCAAACCAAACCAGCTTAATATTTTTTTTATCAATGTAAAAAAAAAATTTGAAATTTACCAGCTCGAAGCCAAGTAATAAACTCATTTCTATCAAATTCATATTATGACAAATGTTATATATATAAAACAATTCATAATATATAAGATGTAAGTATGTACATAATAATACAAATATGTATGTACATAATATGTTCGGTAGTGATAGCAGACGAAAGAAAGTATTTGTTAGATATAAATTTTTTTTTTTTAGATACAAACATACGCGTATATATAAATATATCAGCCACCCACAATTAAAACTTAATGTCAATCACTTCGAAGCGATATAAATATTTTAAAATTGTTGACCTCGTTTCACTCATCAGTTTATAAATTTTCGATAACACATAATTTTTCATTTTTTTTAAATGTGCTCCAACTTTCAAAGTTTAAAATTTACATAATTTTTTATTTAGAATAGACGTTCCTCAAAAATATTTGTCATCAAAATCGTGTCTAAAAAATTGGACTGTGCAATTTTCGATGGCCTTCCTGAAAAGATTATTTCGTCTTCGGATTATCGTTAAATTAATCTCTTTTCAGTTATACACTCTGTCGTTTCATAAACCATTTTAAATTATTAAATAAATAACACTTTTAAAACAAACAATTAAACGAGATAAGAATATTGTCTTAAGCCGCGCGTTTAGGTAATTTGCCTAACAAACGGCAATCATCGTGAATTCACACAAACCTAAACGACTAAACTTTTATTAAACACCACCACAGTAATTAAATTTTGTTTTGAGTGAATAAATCACTGGCAGTTAGTAGAGAAAATTATAATAATGAAGCCTACATAAGAAGATACATTTTAAAATATTCATGAAGCAAACATTTAAGAGCAAACAATAAAGATTAAAATCTTAACACTATAAAAAAAACTTGAATCTACATACACACATATATAGAAAACAGGAAACAGAAAATATTCTAATTAAATCAAATAAAATCTAAAATTTTATTATGAATTTATAGTTTTTAACCCGTTAATTGGTAAGGCTGGGCGCGTGTACATTTGTCTTAAGATTATATACGTTTGACCTTATAAAAAATTCACTTGATATTCAATTATGGCTGGAAAATATTTTGTGTGTCGTAAGAAAACCTACATCTGGCTGTAGAACGATTGCAGTACTGTTACGTTCATTATGAATAAACATAATACACTAGCCTCGAGTTGCTTCGAATTTCAATTTGCGTCGAATTTTGGACGCATCTCGAAATTTATGCACACGTAATAAAAAAACTTGCTCATGTGCATGTATATAAAATAGAATATGATGAAAATAAAAGGAAATTAAACAAAAATGTTTTGTAGAAACCTAACAAAACGAAAATGCAATAGAGCAGGGGTGGGATGTTGTAACATCACTATCGATACTATCGAAAGTGATGATCACATCACTAGTGATGAAAGTCGGTATGTTGTATCATTTTCGACAGATAATCGATAATTGTATATTGCAACACTTTTTTTTACTTGAAATGACAGCTGTTTGTGAGACATTTTAATATTATTATTCTTATTAAATAAATAAATGAACATTTTTTTCATAAATAGTATGATAAATAATTGAAGCAATATTGGTGAAGTTATTTTGTTTGTTTTTTGTTAATAAAAAGTTCCGTCATCATCAAAACATCAAAATATATTTTTAGTGTCGTATGCTAAGGGACAAATATTTATGACACCTAATACCCTATATACAAAATTCATATCAGAATTTTACGTTGTTTTATAATAATATTATATGTTTTTATAATATTATAAATAAATAAACAAGCTTATTCTTAATTTTTGAAAATTATTATTAATAAATTTTAATTAAATTGTATTAATATTTGTTTTCCTTGAAGTCTTAACATATGTATCACTCAGATTTTTGATGAGTGATGAAACATCGAAGTTTTCGCTTGTCGAAAGTGGTACAACATACCAAAAGTGATAATTTATCGAATATCGAAAATTGTGATGTTACAACATCCCACCCCAGAGTATTTACCAACATTTTAAAAGTAAATAGGGAAATCCCCTTAAATGGTTCAACTACCAATTTTGACGAAACGTTTTCATTAGTTTTCTTTCTTTCGTGAGCATTAGTCATCTGTGAGCTCGCTCTTCATTTATTGTAACAATTTATTTTGGTTCGTATTATTCAACAATTTATTTTGGTTCGTATTATTAATTTTAAAATTTATGTTAAATTAGGAGTACGGGTTAATCTTATTTTAATTGAAATATGGATCGTAAACGTGCAGTAAAAGATTTACCGAAAATACCTGCCAAAACAAGTAAAAAAGTTATTTCATTGGGATTGAAGCTTGATGTTTTGCGACGTTTTGAATCAGGTGAGAAACCAGCTAACATTACAAGAATATTAAATTTAGCCCCAACAACAGTGCGCGGTATTTATATTCGGGATGCCACAAAAATTAAAGCTCTATTTGTGGTAACAACAGGAACTCAAGTTAAAACCACAGTTATCACCATGAGTTCTCTCTTGGTTAAAATGGAATCGTTTCTTTCACTATGGATCGAACAGCAAACACAAAAACACATACTGCTCAGCAAAATGATTATTCAGGCTAAAGCGAAAAAGAGTTTTAACGATTTGCAGGTTACTGTGCCATTACGAAGTGAATCGTTCAATGAAAAATTTAACGCTAGTGTAGAGTTAATCTACACAACATTCATTTAAAAGGGGAAGCAGCCAGTGCAGATCATACGGCTGCAGAAAAATGTTGTAGAGTATTTAAAGATGTAGTGCAGGAAGGTGGATACACTCCACACCAAATTTTCAATGTTAATGAAACAGGCTTGTTCTGGAAACGCCTTCCAAAGAGGACATATATTTCAAAAGAGGAATCTGCTGCAGCTGGATATAAAGTAAGCAAAAATCGGATAACATTACTTTTGGGTGGAAATGCGAATGGCGATTATAAACTTAAACCCCTTCTGGTATACCACTCAGACACTCCAAGAGCTTTGAAAGGAATTAATAAAAAGAAGCTTCCTGTGCATTGGCGCGCAAACAAAAAAGCCTAAGTTACTGGAGTATTATTTTCGGATTGGGTAACCAATTGTGTAATTCCGGAATTCAAAAAGTACTGCGAAAAAGAAAATATGGATTTAAAAATATTAGTCCTTCTTGATAACGCACCAGGGTATCCGACATATTTGGACGAAATAAGTCCGAATGTTAAATTTTTATTTATGCCACCCAACACCACTTCAATCATTCAACCTATGGATCAAGGAGACAGATGAAGATGAAAACTCGACAGTTGAAAATTTTTGGAAGGCATATAATATTTTAAAAGCCATTAAAAATATTGAACATTCTTGGGCCGAGGTGAAACGAACCTGCATGAATGGCGTCTGGCGCAAAATTTGGCCAGAATGCGTTTCAAATGATATATTGACATTGACCAGGTCCACATATGGTTAGGGAGAAATTATCGAATTAGCGCAAAGAACCAATTTTGAGGGAATGGATGAAGTGGGACTTGAAGATCTTATTAATGACGCAGATTTGAGTATTCCGACTCAAGATTTAATAGCAATAGCTGATAACTTCGCAGAGGATTCTGTCAGTTCTACGGAGGAGCTAGTAACAAAGAGTTTCAGTACTAAAGGTCTAGCCAAAGCGATTCAATTAATATCCGAACGATTAGAAATACAAAGTTCAAGAGTAGTAAATGAAGTCAATACAAGTATCAGCTGCTATGAAGCAATTTATATTCAGAAAAAAAAGCTGCTACTCAGAGTACTCTTGATAAATTTTTTAAAAGTCAACCTAGGCAAAAGGAACTACCAACTGATATAGAATGCTATGAATTAGATTCAGAATGAGGTCCTAGTTAAACTTCAAAATCTTTGAAATTAATTGTGATAATGAAAGCGAATATTTTTGAAATGACTGAAATTTATAATTTACATATTTTAGGTTAAGGTAAAACGTTAAATAGGTACATATGAGCATTACATGAGATTACATACTCCATTAATTGTTTTGAAGTACATATTTATGATTTTTTTTATTTATTTATAAACTTTAAATTGTTAACTGTTATTTTTAATTTATCTATTGGAGTAATAAACAATATGAAATAAGGATATAAAATTTTTTAAGGTTTCGAGTTCTGTTGTTTTGTGGTACGTCGCACTTTTCTGGAACGCATTAGCCACGCAACTCGAGGCTCTAGTGTATTATGATTTTTATTTAATCAAATTTTTTTTTTTTTTCATAAATCTTCTTTATTATTTCTTTTTTATTTACAATCTAGTCTAACGCTAATAAGCAATTTTATTCTAACTTAAATTACTACATTTTACTGAAATTTAAGTGTTCATCCATCGATTCACTCCTTAGTTTTGATATTTATTATTTGATCGCGCTTTTGTTGTGCGCTAGAAAAAGCTTTATTTTAACTGATTTTACACTAACTCAAAAGACTTTACTCTTTTGAGCTTTCTAACTAAATCCGTATTATCTAGTAGCTGGATGGCCTCTATATTAACATGGTGAAGTAACCGTTGTTCATGACTTCTAGCAAATTTCATAATTTCCGTTTTGATCGGTTCTATGCCCAAATCTTTGTGGATGTCGCTATTTCCATGGTGCGTTGACGATGTTTCTTAGAACTTTGTTTTGGAATCGTTGGATAATGTCCTTGTTGCTCTGCTTCGTACATCCCCACAGCTGTATACCATAAGTCCAAACAGGCTTCAGTATTTGCTTATAAAGCAAAAGCTTATTAGGAATTGATAGATGAGAGTTTCTTCCCAGTAACCTATACATTTTATTGTATTTTAAGCCCAACTCGTCTCTTTGCTTTTTTACATGAGCTTTCCATCGAACCTTAGCGTCTAATGTCATACCAATATTTGGCAGTGTTTGCATGTGGTATTTCTTGATTGTTTAAATATACTGGTTTATGTACTAATCTCTTGTTCGTAAAGTCGACATGTACAGATTTAGTTTCATTTAATTGTATGCGCCATTTTTTTGTCCAGTTATGTACTTGCTCTATGGCGGTTTGTAATTTCTCTGTTGTATCTGAGTTGTTATCACCTACTGCCATGATTGATAGCTGTGTCATCGGTGAAAGTTGCTATTATGTTGTTTTGTGGGATTGGAACATCTCGGGTGTATAGTAAATACAGAAGTGGCCCAAGTACACTTCCTTGTGGAACACCTGCTCTTATTTCCTTAAGCTCAGAATATTCATCTTCTTGCTTAAGCCTGAAATATCTTTCTGTCATGTATGATTCCAGTATTATGATGTACTGTTTAGGTAGGATTAATTTGAGTTTGTAGATTAAACCTTCGTGCCAAACCATGTCAAAGGCCTGCGCTACATCAAGGAATACTGCGGAACAGACTTTTTTCTCTTCTAAAGTCTTTTCAATGATATTGGTTATTCTATGCACTTGATCAATAGTTGAGTGCTCACTGCGAAAACCATCGGCAGCAACGATATAGGCCTATATGATGTTATTAGATGTGGCGGTTTTCCTAGTTTGGGAATCATGATAACCTCAGTCACTTTTTAAAGTTTTGCCACGTATTTTAACCTAAATACAGCATTTATGATATTAGTTAATTTTAACGTAGCTTTTCTTGGTAATTGCTTTATTATTATTCCGGTAATCAGGTTTGACCCTGGTGCTTTCTTTAAGTTTAAATTATTTTTAATTTCGTTTGCTACTTCAGTAGATGATGGAGGTGTGACCTCTTCGAGAATTTGTATTATGTTTTCATTCAATGTTTCTCGTAATTGACATTCATGAGGTTGAAATATATTTTCAAGATGATTAGCAAATCCTTCTGCTTTTTCTTTGTTTTTCCTTGCCCATATTCCTTCCATTTTCCTGATAGGATGAATTGACATTATTGGCATTTTCAGGGTTTTAGTTGATTTCCAGAGCGAATAATCCGTATTACTGTCATTCGTCAACTTACTTAAGTAGAAATTAACTGACTCATTTTTTAACTTCTGAATTTCTCTTGTTAATTGCTGAGTAAGATTGTTTAGTGTTTTTTGTCTTGTGGAGCTCTATAGCTTAGTGCCACTTTTTTCTGGACTTGCGTTTATCCCTAAGGAGATTTCTAATATCTATTGGATAGCTATTTCCTTTTAGCCTTGATTTGATTTCTGGTGTACTTTGCCATGCTGTTTGTTGAATATCCGTATTGAACTTTTCTACTTCTATGTCCAATTGATCCATAGTTTTTAACGGAACTTTCAAAAGTATTCTTTGTTCAAGGTGTTCTTTGAATCTTTCCCAGTCCGTATATTTGTTGGTTAATGCTGGATTATTCCCTTTTTGGATGATATACTCGGTTAGAGTTAGGACTTTTGGAGAATGATCTAAGCTCATTGGCTTTCTTCGATTTTCATAAAATTATTAGAAATATTTTTGGTTATAAAAAAATCGATCAGGTCAGGTATTTTTCCTGGGTCAGTTGGCCAATATGTTGGTTTTCCTGTTGAAATTGATTCACATCCATTTTCTTTAATGGCAATCAGTAATTCTTTTCCTTTAGTTGTAGTTAATCAACTAAATGATTACAACTGGGGTTCAACCCAGTAAGTATTCTTTGCATTGAAATATTATGAACCTTTTCCCCAGACGCTTGAAAAACTCTGAGTATTGTTTGTTTTTAATAGGATGTCTTGGTGGACAGTACAATCCTGCAACAACAATAGGAAAGTTGTTGGTTTCTATATAAACCACTGTGGCCTGAATTTCTTCTTTTTCATTCTTTGCTTCTTCAAAATGTTGGATATTTTTTTATGATAATTGCACTTCCTCATCTGGCTGAATTATCTGGATGAATAGTGTGATATACGCAATAGCCTTTAAATGTTATGTGGGATTGCTTAGTAAAATGTGTTTCCGAAATATTCTCAATGTCGAGGACTGCTTATAGTTCTTGCTGATGCCGATGCAAACCATTAGCATTCCATGATGTGATTTTCATTGTGCTGTTTATTTCTGTGTGGATTTGGGTTTAGCTCACAATGTTCTATCTTCCAATTTTTGTAGCCTCTCATCAAATTTTGTTAGTTTCATGAGAATATCTTGTAATATTTGACTGATGTCCACATTTAGTGATTTTTGCTAGGGTTTATTGACTACGCCTCTAGTTGCGTCGGCATATGTAACACCTTCAGCTCTTAGTTGGTAGCCATATGGTTGTCCATTTTCTTATTTTGTCTGCCTCTCGTGTCGATTTGCCTGACCATGCATTAGAGGTTTATTCATCCTTTGGATTTTAATTTTCTAGATTTCCTTTGCAACAATACATCCTCGATAATTACCAGGATGACCTTTTCCACAATGTACACACTTTAGATGAAATTGCGGATTATCGCATTCTCCAGTTAGATGGTGTTCGGCACATTTAACATACCTTGGAAGTTTACCACAATATTTTTGCGTGTGTACATATGCTTGACATCTTTCGCATTGCGGAATTAGTTTAGATTTTCTAAGTGATTGAATTTCCACTTTGCAACTCAATAAACTAGAGATCTTATAAATGTTAGTTATATTTTCGTCACAGCTGAACGTTAATACAAACATGTCTAGCTTCTTTTAATTTCTCCAGCTAATTTTGTTCATTACGCTGATTATTTTTAATTGTTTTGATGCCAATTCACCTTTAATTCGTTCTGTGCTTTAATTCGTTCTGTGTATGATGCAAGTTACTTGCCATGACTCTGATTGGCCTTTCTTGTTTATTTGCATACGAGTGAAAGATAAATGACCCTTCGCTTAAAGTTTTTATTACGTTTCGATATGCATCTCCGCTATTTACGTTGATGCTTATTTTATTTTGATTCATCAATTTAGTGATGAAAGATTCTTCTGAATCACTCGCTTTAATTATATCAAAGAATACGTAATAATTTTTAACATCATTTAGGGTGAGTATTTTGATCCAATGCTTGTGGGTTTTGTGGTGGTGGCGGTGTATTATTTAACCTTCTTTTTTTATTTTGCTTCTTAGGCTTATAACGAATTCATTCTGTTTCTTTAGCTAAGTCTTCCTCATCGGTTTGATATTCAACGTTGTTATTAAGCTTAGAATTGATGTTTTGGTTCTGTAGCATTGGTGTTTCGGTTTGACATTTACCATTGTTGACATTAAATTTGATATTCTGGTTCTGCTCCATTGATGGCTTAGCTTCGGTTTTTTGCTGCTTTAATTGCATCATTTCTTTTTTTAGTTCGTCAATTTGTTGTTGTAAATTGTGAATAATAATGCTTTACTGATTTGTCTCATCAGTTACTTGTTGCCATTGTTTATATAACATTCGCTCTTTTTCGGAAGCACTAGTTTCAAGAACAAATGTTTTACTATAATTATATGAGGTTGTTATACCTGCTTGTTGGGGTGCTGCTGTTACGCCCATATTTTCTCAGGAGACGGGCCTTTGGAACGGGCTTTTTAATATTTCAATATTCTTGTTGTATTGTATTGCAAGGATCCTCCCCAGAATCCTTAGGGCTAGTCTCATTGAAGGGTGGATTGCCCAATGTTTCAATTGGTGTACCACCTGGGGTATTATTTCCTTCTGTTTTATTTATTGCATATTGAATATTTATAGTGTAATCCACTCGCCTCTAGTATTTAGCAGATGTTTAACAACGTTGCCAGAGTGTTACCACGTGGAAGTATACTAGACACATTTGGTGGTCTTTATATAGTTGCAAAGTTGGAATATATTCCACGAAAGTCATGGCTATAGACGGTCAACTCCTACCCTATTAAAGCGCACCCCAACACTCAAATCATATAATATTTAATCATATAATATTGACCCATTTAAACATGGCCAAATACGATAGCTTGACTTTCATATCAATCGTAAATAATCTTATTCCATAATATATATAAACTCAATTTAGCACGAACTACAAATATGTACGAGTTTTATATATGACCCAGACAATGAGTACAATATTCTTAGCTTGCATTTGATAAGAAATGGAACTTGTTTTGAATTACTTTACAAAAAACTTAATTCATTCTAATCTATACATAAAAAACTATATCGATACTATAAGGTTCTAACTTTATGATTTTTAATTTTATGTATAAAATAAAACGTTATCGTAATAACATTTTATGTCAAAACGATACAATCGATAAATACGAGTTCAACAAAGCTTATTAAAAAGCGATCGGTTGCGTTTAATTGATAAATCAAAACTTCAATAATCTGGCCTTGTAAATGTTTTAGCCTTTTATACAACGCAACGACACATCGAATGGAATTGAACGTGATACGCTACACTATTCATTGTAATGTAATTATTTTGTTATCAGTTTAGAAAAAAAAATACGATAAGCGTTACAATTTAACATTCAAGTATGTTACGATGTACCATAAGTGTGCATGTTTACCAATTTTACTTTTTCCACTTGCCGAATATACGAGATTTGTATCAATTTCGATTGGTTTATTATTTTGTGTCCACTTAAAATGTTTTTAAATTATTTTATTTTTAATTAGTATAGAATTTTGATATAATGAATCTTTCAAAAGTTTTGTAATCGATATAAATAAATGATATGATTTTGAAACGTTAGCAACAAGATTAAATTGTACATAGGTCGGCATTAATTGTTGGACAGAAACATCTTCAACTAAAAACACTTTAAATTTGCCATAGTAATATTTAACCATAGTAATAAAAATAAAACAGGTTATAAAGGCCATTGTTGGCCCTTACTGTATCAACATTCTGGCTGCATCGATACCAAGCTTGCCCTTCGTACTGTTCAAGACAACCCGAAGAAGAAAAAATGTTCTCCACCTCGAAGAGCTTTCGTTGCCGACAGCGCCCTCTGCACCTGCCAAAGGGTGTCTCTCTTCTGACCTAGCCAGCGTACTCACTGCCCTATTACTTCATTAAAGACATCAGGGATTTTCTTTAAATATCTGATTTCTTAGTTGAAAAACACTCAGTATTGACGATAATATGACTTTTGCATTGAACGTACAGCATACATATAAATCACAGTTTCTAGCGGTAAGACATGCTTTTATATCCCCCCACACAGTAATCATGACAACGGACCGAGTTATCGAAAGCCTTTTACACCTTCAAATTAAAGATGGAGAGTGATATAGAAGATCAAGCAGTGAAACATCTCAATGAATGTATTCGGTTGGCAGCTTGAAATTTCACACCAGTAACAAATGAGAAAGAAAAGAATAGAAAAAATTCAATCTTAATGCGGTCAAATTATAATCTTATTATAGAAAAGGTTTTGCAATAGTTACCAGATAAGGGTATTCGATTTCTTAACTTCTCATTCAACGCAGTACTTATAACTGGATATTTCCCAATACAATGGAAGCTTTCATAAGTAATATTAATACCAAAACCAGGCCCAAATTAAGTCGTACAGACCTATAATCTATCAGTTTGAGCTTAGGACATAGCACAAGCTACTGATAAGGTGTGAAGTGTGGGAATGTGGTTGCCAAATGGTACGCGGTGATTGGGAAGCCTGCTCCACTTGACACACACTTTTTCGGTGAGGCGCGTCTCACATGTGTTTTATTTAAACTCGTGGTATTTGGTTATGCGAGCTTCGACGAATAAATAATAACGTTTTAGTTTAATGAAATGTTCTTTTATTTTATGTATATCGTTTTGCAATTTACTATTCGAACGGATGATTATAAATTATTCAGATATCATCCGATTCTTTCGACGTTTACTTTTTCCTTTTTTTTCGACGATTTTTAGTGCGACCATGATGGTCAACTTTTTTTGTCCCTCTTCTTTTTTTTTGATTTTGACGTTCAACCCAATCTACCCAACGAGCCAATGAATGAATTGCTCGTTGGTTGTTTTTGGTTGACTTTGTCCTCGTTGTCGCCACACTATCCTTCCCCCAGTGAACTCCGTGAACGATAGGAAATTATCGGTAACGAGCCGGTTTAATGATGATGCGGCCCCTTCTGGATTCGGGTTGTTCGGTGAGTTTGGACTGAAACGTTACTCTTCCCTTTATTGCCTTGTCTGCTTCACCGGCCTGTGATAGTAATGGCTGCGTTGTTTCTTGCGTAGATTTCGGTTTGGTTGGTTCTTCGTTCGATGTACTTGTTTGTTTATCAGGTTGCGGTGCCTCTATGAAACAAGGTTTAAGTCGATTTATTGACACTGTTGATTCGACGCCTTTGACCAGTAGTGTGAAATATTTGTCATTTCGTTTGACTACCGGAAATGGTCCCTCATAAGGTGGCTGTAGTGACTGACGAACTGCGTCTGTTCGTACCAGTACGCTTTCGCAAGTTGACAACTCTTTAAATATGAAAGTTTGATCTTTGGTATGCCGTGATGCCGATGACGGTTGTATGTTTTTGAATCGGTTTCGTAACTGTGTGACGAACTCAGATTGATGCATTTTGCTGCTTGGCTGAATGAAATCCGTGGGTAGTCGTATATGTTCTCCGTAAACGAGTTCGGCTGACGTACTTTGGAAATCGTCTCTGAATGAAGTTCTCAGACCGAGTAGTAATATCGGCAAAGATTTTGTCCACTGTTGTTCGGCGACGCACATTATTGCGGTTTTAAAGCTACGATGCCATCGTTCTATCATGCCGTTGCATGCTGGGTTGTAAGCCGTTGTTCGCTTGCGGTGAAATCCAAGTGCTTTGGACAGTTCATCGAACAGAGTTGCTTCAAATTGTGCCCCTCTATCAGTTACGATGCTCGATGGTACTCCGAATCGGCTTATCCATGTTTTTATTAACGTATCGGCAATGGTTTCTGCTCTGATATTCGGGATTGGCGTGGCCTCTGAACCAAATTTCTGGATCGTCCCGGTTGAAAGGTGCATATTTGATTGAAACTTTATAAACGTTGGTCGTTCCAAGTGATTTGGGTTTCGTTGTACTGTTATTTTCGTCGTCATTCATTTTGTATTGTTGCTTAAACACGCACTAATAATTCACTTTTTCAGGGCCTCACTTTGATTAATTTAATTAAGATCACGTCGGGGTCACCAATGTGGTTGCCAAATGGTACGCGGTGATTGGGAAGCCTGCTCCACTTGACACACACTTTTTCGGTGAGGCGCGTCTCACATGTGTTTTATTTAAACTCGTGGTATTTGGTTATGCGAGCTTCGACGAATAAATAATAACGTTTTAGTTTAATGAAATGTTCTTTTATTTTATGTATATCGTTTTGCAATTTACTATTCGAACGGATAAATTAAATTATAAATTATTCAGATATCATCCGATTCTTTCGACGTTTACTTTTTCCTTTTTTTTCGACGATTTTTAGTGCGACCATGATGGTCAACTTTTTTTGTCCCTCTTCTTTTTTTTTTGATTTTGACGTTCAACCCAATCTACCCAACGAGCCAATGAATGAATTGCTCGTTGGTTGTTTTTGGTTGACTTTGTCCTCGTTGTCGCCACAGGAGTACAATACAAAATAAAGCAATGCTTACCACATGTCTTCTATAGAATATTAACATCGTATCTAATGGACAAGTATTTGATTATAAAACATCAGGATGCTTATACAAATGGCCGTCCAATTAAAAATAGTATACCACAGGGCAGCCAGCGTGCTTGGTATACGATATTTTATCTGCTATTTACCGCAGATATACCTACAAACAAACAAGTATAATTGACAATTTTAAAGTCGTTTTTATATCGATTTTAGGACCTACGAACTCTAAGAAATGTACAAGTGGATCCAACGTAATTATTTTACACCGTTACAATTAAGTACAATTACACAGATATCATCTGCATATACCGAAGCTTCGTTGGTACAAGATGCTGTCCAATTCGGATAAAATTGGTAGTCTTTAGTTTTAATTCCGTTTACAATCACAAAATACTCCTACTTCTCTATTGGCTATATTCTGTTGCTCGACTGCAAGAAGGCACTCCTCAACAAACCATTCGTTTTCGGGTTTAATGTTTACCATATCTAGAGTCACCAGGGCGGCACTGACAACCGAAACTTTCAATACCTCCCATAGAGCGTTCACATCATCAAACCGGTTGTTGCTTTCCATACTGCTACTGCTAACAAGATTTTGATATTGTGTCAGACTTTCACAGTTGAAACGTAAAGTTCGTTTTCCTGTAATCCTTGACTTATACGAAAACCTTGACTTATACAATATTGGATTACCCAAAACCTTCACTAGAAATTAAGACATGATAATTTTACATTGTGAACGCCTTGCGAGAGTGTGTCTATGTTTCCCAATGGATATTTGAATCTACAAAAGCGACAATTATCGGTCGCTTGTTTGTTTCAGAAATATGAACCTACATTTTCACATAAGGCAGCCTGCAATATTGCTCTAGCAATAAAGTCACCAATCACTATTTTGACGTCGTGTTTAGGTGTGGAACCCTACATCAACCAAAGTTAAATGGGTTTTTATCTCCGTGTTGCCTTAAATCAGTGGGCGCATGAATACAAATGATTGACAGATTGGATAGTCGTATGCGTAAACGTAGCTTACTCATGCTTTGTCGAAATCAACACCAAATTTTACGATGTCATCTTCTGGTCTCCAGATTTAACCATTGAGTTTCAATGAGAGCAACGAGTTCCAAATAGTTCTCTTTCATTAAATTAATTATGATAATATTATTATTTTAATAATAGTTTCTTTCTTTAATTTTGATTGGATTGCTTAACTGGGAATTATTAATAAAAACAATTTAAAACAAAATACACTGTTTTCCCAATGTGTATGATAGTACGATACCAGCCCCTGAGCACCATTGGTAAGACTCAATAAGCATGAACAGTGAATTTATATGAAATCGCGTTAGTAGAAAGCGCAGACGCGACGTAATTATCCGTGCTCTTTATTGTTTTCTTTAATCAAAAAGATTCAATTAGACTTTAGTTTGAATTCTAAGTGAAACCAAAGTTTTTATAAGTATCAAAGATGTTCAGGTAAAAACTGCTCTAGGGAATAGTAATCATTAGAGATACTTTGACATTCAGAGAAAAAAACTTGGTAGAGTAAAATATCTAAATTTTTTTAAGTCAAATTTCCAGGGTTTGGATATCGTCAAGGCAAAGTTTTGTGATCCCAAAATAGAAATTAAATGAAGATCGCATTATTAACAAGATCTTTACCGGATTGAAAAAGCTCGCACTCAATAACTTATGTTTGCCCTCGATAACTGCAGTAAATTTAATATTTTAATTTTCCGTACCATAAATATGATAAAATATATGCACAATTTCATAAAAAATCAATTCGAATTATATCACATTACACACGTCAATGATGTATAAATCATTTTTTTTTAAATGTCACGTAGAAATATTTTACTTTAAGGTCGCAATTGTGTAAAATGTATACGTACTTTAACTCTATATATTAAAGTATAATATATATAAATTTATTTATTGATTTTAATCAGTAAATTTTAAATTATAATTTAAATTCCTATGTTCTGTTCGTTTAATTTCTGAGCGCCTCCGATACCTTTCGAAATTCCTTTTAACGTACTAGTCAAATACAAGACTTTTAAATCCTTTTACTAAAACCACTGCCTCAATTGCTCGCTCGGGTCTCCCCATAGCCAATCAAACTAATTGGAAATTAATAATTCAACCAAAATTAAAATGAAAATATATTGTTATGAAACAAAACACTTAAATGTTTTAAGAGACATCTATATCTTCAAACGCTAAAGTCAATTGTAAATTATCAAGTTGTTTTGAATTAAAGGATTTCTTAAGATTAGAATAAAACTTTAATTAACAGATAAAATCAGGATACTTAAGCCGATCTATAAGAGTGAAACTATCTACTTTTCTATTGAGCAGTAAAATAATTAAGAATGTTTTCCCCAATCGTTTTTGGTTTGAGTATAGGGTACACTAATTATCAACACTAAAACCAATTTTGTTTAAAAATCGGCTTTTAAGCCTATTTTAATATGACCTCAACGAAAAACTTCTCGAAAACATAAATTTGGTTTGACATTTTTTTAATTTAGATCATTTTTTTATTATGATATTCACTTAAATAAACAAATAAAATTAAGAAAACCTAAAAAAAATTAAAATTGTTTTACGATACACTAATATGTTATATAAGAAATATTTTTTGTAATTATGATTTGTTATTACTTAACTAAATTACAATTAATTAATAATTAATAGTATACCTTAAATTAATCAATTAAATTATAATACATTTAAAATAGTTTTTATTGAATTTCGTTTTTAGTTTATTTTTTATTTTGTTGTTGCCAAAAGTCGATGTAAATAAATCCTCATAACATTTATAACGCGTTTTCCACTTTTTATTTTCTTTGCTCATTATCGTTTAGTAATAACTTTTCATGCAGAAACGTTTAATACTTTCAGATTTTTGGCAAGACGTTTTGTTCTGGAAGATCGAAATTCCTTGTTGCAACCATATGAGAGAGGTAGCTCATAGAAGTGTCCAAATAATGAAATTGATAAACGAAATTTTCAGTCAAATAAAGAAATAATTAAAGTCTTGTAAAATAACGTATTATACTTGTATTAAAAATAAATCATATTCTTTTTTGTCCTATAATTTCGAAAAACCAATAATAAATTATAAACAAATTTTGTGTTTTGAAGATTTACAAAACTTAGTTTAGTATGTTTTTAATTTTTGAGAATTGGGGGGAAAGATTTTATTTTTAGTTTTGTTGACAATATATAGTTATTTTAATATAATAATTGTTTTATTATTAAAAAGATTAGAAAATCACGTAGCATATCTAAAAATGAATGAAAACATCACATTAATGGTTTGTAATTTAATAAAAAAAAAATAATAATAGAAATCTACCTTTTGGTCCAGAGCCGAGCGATCCGATCGTGTTCTTCTCTGTTTTGTAGATATTGTGTTGCAATACTTCCAACTAATGGATCAGCTAAAATAATATTTTGAAATTAGTCGCTTCGCCAAAATAAAAATTAAATTATTGTTTGTACATACATGGATTACAGTCTGTCAATAAAGAACAAATAGATAATAAAACTTTTGAAATCGTTAATGCTGGTGACCAATTATCCTTCAAAATATCCAAACAAATAACTCCTTGGCTATTTATATTGCAATGATATATTCTAGTTCTAAATGTAACCTAAAATAGTGATGAAATTTATCAAGTTTTAATCACAATATTTACAATGTGTCGATGTTCAATGTACCTTGGGTGGTTTGAATGGGTATTCAGGTGAAAAATGGATATCTAAAAAAAAGACACCACCTTCATACACCGATCCTGGTGGCCCTAATATAGTCGAGACCCATTCATATAGGTTATCGCCTTTAGGCCCGGCACTACAATTTGGTGGTGGATCTAATGTAATTTCCGCCAATTCTTTTTGTATACGCTTTGCAGAGGTTCCTAGTGCTTTTGAAATTTTTGGATTTGGTTTACTTTCCTTTGTCTCTGGTTTTGGTTCAGCTGGAGAGGCAGCCGTACCATTACCATTTCGTCCACGTCCGCTAGCATTTCCAGTAGGACCAGTACCATTGCTACTATTACCATTGCCTCCTCCACCTCCGCCTACTCCACCACCAGTATTCCCACCACCTCCGGCACTACTAGAACCGCTTGCACATGAAGACATGATTTTAGATGTTTGATTTAACAATTCAATGAGATAACCAAATCTAGAAATATTTTTAAAATTTTTATATTAAATTTTATTAATTATGTACATCACTATAACATAAAATTAAACCATGGCTAATTTACTTCGTTGTCAGGCGAAAACACTACGGCACTAATCATTGATAACGACCTAGCATATTATGATAATAAATTGTGTTTTGGCGCTATAAGGATATTCCACGATTACGCGATCGACTATTGCCTTCACTTTGGGTTTTGCACTTCTTATATTTGGATCTACTTAGGTATTATTTGAGATCTGTAATTGATGTGCAATCCAATTGTGTTACAAGAAAGTACCATTTTCCAATTAACTTGTATTGTTACATATTAATACTCTTGAAATGTGGTTTCAAATTTTAGTCAACGGAAAAAAACAGAATTAAAGTCGGAACCACGCCACAGTTCCATGTGGACCTGATCTGAATCAAAGTCAGACATATTAATTCGACAATTAACCAATATTTTATTAAATGGAAAAGAGGGCACCATTTGTAAATGAGTAAGGGCACAGCTGATCAAGAACCAATTTATGTAAATGCAAGCGCTCGTTGAACTCGGTTAAAAAGTTTTGCAATGGCCAGTAGCTATTTTGCCTTCTAACAAATATTCGACATGGCGGAAGGTAAACAATAGAAACACCTCCTTTAAATGGGCAGTCTCATTGGGAAGTTTCGACACTAGCTAGTAAGTTTTTTTTGTAATAATTAGTTATACTGTAATTGATTGACAATTGGAAAATGTCAACAATGGAAAATTATGAATGTCAATTTTCTTAAATGCATTTATTTATTTACATATGAATATATATTCAGATATATTTATATATATATATATATATATATATATATATATATATATATATATATATATATATATATATATATATATATATATATATATATATATATATATATATATAAAATATAATATATATATATATATATATATACTATAATATATACATATGTACATATATAGTATTTAACACAGGTCAATGAGCCGATGACGGAAAATTCAATGGACCATTAATTTATAACAGACCATTTTACCTTGGACAAAAACCTGGTTATTTTAAATAATTAGCACAACGTCAAATTAGAATTCTAAAAGCTATATAAAAATTGACATAAATGTCCTACATATCTTATATATTTAATGCAAAGAACCGCTGCCAATTATAAAATAGCAAGAGATTACAAAATTTGGAAACCGATAATCTGGCCTCTGATGATAATTTTTGGTTTGTTTATAAAACAAAGAAAGTTCATTGCACAAAAGGGGATTGTGACAAAATAAATCCGATCGTATTGACATTAAAATTATTGATTATTTGAGTAAGCAATCAATTAATTAAACGCGGTTCAATTAATCTTATTTCGTCCTAAAAATGGATTGAATTAAAATATTACCCACAATTAAATTACTCAGTAAGCATTTCAATGAGATTTTAAATTTAAGAACTGGGTAAAAAAACTCTTCTCAAAATTTTAGGTGGCGTGCCAAATTCAACACTATTTTATGTATTATAATTTATAAGTTTAATCACACTATTTATTGATATATTCTTTATGATTACTAATGTTTTTATCAATTAATAAAATTACTAGTTTTTGCAAATTTTAATGATATTAAACAGACATAACTTTTGATTGAATATTTTAAGTGTTAAAAACTATGCGGCCATTTTGAGACAAAGGTATTTTCGCAAAGAAAATTTTTTTCCAAATTCATTCCATATATTTTAGAAATGGTTTAGTTTTACAATTATTTACATTTAATTAAACAGTTTCGATCAATTTAATGTGCAAAAAATTAAAATTAATTTTTATAGATCGCGAAAAGAAATAAATCTATAAGGTTTTTTTTTTTTGTTCACTATCGACTTTTCGATTTTGATTAAATAAAATATCGAGATGCTTATAAATTATAAGTATTTTATATAATTAAAATGAATAGTTACCTTACCTTATTTTATAATTTTATTTTATAGTAAAAACAATAAAATATGTAAAAATACACCGCTTATTATATTAGAAATTAAAAAATAATAAACCTCACAACAAAATTTTTTGATTTTGTACCGACAGAATACTATTTGGTTAGAGTGAGGCGACTCGATTTCGAATGAACGCAAATGTTATTTGATGTGGACACAACCGAGACAGAGCTAAAACGAAATTATTTTGTTTGTAGTTGTCTTGTTTGTAGTTTTAAGTTCAGTGGAAATGCAATTTTTTTTTGTTGTTTTATTTTTATTCACAATTTTCGTTAAATTTACAAAAAATTTATTTTTGTTGTAAAATTTTTGTTGATTTGAATATACGCACACTGTTATCCAAACCTCCTGATATCATGTACTTTTCATTAGACCAATCGCATGCTAATACTTTGTCTTCGTGTCCCATTAAATCGTATAGTGGAGCTTTAGGACTTCGCATATCCCAGAGCTTTACGTGGTTATCGTATGCTCCCGAGATGAATAAATTGTCTTCTGTTGTTGACCAACAAACTGTCTGTACCCATTGTGTATGTCCTAAATATGTATTTTTAACTACAACACCCTGGCTTGATCTAGGATCATATAGTCTAAGACTTTTATCAGCCGAAGCTGTAATGATCAAACCATTAAGCTTCGAATAGCTCATATCGAAAAACGATTTATTGCCGGTTAATTCACTTTTAATTCCTCCTAAATTTAAATCCCAAATTTTAATGGTATGATCCCATGACGATGTTATAAGGGTGTCATTATCGATCCATTGGACGCCTGAAATTGCTTCTCGATGACCTTGTAATGATATGATGGGTGTCCTTATTTTACCATGTTCGGATTTTTGTTTTTTATTCTTGGACTCATCTTCATCCGAGTCATGTAATACGGCAGACCAAATTTTCAATATTGTATCCCAACTACCGGTTGCCATTTTTTGGCCATTCGAATTTACAGCAATACAGTCAATTCCTCGTTCATGTCCTTTACAAATTTGAACACATTCAACTGAATTTGTTTTAATATTCCATTCCCAAATCATTGCTGTTTGATCTTGAGAGCAACTTACAAAAACGCCGGTCGTATCGTTTAAACTTGCCCACGCAACACCTTTTACCGGTGCTTCATGACCCGGTATTGTTAGAACGTGCTTACCGTTCACTGTCCATATATTTAAAGTATTATCATAACATCCCGTCAAAATCCAATCATCTCGGGATTCGATCGCAGACACCCAGTCATCATGTAGCAAATATTCTTGGGGCTCTGGGGAAGGAAATCTTTCAACATATTCGATTTCAATAATATCTTCAAATGAAATGGTCCGTTCTTTTAAGTGCTCCCCTAAGAGTGTCCTGCAAGAATAGATTTCCATTTAAATAAACGATCTAAACGTTAAAACCGAAAATTAAACATACTTTAAAAATTCTGCTCTTATAAGAAAATCGAATTCGGTTGGTATATGCTCACTGTCAGCCTCGCGCAACAAGGTGTTGAGTAAATTATTTAATTCACTCACGGAAATGTTAGCTGCAATTGAGAATGGAGTGTCTGGAACGGCATACCTGTAAAAATTCGAATTTATAAAAATATTCTAACCTCAAAATGCGTATTCAATTTTAACTTACTGTTGCTGTTTTGTTACTAAATGAATTTGTAACTGCCCTTCACTATTTTCTACTTCCATAATAGTAGAAATTAAACGTTTGTATCTAGGAAATTAAATTAATCAACAACAATACGAGAAATTGCGGTATTTTTATCGTGAAATAATTCAATTTACATGCGAGTTTATGTTTTTGACGTTTTAGCAAACATAATCATCCACTGTACAAAAATGATATGGTAAACCCAATATACCTGGAATTGTCATGAAATTATTTTCACCGGAATTTTGAATTTTATGCCCTACTTACAAAGCATTCACAATGAAAAAGCGTACTAAAGTCAATTTCGTTCTTTTGGGCCAAAAATTTTGACGGAAATTTGTTTTTTGATGTTAATTTTGTCGGAAATTTGGTTTTTTATAAAAGAGATAGATATTATCACCAGTTTTACCGTCAAAATATGTCGATATGTAGCCAGTTTTAAGTTAAAATAAATATTTTATTCATTTCGACATGTCTGTCGCAAACTAAAAAGTATTCGAGTTAAAGAACTTGTCGCAATTTCGGAATGTCAAATAATCAATTTTATTGAAAAATACCGGCCATCTTGTTGAAACTCGAAACTGGAAATGGTTACATAATCGCACCCAATGTGAATATCGGAGATTTTTTATGACAATGCGATATAAACATACGATAACTAGGACATATTGTAATATATAAGAAGTCATTTCATTGTATGAATACGCAAGATTGTATTGCAGATAGAAACCAAAGCACCAAAATTTAGTAAAACCGAGCTTACCTCAATGGACCTTAGTTTTTAATAAATGCAACAGATTTCGCAGAAAAAATTAGGAAATGTGAAAATTTGGAATTGTATGACGGTAACAATATGAATGAAAATAGTAAGATAATTGTAAGATTTTTTTTCATAAATCTCTTTATCAATATTGATTTGAAAATACTAAAACAAATAGAATTTTCTAATTTTCTAGTGGCCAACCAAAATTTTGTTTTGTCAACTTAATTTTGTCAACAAAATTTTGTCAACTTAATTTAGATAATGGCGCCAGCATGTAATCATGGATGCGGATAATTATTATCCACAAACCAACCATTCAAACCAACAACTCGTAATCACGTGACATCCAATTAAAATACTACTCAAGCCCATGTGTAGATAACAAAATTTTGTTATCCGCACACGTGATTTAGAAGTAGCTTGAATGGCTGAGCATATCATGTCAATAATATGTGTTGATTAGATTAATTGGTCCGCGGATAATTATTTATCCGCGCCTTAAACCGATGTTTGCTCTATGTATACGGCTCTTTAAATGTATCCATGCAGATGTCTATTGGGTTATATTGCGTAAAATTTGCTGCTAGGAATAATTTAATATTTAATTTAATTGGTGCTTACGTACATAATTTCATCTAACTTCATTCATAAAAAGTTTAAATTTGACAAGCAACCGCAATTTTGTTTATAGTTGAATATTATTAAAGTATTTTGGTAAATAATGTCTGATAATATGGATTTTATTGAAGCGTGGAACGACACAATTCCATATAAAATTAAACCACATGATTTAACAAAACCCACAGTCTCATTTTTATTAAATGCCCTGATTAATTATCTATTTAAATTAAACATCGACGTAACGAGAGTATGTAATGGGTAAAATTTAATTTAACCACATAATTAATTCGAATTCTTCCTATAGGTAAATGTCGATATAGCTGATTTACGACGTATTGAGAAAATAAAATTATGCCACTACATAAATCATTTATATACGTTGTCGGATAACTCGAATAATTTTTACTATATCGATCTACTTCATCCTCGTAAGTACAGTTTACTATAAATATTGATAGTTCACTAATCGAAACGATATAATCCCAATTGTAGCACCTAAAAAGACGGCGCATTTACTAAAAATATTACTAAACTATTATCACTATTATAACATGGTTAAAACTGAGGTCTTCGAAGGGGCTTCTTCTGTCATTAACATTTATGATAATTTGCTCGTCAAACGAAATCAACAGGAAATGGAAAATGAAAAGAATAAAATTCATCTTCAGAATGTTGAAGTTAAATTAAAACAATATATGAACCTATTACCAGAGCTACAAGAGACACATCGTCAATACGAATTGAAAAAGGCGGCGATCGATAGTGAAGTAGTAGATTTGGAAACAAAACATAAAAATTCTGAATACACCATTGACCAGTTTAAAACTCAAATTGACAAGGCTAAAAATGAAATGGTCATGGAATCAGAAATGAAATATTTGTTAGAGCAAATAGCTGCACTTGATGCTCAAATCGAAGAGTACACTGTTATGGAAATGACTGGTCGAGATAATAATCAAACAATTGCACAATCAATTCCAGAATTAGAAGCATTCAATACAAAATTAGAAGATATAATAGCTATTCTAAACGCAATGAGTACACAGTCCTCTGAGTAAGTATCCAAAAAATTGTTCAGATGAATAGCGAGGCGGAGAGTAAACCATTTATTTTTTTTATAACGAATACTTTCAGCTCTAAAGAAATGCACGATCAATTAATTATTAAAACTAAAGAAGAAAATAAAAGTGCGATTGAAATGGACAGACAAAAAATTGAAATAGAAAAATCGTTACAAAACACAGAATTTGATTATAGAAAAAATATTGAGCTAAAAGGGCTGGAATTAAAAAAATTACTAGATGAAATACGAGATAAGATTACGTACGTACTTGATAATAATAATACATTATTTTTACAGGCCGAAGAGTTTGCTCATAGTAGTCGTTCGTTAATAACCGAGTAAGCAACTATCCTTTTTCATCAAATTCCTGATCTCGTGATTAAAGGGAACTCGGTAATTACACCTTTGCCTTGTCGGTTGTCTGTGACAAGTTCCGCTTTACTATCGCCTTTATCATAAGTGGCAAGGGATCCGATCCGATGTATCGAAGAATCGTCGCTGCCTTAAATGTCACCACTACTTCTTGAATCTTGATCTCTAAACCTGTTTTGAGTAATTCTCCAATTTAATGTAAGTCCGGTAGAGAGTTCTGCCGTTATAGTTCCTGTATTTTGTGGGATTGAAGAATTTCCTCCGGATAAAAGCTTCGAATTATTGCAATCAATACAACGGGAACGGTTTCAATTTTAGTCATGGCATGGCCAGGTCCTTCATGACCTGGCCAGGAGACGTCCTTCACGGTTGTTTCCAATTTTATACATTTCTAAAACACTGCGATCGCAAAGTACATAATATACTTTCCCCATTATCGATCGTTAGTTCGTATCGGTCCAATATTTTTACATAGGTCAATTTTTTTTTTAGTCCAAACGCACCTTCGCAGTTGCACGACAGTTTAGATTTGTATCAAGAGTAACGATCCTGTCATGGAATTCTAAAGTTATCATGCTCATTTATAAATACCTTACCAGATTTGATATGCTTCGCTCCCGACTCAACACGAGTCAATGTATTTGATACAATTTATTGAATCGAAATTTCTGAATTGATTATTTAATATTTCCAGCCAGTCGCAACACATAACAAGTGAAGAGGATAAATACAAATTGGAAAGTTATGAACTTGAATTGAACGTGAAGGATCTGCAAAATCAAATTGCTCGTATGACCAAAATGACGGAAAATGCCATGAAAATATTATTACATGGAAACACATATAATTATGAAATATAATTTTATTTTATTAATTTTGCAATATTTTACACATTGTAACGTTTAGATTTATATATATTATATATTTTAATTAGGCATTTTGTATTTATTTTAATCCTAATACTGTTTTTAAGTTTTTCATTTCGTATAAGAAAATATTTTGTTTTTTAAACATTTTAGTAAGTAGGAAAATTACAATAAAATCATAATTCAAATAAAAATAGAGAGATTAATTTGAGAAATTTGTGGTTATCTAATAAATTGGCCCACAAAGTTAGTAGGAGTACATACATTGTTTTTCTTATTTTCTAACAGCACCAGAGAGAACTTATTTTAATTTTACAATTTTTAAATTAATGCAGAGAATATATTATTATGTTTAATTATTTTTATTGCCATTTTGATAATTTGAACTGTCGAAAAAAAAAATGTTTAAGGGGAATGTTCTATTGTACGAGATTAGATAAATTAAATGCAATTACATAGATATCTAAATATTGTTCTTCTAATTCATTTCATAAATGTATAGATAATATAAATATAGTTTTCTGGATTTTAAAACAAAATTCCAAAATAAAAATCTAAACATTCAAAATCATGTTGTGCTATGGGATGAATTCGACAATGTAACGTTTGTTATATCTTTAACAATCATTTCGGCCACTTGCCATGCTAATTCTTCTTGTACTTTATCTTCAGGTAAATTAACAAATTTTTTAACAACATTTTTTATTTTATTACCATTCCATTTATCCTGCTCGGCAAATTCCATATCGAAATCACGTTCATATCGGCCGAGCGCATTTATTCGACCAAAACTTAAAAAATTATTCGAATGATGTTGATTCGGCTGATCTTTACTATGCGTCGCCCGTTGCCATAATAGATCTGGATTATTCAATTGTTGATGATCTATCGACATATTATTTGTTGTTGGCAATGTTGATGAACCCGTTGATAATCGTAATGATGATGTCGCATTTGGATTAGTTTCTAATTTTATTTTACTTTTATTAAAATAATTACTTTCCATTGCTAACAGCGTATTTTTAGTCGAAATGAAATACGAATTACGTAAATCGCGGGTATTGTCCGACGTACAATCCGATAACGTTTTTCGATGTTGTCCTTTCCGTTTAATATTTGTGGTAATATTGGATCGGTTTTTTTTATTTTCATGAATTTTATTAAATAATTCTGATAGGTACTTGTAAAAATAATTGGATTTGATAAATTTCGAAAAATATTTTTTATTTAAATAATAATCGACTATTAATAATGGTAGATCGAAGCACGAGTCTAATTTTTTATTATCACTATTATTATCCTCGGATGTGCTATCATCATCATCGGAACAAATATTCGCTTCAATTAAATAACGAATGCTTGACGATAAATCTAATTTGAGATTCGATTGAAGCGAAAAATATTTATCGTAAATGATCATGGCATCGGTTTGAGATAGTTTATGATCATAATTTGATAGATTTTCGACAATTTCCTTTTTATAATTTAACGTTATTATCATGAAATCAAGATAAAAACGTTCATTATATTTTTCTAAATAGTCCATCAAGTAGAATAGTATACTATCGTTATTTAAAACATCGTAAATTGTTAAATTATCCGATGTTAGTACATCGATTGTAAATTTACAATAATAAATCGATTCTAAAAATTGATTTAAATATTCAGATTCGAGTCGTGTAAATATGTGCTGCTGGGCATCATCAAATAGTTTTGACGATAAATTCACATTATTCGTTGTGATGCCGAGCGATAGAGAAATGTGCGATAGAATCGTAGCTGGTAACTCAATATAATAATTTGAATTTGATATCAAATATTTACGGTATATTCGAATTGCATCCGAAGTTATGCTTGAATTAAATTTTGTATGATAATTTTTTTGATCAATTTTCTCATCATCGGTAATATTATTATGCATTTTATAGCATTCAGACGACGATGTTCCAGTATCTTCATCGTTTTCGTCGACGGCACGATCTTCATCCTCCTCATCGTCATCGTAATTAAACGATATTGAATCACAATCAAGGCTTGTGTATGATAAACTATCGTAACCATCGGACGATACACTTTTATTTAATTTTCGACGGTCATTGCTTCCTAATACTATTTGAGATTTTGTTGATGGTGTTGCTAATACATTTGGTATTGTACTGGATTGTTTATTAAAACTATTATTGTTGTTGTTATTTATCGTATCGGCCGCTGTTCGATAACTTTCAACATCGAGCCAAAATTTTATAAGTGATAAGGCTTGTTGTGCTTCTAAATATTGTACCAAATAACATAAAGAATTCTTATCAGACAAAATGTCACTGAGATTTTTAGAGAGCCTTGACCTTTGCAACTGAGATTCGATTAGAGATTCTGAAATAAAATGAAAATTATATACTTTTGTTTTTTACTTAATTTTGAAAGAAATGCTATTTTAGTTGTTGTATTGCCGAAGATGTAAGCAACTAAGGGTTTATAGAACTTAGGTTTCGGTCACTAGACAAGAACATCATTTTGACGAAATGATGTTATGTATATTATAGGGAATAAGGAATTGACCTTGAGAATGCAAAAACCACATATAGGATTGAAAGATAACGATGACGATTGCAATATCCGCTAATTGTAGCACGTAAACGAAATTTTAATTTACCTTTGTTTTCGGTGCAATAATTTTCAGCGTCAGCAATTGTAAATCCATCATTTAATTCATTATCCTCAACTACTTGTCCATTTTTATTTGTTTTATTAGGATTTCCCAAATCATAATTCGACAGCGAAGAAGATGATGCTGATGATCTAAGAACTTTCTTACGACCTAAAAAGAAATCGAAAAATTATTCGTATTACGTATTATTTATGACGAAAAACTCACTTGATTTTTTCAAAAACTGTAACATTTTGAAATATAATTTGTATTAATAATAATAATTATAAATGTTTATTTTATTTATATTTATAATTTTTTTTCATAGTTTTTTGTTTTGTTTTCGTGCAATATAATATGTATTTGACATTAAAAAAGTTTGCCTTCAAATAGACAGACAACAACACAGTTGCTTCTTATGGCTGTTTATGTCAAAATTATTATTCTGCCATAACTACACAATTGTTTGTCTACCGGTAGACATTGGAAACTATAGTTTAAGTGTTTTTTACTAGATGGCGTCTATTACTATTGTTGAATGGTAGGTACCCGGGATAAATATAAAAAAACACATCTAAATGTTTTAAATAGTAGTGCCGTGTTCGATATTAGTACCTTTTTCAAAATTGTCTTGTTCATATATAAATTTTGAATGGTGGTTTTGGAATTATTACATATGTTTATGCATTATAAAGTAACTAAATTTCTACAGATAAAATCTGAAGTCTGAGAATATGATAGCTATTCTGGTCAGCAGTCAAGTAGTTGGGTCATTTGAGTTGCTATAATCGTTCGATTATGTGTAACACCAACGTTGGTACAGGGCATTTTATTCTACGTAACATTTATTTTGGGCACTGATGTAATTACCAAGAAATTGTAATCTTACATTTCTCCAAAACACATAACTTCATAAATATCTCGGTTGGCAAACATTTCAGTTACAAATGGATTATGTTGCAGTACGGTGGCTACTATATAATGGTCCAGTAGCACTAATGCCTTCAAACTTAAGATTTTGAGATCTAATGTCGAATTGCTGTTCTATCAGCTTTATGTGGCCTGGTAGACCGAATAACAAAAAGACAAAAAATGAATTTTAGATACGCGGTGAATTAAGGAAAAATACGATTATCGAGTGACCGAATAAAGATTTTATATGATTCACAGGCACATAATAAAGAAGGGAAAATTAGTTTGACTGCATCTTTTCACGAAACGTGCTTAGAAAACGTGGGTGAGTAAACCAAAACAAGTGCTGATGTAGCAGCGAAGTGATTTGTATTTTCAAGACAGGTTCGTTTAAATCATGAAAAAGTAAAGAGACAAATAAATTAAAAAATTACTTCTGGTCAGTCTGAGTCTTCATATCACGAAGATAGGTGTACCAGGATGCTGTTCCCATAATACTAATTTTCTATGATAGTGTTGAACTAACTAGTACATTAAACAAACCATGAATAATAATTATATTGTTTAGTAAACAAACAGACGTTTCAAAGTATTTTTTGCTTATGTTTACTTCAAATCACGATTCCGTCGTTTTAACGAAATTAAAACAGAAATAAAAATTTTGCGTGGAAGTTTGGAAGATTATTTTTAGTTTTGTTTCAACTGTGCTGTGTGCTAGTCGCGAAAGTCATAATCGGGTGTGTGAATTGAAAAGTTTTTTTACACGTCGTTATTACCACCACAGTTAGTTAATTTAATAAATGTATTAAATTTAATTTAATTATTATTTTGCTAATTATTACTATTTACTAACATATTTCGTTTTCTTAAGGTTTGTGTTTTTGTGAATTTTTCAGTGTTGAAAATATTGATTGCACTACATAATGTGATGTAATTTTATAAATATAAGTTTTTTTGTGAAATTCCGATGAAATTAAATAGGCTTGTCTGTGAATAATTCATATATAGAATATGTTTTATTATATTGTGAAAGTTAACTTGTGCCATTGATTTTTATAGATCTATGTCATCAATAACCGTTAAACTATAGGCACCAATTTGAAAATAAAAAAGTTCTTAATAAATCGTAGTGTCGACTACAAGTGAGTTTTCACCTTGCGAACTATGTTGCAAGGAATATTTGCTTTCAATATGGGTTGAGTAAGAATCGCTTCTCAGATGATCTCATTGATTCTATTCAACCGGTTTTAATTCATTCTAAGGGCATCATTAGCATTCCTTCCCTTATTTGTTGCTTTTCCTGGGTACATAGAAGAATTTTCATATTCTTCTTAGTCACTCATTTAGAAGCACACTAAGTAATATGACAGATGCATCCCAAATTTTATGCATAATATGAAATATTGTTCTCGCTTTTGTTGATGTCCTCTTCAATCCCACTTGCTTTTTCAACTGCTTTTTTTGCTTTTATGTTAGTGTTAAGTCAATGAGACTTTTGCGTTTTTGAGATGATTTATTTGAGTTCTTACTTTGTACTGTCTACGTTTGTTATTTTAGCTGAATATCGGTGTGTTGCCGGCGTCCAAATCATTAATTTTTTTTAAGTGCTACACTGAATACCATTAGGGGTTTTGTTGTTAAATTTACATATTATTACCTAGAAATAGTAGTAACGAGAGTACACATTCTTGTTTTACTCCTCAGGGGCAAACTATATATAGTTTGCCTTTGTATCTTCACATGCAACGACAAGCATATATAAAGGAGAGTTATATTTGTTGGATTGTCCGATGATGATACGAATTATGATGTTGTGGCTCGTTCAGCTGCATGTTCGTTCCTTAATTTTCTTAATTTTGCTAATACTTTTATGGTTTATCGCCAATCTTGCATTCCTTAGGTTTCCTTGAGGATCGTAATGGTCAAGTCTTCTTTCCAACTGTGTGGTATTTCAAATTTCCTCTGATAGTGATTTTATACCTTTTACAGTTGTAGATGTTTCCCTCTCGAATATTTCAGATGACATTTTATGCGAATACGTTCTTTGCTTTATTTAAGTCACATCCCAAGCAATTTAACGCCTATACTTCACAAATTAGCTATGTATTAAAAATAGGGCAAACTGAGTTTTGCCAATTCGTAACAAGTGGTTCAAAAGGTTTCTTTAGAGATGCGGTACGGGACGTTTACGGCATCGTACTATCGTAGCGTAAGTCATTCAGTGAATTATCTCTTGATATTATGTTTGAGTTATACAAAAAAAAAAAATAAGTGTATAATTTTGGACATAGCAAATTAATGGCCTATTAACTTTTAAATTATTACGAACATATTTGAATTGCAGTTCAACATTTAGCCAAATTTGCAAAATCGTTTTAAGCCAAGTCTGCTGATGAATTTAAAATTTAAATTTAAATAATCGCTAAAATTAATCAATTTAAAATAATTTATGATGTTACTGTTCCCACAGTATTTTCTTATCGTACATGACTTATGTATGAGAAGATTATATTATGCGTTATCACATCACATCATTGTTAACACAAATTTATTACACACTCCTCAAGCAGCTTAGCTTCACTGTTGATTTTAATTTAATCTAATTTTAAGATTAGTCAAAACATCATTTTAATAATTTAATTTATGTCTTTGTTTTTTAAGATTTATTTGTGGGAATACAGAGCAGATCATGCATAAGCCACCAGAGATCAAAGAGTTTAAACAATTTTTAGAGAAAAATCTAAGGAATATTAAAGTTTTAGATTATAGCACAAAATATTTAACAGCACTAGGAGATAATTATGGAAGTACAATGTTAGCGGTTACCGTACAAATACAAAGGGATGACGAAGACGAGGTAAATTTCTGAACATTTATCTTATAATAATTCTCCGTTTAGATTACAATCTTTCAAAATTACTCATAAAATCAAACATAACAAAAATTTGATTCGTCATACTCGATTATGGCATGCATCTCCGCATATATGTGATTCTTAGAAATTCAAAAAAATTTCATGAATGAACTAAGAGATATAAACGTAAAACACAAGTTTTCGTCATTTGCTTAAGTTTCATTCATGGTTTTATTTACGTTTTGTATTATTGTTGTAACGTATAAATGAAAGATCAAGTTTACGATAAAGTTTCAAAACTATATGAATATTAATTATGGTTTGGTAGTAAATTACATCATTCGTTTCTACTTAGGTGATATTATTTTTCCCGATTTATTTGATAGCACGCTATCATCGTTCAGTTAAATCCTATGATCGTTTGATAAAACAATAGAAACCTTCATTTCGTCAATAAAGGAAATAGTTTAAACTTGCAATCAAGCTATGGTGACGACACAATTATGCACCCTTCATTTAGAATAATATTCTCCGGTATTCGCTTTTCTATGTAATTTATGTGGGTTATCCATATTGTACAACCTGTTGTAAAATGGTCTTCTGCGCCCATTTGTCTCTAGAAGTTCACTTTTTCAACTGTTTTTTGTTCTGTAATATTGGAAATTATAACTCAATGCGATGATAGTCGTCTTGTGGAAAAGCTCAGCAAGCTTATACACTTATAATAAATATCTAATCATTAATTGGTCAAATACTAATTAAAAATTAATTTGTCCCTGTGGTTGAGGGCACTTACATATCTCAGTTTTATTTATTTGGAGGCGTTTAAACTTTTAGATAGCCAAAACCAGTTTGGTGTTTCTATTTCAGCCATGTAAGAATATAGTTTGGACCTCGTTGCACCTTGTTGAGACCAAGTTTCCCAAGAATATACGTTGCTTTACAATGGAGATAATTGTATGATAATTTTTGACAAACACCAAAACTTTCTATAATAAAAGCCAAACTCATCGTGTAGCACACTCGGATATATATGATAAAATATATAAAATTCAATACTTGGTTTTGTAAACTTTTTCGTTGCCATGACAATCTCAATAAATAATGCAACAATTATAAATGAAATTTTACTTAACAAAAAGTGAATTTAAAACATTTGAGGCGAGGAAATATTTCAGCATAATAAAAAATTGGAAACGTAGGGGAGTATTTTCAAATAAATGTCAAAAATTTGTTTTCACAAATATTTATCATATGTTTCGGACACAGTCTATTTTAGAGCGAACTCTATTTATCTATTTATTTATCTATTTTAGAGCGAACTCTACTGAAGAAAATTGTAGGTGACTACCAAGTAAGACTTTATTCGAATTGGTCAGTCACTAATAACGTTTTTCTCTGATGATGATTCTTTCTAAATATGACGAAACATGTCGTGACGTACATCAGTTGATCCTATTGATTTCCGGTAAACGTTATGACTCAGTCGTTCGGAAAAAATATCTGGGATTACCACAAAAATATGGGCCTTTATTTTATATGACAAAAGTTCTAGTCACATCACCAAGCTAATCTTTTGTTAACGATTAAATTACAAAAATAAATAAATTATATTTTATAACTATAATTACAAAACTAAATTACAAAATATTTTAGCCCTCACAGTTCGAAGTTGTGGCAAAAATGTCACCAACGAACTTACAACTTCAAGAAATTTTCCAAACCGAATTAACGTTCATCAAAGAGAACGCAATATATACAGAAATTTGTCCAACCCTAAGGAAACTGCAAGAGGATTTAAACGTACCTGCATATGACATTTATAATGTTCTACCGATTTGCTATGGAGCAAGAATTTCACTGGACGAAAATTCCAAGCATGTGGACGCAAACGCCCTATTATTGTTAGAAAATTTAAAAATTCGTGGATATAAAACGGGTGACCGTTTCAAAGGATTCGATGAGGATCATTGTTATGTTATATTAAAAAATTTAGCTAAATTTAATGCCACACCAATTGCACTTAAATTACTTAGACCAAACGAGTTTGAAACCAAAGTTAAACCGTATCTACAACGTATCGATATTGATGCTGGTATGGATTTGTATACAAGGAATAAAATGATGGAAATTTTGCATCAGGAGTTGGACATCTTAACAGAATTCGATCATTTAAATGAACGCCTAAAATTTCAAATAGAAAAATGTGTACAGTGGCAAACCGATATACATGAGTGTCCAACTGAAACCGTATACACAACAGTGATTCATAACGATTTTTGGGTGAATAATATGATGATAGGATATGGTACATAATTAAATACGTTAACGCATGAACATATCATCTAAACGATTTTTCATTATTATTTTATAGATACAGAGGGTAAACCAAACGATATGAAACTAATCGATTTCCAGCTAACCATGTATGAATCATTCGTACACGATTTGATTTTTTTCCTATTGACCAGCGTTCAAGATGAAATACGCGAATTAAAATTTGATGAGTTTGTAAAATTCTATTACGATGAATTTCATCGTGTACTGAAACAAACCGGATGTCCACTAGAAGAATTCACATATGATAAGTAAATAAATTAAATATTTTATTGCTTAAATTATATTTGTTATTTATTTTGATTTTTTTTTTGTAGATTCCTTAACGAAATAAATCGACGAGCGCCATGGGAACTATTTCACGTAATTTCAATGTTAAAAGTTGTTCTGGCACGATCCGATAGTATGCCGGAAAGTCACGACGAATATTCCAATGATATGTTTTTGAATAACGATTTAGTTGGTCCAGAATATTTTGTTAAACTGAAATCTGTTTTAAGAGAGTTTGAGAAACGGCAATGGATTTGGTGATAAAAACGTGTGAAATTCCAGAACTATATACTACCTAATTTATTTGATAATACGTACTATTTATAATTTAAATACAACAATAATATATATTATCTATTTTATTTTGTACATTCCACCCAAGATTAATTTATCATAATTCGGATTTCGCTGCGTGACGAGTTTCCAGTATAAATTTTCGCCTATAAGCGTGATAATGGCTAAACCATAGCCAATAAAAAGTGATATGAACGCACCATAAAACTTTTTTAAGTTCATATATCCGTTGGACGATGATGTCGAATCGGATTTTAAATTCGATTCAAATCGACGTGTTGCATCCGAAAGCCATTTTGTCAAAAGGCCTAGAGTGGAGAATTTATTTATCTATAGAGTTATATTGTTCCAAAATCAACGTACCTGACTCGATTATATTTCGAATGTATTTATCGACGATCGGCTTTATAGGTGAATTTTTTTGTAATCCCACCGATACTGGCATATGAATAACACACTCTTTCATTATGTGGAGAGTCTCCTGTTCGTATTTAGAAGTTCGCTTTGATCTAGCGTCTTTTAAGAAATAAACATTTTCATAATATGCAAAATCACCTCGAACAATTTGGTGAATCTGCAAATATAATTTCAACTGTGGTAAAAGTATAATATAGTACGTAGTATATGTACTTACGGCATTTTCAACATCATCGGTCTGTACAAGTTTAGATCCAATTTTTTGTCCAGCCTCATCTAACGAAGTTGTAAAGAAAATTTTATTTTCTTCACCCCATGCTCCACATGTTATTGGACTTTCGGCCAGTTGCTTGATGGTGTCTATAGTTATTTTCGGAACTGGTAATGCTAATATAGCAGTCATACTTGCACGATATGCAACTGCTATCAAAAGACAATATATCCAATACCACCCGGTTAATAAACGAATTGGCCAACTTTTTGGCAATCTTGGTAATGAAACTACCAATAACATGCTATAGGTGTATATTACACATGTTGTTAGCTCATCAAATATATCTTTAGGAGTTGTTAAGCGTTTAGTATAAAATGAAGAACCTTTTATATAAAACACCTTGCCGTCTTCATTACTTTCAATGGGTGCACTATTTTGGTTTAGATATTTGTGTAATTTTGATAAACTGTAAAATATAAATCCACCGCAGAATAAAGATGTTAGTACGCCGAACCACATCTTGCTCCTAGAATAATGTAAAAAATTTATGGCAATTAGATTAGATCGATTCATTGATTTTGACCATCACAATACATACTTGAACGGTAATATTAAAAGTTTCCAAGAATTGTCACTTTTAGCTTCGGGTGTTAAAAATGTTAAACATTCGGTTGAATATGGAATGGACAAATCAATTAACTCCAAATTATATTGTGTATAATGCAGATCGCCTAATCCAAAATCCGACTGATCATTCACCACTTCTCCATATAATCCAGTTATTGTTCCATTTGCTAGTTTATAGCCCCATCGATCCTTCTCTGAATCGTTACTTTCATAAAAATGCACATTAAAATTTAACGCGGCCGAAAGAGCTTTAATCAATTCCACTTCAACTCCATAAAACGAAGTTTTATTTCGATCAACTATTTTAAAAACGCCAGGTGTATGTTCAAGTACTGCAATTTTCATTAGTTTTCCGTTTAAATCATGCGTCTTACTAAAAAATAACTCTACACCATTACGAAATAATCCGTTCCGCCAAAAATCTAATCGTCTTGATACTAAAATACCAGTGAATACATTTGGAAATGGCACTGTCGATAATTCAAATAATGTGCCATTAAAATAATTGGCTTTACCCGCCGGATGCGAGTACTCTCGAATAAA
Source organism: Tipula confusa (assembly GCA_963556175.1). Classification (NCBI taxonomy): domain Eukaryota; kingdom Metazoa; phylum Arthropoda; class Insecta; order Diptera; family Tipulidae; genus Tipula; species Tipula confusa. The sequence continues at coordinate 4,095,992 of OY744475.1, forward strand.
TACAACATTAATAAATCGTTTCCAAATGTAGTGAAGATCCTGAACGAACAGTCTATAATCGTGGAGTAGAATGTAAAGTGCACGCGGATTTAAAATTCGAAATTTTTCAATGAATTTTAAAAATCGTCCTCCCTGTATCCCATTTGATATTAAAATTACGTAGACATCACAGCCCGATTTTGATGATTCAAGAAGCGATTTTATAGTATTATAGTTGGGCGATAGTAGATCTTCAGAATTTTTTATTCTTATCAACATGAATGTGGTCAGTTTTATGCTTTGATAGAAGGTTGCACTTATAATTTGTTCATAAATATCGTCAGTTATCAAAGCATGGCAATGTTTGACTTGTAACTGTCCGATTATATTTGAAGTAAGGAGACTTATTTCATGGAAAATGTTATGATTTTCCAATAGGTCGGCACTTGCATACCTGCGTATATGAAATGCGTTTCTAATTAGTTCTTCACGATATTACGGGACAAATTTAAAAAGCATGATTGTAGCCGATATATACACAACAATCATATAAGTTAAAAAAAAAACGGAACACGACCCATTGTTCCAGACGATATAGGTGACAACTTGCGGCGAGCACGAAAAGGTTCAACACGCATTGGGCAATAAAACAAAAAGAATTATGTATGTGGTACTATGGCCGTGTTTTTTTTTGATATCGGAAAAATCGGAGAGATCAGAGAGATTATTTATCGGATATATCTGATAATTTTTTTCTCCGATTTTTATCTATCAGATCGAAAAAAATATTTTTTGTGTTATTTTTTAGTACCAAAAATAATAAATTATTTTATGAATTTCAGCATTAAACTCCCTAAATTAAAGTTTTATTTGTCACCTGATAGCTCAACATTAATCGGAGACGCCACTTTAGAATTTACTAAAAAATATAAAATAATCTGTACATTTTTTCAGAGTAAAAAGATCGTATCCGATAATTATCGGAGCGTAAAAAAAAACGACACAGAGAGATAATTTTTTTCTCGGATATTAAAAAAAAACGCATATCTGAAAATTTGACAGTAAATTTATCTCTCCGATTTCTCCGATATCAAAAAAAAACAGACCCTATGTATTACATTTAACACGTTCAATCAGTCTATCATCGACAATCGTGCAAAGAAAATTTAAAAAACAATTAAAATATAATTTTTTTGTAAAAAAACGAAAAAAAAACGAGTTTATTTTTTACGTTAGTAAATACTTAAACAGTTGAAAATATATAAACAGTTAAATTGGTGATTTTGGACGTCTCTATTTAGGGCTAAACAAAAAAGTTATCCGAATAAAGTGAATGTACACACATAATATAAATGCGAACGCCACTTATCGACAATTTACACAACGTTCAAATTTACTTCGCCAGTTTGGGGTTTTGGTTCAAGGCCAGCCATGATAATAGAAAATATTTCTCGACGATGGTGTGGATTCCATTAAATGATTTGTGCGTAATACAAACGGAAATCGGTCAAGTTCCAGTGAATGGTAAATACAACCAAGTCAAGCCAACGAAATTGCTTTTTACTCCGATTCGCAGCAAAAACGTTTCCGCGAAGCAAGAAACAAAGTACAGCTCGGTGACTCAAACCCGAGTCAATTATATCAAAAGTTAAGAAATTTGGCCGCCGATTCTTTGCCTGAGACTGCACTTATCGATCTATGGGCCTCACGTCTACTAGAAATGACACACGCTGCAGTTATACAAATAAAGGATGCGCCAATAAAAGAACGTCTTGTCGCAGCCGTTGCATTTGTCGAGTACCATCGGCAATCGCGGTGTTTATTAGGCGAATGTGCAGCCCCCGCGGTAACTGTGGAAAAACTAAAACTACACTGGCAGAGTGAGCCGAAATCAGTTTGCTTGAGAAGTAGAACTCGAGCAAACAATCAACATCGCTCGCAGCAGAAATAAATCAATTAACGTCAACAAATCTCGAGAATGCTCAAAATCACGTACGCGCCATCCAAATTGCTGATACCATGGGAAGTTTGGCACTAAGACAAAACATTATTGCAAGCCGTGCAAATTTGATACCATATACGTCGCCAAATCAGATCACAATTGAAGTCAGCTACCTGCGCCGGATTTAGGTAGCGAACAGCATAAGTCTAAATACATCAACCGACTGAAAATTAACGACAAGTCAACAAATATCGAATTTTTGATTGATACGATTGATTACGATTTGATTGATACGATTTTTTACGATACGATTTTGATTGATGATCACGTATATCGAAATATTCAACCGCCAAAATCACTAGCCGATGTGGGTGATAACTCGCGGCGAGCACGAAAAGGTTCAACAAACAACATTGGGCAATAACAAAAAAAGAATTATTACTGTGAAACTGTTTCCACTTGGCATGCCTTTGCGAATAATCGCATATTCGCATTATGTTTGTAAAATTTTCACACGGATAGTGATGTACATTCAAAAAAATGTATATCTATACTCCATATACATTTTTTTTACTCACACACAAAAAATTACAACGCGATTTGCAATAGTGAGTATACATCTTTTGGCTTTGTAAATTGTAAATTTAATTTAAAAATGAAAAATTTACCAATATTTTAGTTAACCCTGCATCGAGCACACACTCAAATCTGTCAAAAATTCAAATTTTGTCATCAAATTTTATTATTTTGATTAAATAAATTATTTTGTTGATAATGATGAATGAAAAAATAAATATAATAACAGAGAAATATAATTTATATTGGTTTTATTAAATATTTACAGGCTTTCGATTTAAATAATTAAAAAAAAATACTGGTAAACGAATAACGATCCCCACAATTTGGCAGATCTGTTAAATCTTATAAACGAAGTTGTGAAATCCTACTTTCAAAATCTTGTTAGCAGTAGCATTGTAATATGTCATTTCACAATTGCACTAATGAACCTTGCTAATCGATGCAGGAAGAATCGATGTCTTCAGTATTCCTGATGAAGAAAAGTGGTCGCGTTATGCTCTATATTTTTAAGAAAAAAGATCGTTAAAAACGCGAATACTGTCAAGGCATAGTTTTCCTTTGTTACTTCTTTAGCAGAGAAAATTGAAGGTGACTGCCAAGGATGATTTTATCTAAACAGTCACTGATCAAATTTACTCGCCACAGATGTTCCTTTTTAATACTACCAACCACTTCGTGAAACTTATCGAGTATCCTTGGATTTCCAGAATATCAGCTTGTTTTGAAGAATATCTCTAAAGTATGTACGTTTATATGAAGAGGACATTTTTGCAAATAACTCTGGTGTACGACAAGGAGCTCAATACTCTTTAACCTCATGCTACAACTCAATAGACCATTAGACTAATTTTGACCTGACATACATAAATGCTACCTGTAGAATTAGATTGAATAGCAACATTGTAAAATAACTACTTGATCCAATTGTAAAATTATCAGTTTCCGTTAGCCTCTAAATCAATCAGTCGAAAACTACATGATCACAGGTTTTAGAGACTAAAGGGCATTGCATTTTATAGGTCATGAATGGGTGTGTTGATGATATTTAAGCAAGTTGGGAATTGAATCCGATGGAGTTGGTTTTTGAATACGATACAGGTCAGCAATATCCTGTAATGATCGATTATTATTTATATATGAGTATTAATTTAATTGCAGTGGCGTAGTTCACAATTTTTTGAAACAGAATAGATGGTTATGCAGTCAGTAAAAAATATATGTTAAGGCAATAATAGTTAAAAATTGAGCCCTGACGAAGGTGTATGAAATATGGTTGATGATATTTTATGACAATTAATGTTGTCGTTTCTCGTTTAGGAAGCAAAATACTGTAACTCGGGCATGTTCTGCGTCTTATCGTGCTCAAATATTTCTCTTGGGCAATGTAATTCTAGGTCATTACAAATAGCTGGGTGATCTAATTGTAAAAATGTACGGGCCAGCAATGTATGAGATCAAAAGTACCAGATCAATATGAAGTTTGGCTTTAATTCCTACTGACTTATTAACGAAATATTATCATCTTAAAATATTATAATAATACTCTCTGTAGTCGAGGGTATTTGTTTGTCCCGGAAGGCACTTATAAACGAGGATGGTTTCTTTAAAAATCTACCATATAATATTACTAGCTTCTCGTAGAAGATGATTAAATGGCAATATTGGTGTTGTATTTCTTCTAGGACCCTAGTTTTGGATTTAAAGTACAAAAAAAATATACTGTGCGATCAGCCATGGTCTCATTATTATACTAGCTATTTGTTCCTCATAAAAATATTCACTTGGACGTATGGACAAAATAATCATGCTAATTTGAGAGGAAATCGCAGGAGTAATTAGTAAGCCTAGAGGTCACTGTTGGCGCTGAAAACTTCTCGGAATAAAAAACTCGGATTCTCTGGTACATTACGTAAATAAAACTACTTAGGGATCGAATTCGATGAAGTCAAATTGTTGAAGCGGTACAGACCAGCAATGGCCTATTAAAGCCGGTTACTACTATTATTATGAAAACAAACATAATTTTGTGGCTTATTTTACTAACATTATTAATTTTAACATTAACCAAATATTATTATCTTAAACACACCTTTGAATTATTAGTAATGTCGTTATCAGAACAACTATTGTACATGGTCGGTTACACATATATTTTATGTATATTAACTACTGGAAACAAAACAACACTCTATCCAAACTGTTTAAAATCTTTCAATTTGGATTGAATATAAATATTTAAATTTTAATTTAAAATAGCTAATCACATATTTAAAAACCAATTATCGAACATGCATAATCAATTTAATTCAACAATTCATAATAAACCGATATTTAGATTATATGAACTAAAAAATACGTAATAAAATAATGTGTCTCGACTATAAATTTCGTTACAATCGTTAGTAACTATGTAAAAAAACAATTTTTTGACAGATAAAATTTTATCATTCGTCGTGTCACTTTTATAAAATAAAAAAAAACACATACATATTTTGTTTTACTACAATAGCACGAATAAATTAAAATTTTAAATATAAAAAACTTAGAAACGTACATGTTTACTAAATAAATTATTGCTATTTTATTGTATAAAAGATATAAACAACAAATAATCATACGTTTTAATTTATTAAAATTGTAATATACGAAAAGTTCAAAAAAATCTGTTCAATTTTTGTTTTGTATATTTGATAAGTTTTGAATTAAAATAATTCTATTAGTATTAAATTTACATAATAAAATAATCGCACTTTATTGGTAATTGCTTTTTGGAGTTGAATATTTTCAAATGATAATTGTACAAGTATTACTGGAATGACACGTATCCTATTATATACCGGGATTGTTTGTTTGCAATAAAATTCGTGATTCGTTCGAAACCTGATATAAGACGAAGGATATTATAGATTTATTTAAAAAAATTCATTTAAAATGTATGTATCAAAGGTAAATTATTATAAAATATTGTTTTAATTTATCGCAAATTCATAAGTTTTACGATTAGGGCTTTTAGGTTATATTTCTGTAGGACAGATATGCACTCGGTTTATAAAAGAGAAAGTGTAAACTTTTTAAATTAGAGCTAAAATTAATCCGAGACATCTACCATATTTTCAAGTGCTATTTAAAAATTAAAATGTTCGTTTTTAATATTAAAAACTATATTGCTCATATTTTTTTTTTATTATATAGTGATTATATAGTGAGGCAAAAAGTTAATTTCAACTTTGTTTTTCTTTACTTTTAGAATTACTAGTGCATCGTCTCAATGAGCAACTCCTCAAATTTTGCATGAAACAAATCGAATCGTACAAAATAGTTAATTGAAACATGATGATCAGCAACGTGCCTGTGATGATAATTTTAAAATTAATGTCGTTTATTTTAATAACAGAATTGGCTAATATAGTAAACGGTTATGAAGTGATTTATGCAGTAAATGCTGGCGGTGAAGGACACCGAGACAAATATGGTATATATTTTGAACGTGATCCTCTTATTGGTAAAATTGGAACAGCGTCTGATTATGGTAAACAATTTTTATTAATCGGTCGAGTTCTACAATCCGACGAAATACTTTATCAAACCGAACGTTATCACATAAATACGTTTGGTTATGATATTCCATTAAATGGTGACGGCGAATATGCATTGATATTAAAATTTTGTGAAGTTTATTTTAATGCACCAAATATGAAAGTGTTCGATGTTGTTTTGAATGGTGATCATATTGTGATAGCAGATTTGGATATTTATCAACAAGTTGGTCGTGGTGTTGCACATGATGAGTATATTTATTTTAGTGTTTCGCGAGGTCGCCTCTATTATAAAGAGGAAGAATCAGAAATACGAGGAGGGAAAATACGAATTGAATTCATAAAAGGATATCGTGACAATCCTAAAATAAATGCTATTGCTCTGCTAAAAGGAAATATTGATAATATACCAAAACTACCAGATATAAACCCGGAAACCAAACAATCGATTGAGCAACATCAAAATATCAAAACGCCCGAATCGATCGAATCGGCACAAGTAGTAGACGATTTTATGGAAACTAATGATTATGAAAAACCGTTAGTCACCAAACAAAATCGTAAAACGAGTGGACCAAAACAACCGAATCCATATTCACTGGACGATTCATCGATTATGTTGCCTGTTTTTATTGCCATTGGTGCTTTCGTTCCTTTATTATTTTGTTTATGTAAGCTGTGATTGTGTTAAGATATTTAAATAGGGTTTATGGATTTTTAATTTTTATTTTTTTTTTGTTGACTGAAATACTTTGGCTATTATTTTGATGAATTTGTATCCAAGTTTTGTGCTTTTTATATTTAATCCGTTGAACGGAGGAGATTCAATTGTTACGAGTGATTTTTATTTTAGGTTGTGATCTCAATTAAATAAATTTATTTTTATTATTGTTTTCAAGTATTTTTTATTTGTAATATATTATTTTTACAATATATTGACCACCACCCACAATTAGCACAAATATAGCACAAAATCATAGGTTTGGAATATGTGTGGAATATGTGCAATTAATTTTCGATGTTTTAAACATATAAACAGGATAAAATCGTATCCTGATAATTAATTTATCAACAAAAGATTAAAATAAAAAAATTGTTATTATAATTCACAAATTTATTTAACGTATGAAATTAAATTAAATGATAATTTATAAAACAAATTTTAAAAAATAAGAACAACCATGACTGATAAAATAAATTGTGTGAATTGTTAAATATAAATACATATTTAAAAATTAAAATGACCTATTTTGTTTTATTCGTACGCAATTCAAAAATAGAAATTGTAACTTGCACTTGATAAAATTTAAAATAATCAATCGACTAAAATATCAACCATTAATCAATCTCACAATAAGTCGATCGATAAGATAAATTTGGTAAATAATTTTTATAACTTTAATCTTGAAAAATAATAACGGGTCACATTTGAAGAAATATATTCACACCTACGTAAATAGTTCATTGGTAAAAAAAAGAACACAAGGAAAATACACTATAAAATATTTTATTTCTAAATTTTATTACAAACAAGACGAGACGATGTAAAAAAATTATTTGTACAAATATTATGCTAATTCGTTAATTCATGCTGTTGGTTGGACATTAATAATTTTATTAACTGTGTTCTAAATAAAAAAAAATCAATGTTAAATTAGGTATGTTACTTTAAAGCTAAAAAAAAACTTACACTCCATCTGATTTTCTTACTCGACGGCATCTTCGGTTCGTATCACGAGATTTTCCATTGGGACATTCTACTGCATCGATAACAGGTTGAACTTCTTTTAAACTGTCACTCGACACTACTTCGATAGTAGGTCGTTTCGGAAATCTTTTAACATTTGTTTGTTTATTGTTATTTCGTCGTTTAGGTATACTGATTGGTTCCATTACAACTTGGACTGGAATATGCTGTTGAATATTATAGTTCGGTTTTGGAATATTAACAGGAACCTTTGACACTGTATCATTTTGTTTCACTTCCAACACAATTTTCTCGGATGTGTTCTCTTGAATTATCACTAAACTAGACGCGGTCGTCGAAGGTAAGGTACTTGATTCTGTTACTGCTTGCAACTCTACTGGCTTTTTTGTAGTTTGGATAGCAATAATTTCTTGTATATTGTGTACAGTCGGTTTATTTGTAGTAAGTATTGGCGCTTCTGTGGATGGAGGTTTTGTTGATGGTTTTCCAAATAATCCACCAGATGGATTTATCGTTAGTTGTTCTAAATTATAATCATAGTCTTCGTAGACTGCATCATCATTCTGTAAATTAGAATTACATTATTAAATCACAAAACATTTTTTTATGAAATATGTATAGCTTATTACCGCATGTTGCACATCATTAAAGGAGTCATCAATCAAAGATGGATTATGAATTGCAATAATCGTTACATCTTTAATCGTCAAACGAATATTGTATCCACCCGTTTGTCTTTGATCGATAACTGCTCCTAATGCGATCGTACAACAATATGCAATTCCAAAGAGTACATTAAACATTGTTTTAAATTATGTGTGTAAACTTCACTGTTAAATGGTCGGAGAAGAACTAACCGTATATCGTAAAATTATCTGGAAGAATAAAATATTGGTGATGATGATTCCAATTAAATTTAAACCAAACGAAAGAAAGAAAGGAGAAAACTAATAAAATTTTATATAAGAAATTCATTATCATATTTTTATTAAAACTTTATATTTTATGATCGTTCTTTACACTCTACAATTTATAACCATTATAATAGTAGCACGATCGAGTCATCATCAACAGCTTTGGTATTTTCAAAGTAGTCTCATCTTCGAATGCATTTGTTATATCATTTAATCTTCGATTTGGTTTTTGAGAGATCGTAACAATTGATATTCGAACAGCATGCAATATTTTGATCACGAAAACAATAGAAAAACCGGTAGTATTACATGGAAAAATCGTATATCATAAAATTTTGTGCGATTTAATGAGATGAAGTTCATTGAACGAACCACACTATCAACTTTGGTAAATAAAATTGTAAGTTTACTGTTGTGTTGAGGTTCATTCGCAAATAGCAAAAGGTAAAATTATGTAGTAAATATTTGCATAACCACATCATTCAAACAGTTATGTGTTTATTTAAAATAAAAATTAATGTTGGTCACATATTTCAAATGTATATAAGTTCTTAATTGAAAGAACAATACAAAATTTAAGTACCATGTAACTGGATCTGTATTGTACAATGATTAGTCCTACTGTCTTAGTGAAAGAAGTAATAAAATACTTCTCCCAGCAGACTTACTATACGAGATTTTATAGAAATGAAACACTTGCTTAAATAAATCTTAATCTTCTTACTCGGCGTTAGTCGTGAAATAAAAAGTAATAATAAGGGTTTTATGATAAGTAGATACCTATATCGATCACACAGGATAATGCAACGATAGATATCGGCGAAAGAGCTTGAAGCAATGATGGTCCACCACCAGTTTCAATTGGCTCCTCTATCCGAAACCTGGGTGTTCAATGAACCCACTAGATATAATAATACCTCGTGATATTTTCCAAAATGTTTATGCACTTCCATCCAAGTTTATGCAATAACTCCAATATTCAGTTAGATGCTCCACACCAATTTTTATTCACTGAGAGGGAACACACTTCTTGATTTGGTTCTATTGAAAAACATTTATTTGATCAATCCTACGCAAGCCCTAGATCAGTGGTATTCACAATCGAAGGAGATCTAATAAAGGTGTTTCGTTGCAACTTCTAAGTTAACTGGATGAAGTTAAAAGTTACTGTTCATCAAAACCTATCAGGTGGTTCCCAAACCGCCACTACTACTCAATTTGCTCATTAAACTATGCAAATGCATGTGTCAGCTGTATCACAAATATACTGGATCTGTCTTGAAATTTGATGTTAATTTAAACCTATACCTCTTAAATTCCAATTTCGACAACCAAAAAATTATAAGAAATCATTAGGATAATACATCCAAAGCAGTACATAAAGGAAAACAAAGAAAAGTCACAGTTCATGGATATTCTTAGCAATATCTAAAAAACAAGCTACAGGGTGTTAAATCGGCAAAGGGATACATTTTCCTAACCCAGGGAATCCTTCGAATAGTATAGAGCGTAGTTGTCAAATCATACTCTTATACCGATAGAATAAGTAAGGTTAAGAATAGTTTATGTGGAAAATGTTAAAAAATCTTTTGAATTATGTTTTTTCTGGTCAAATCCAGGTACTTATCAAACGACCATCATAAAAAATACAAAATCGAAAAATAAAAATTGTCTCTTCTGTCCAACAGCATTACTATACTCTTATTCCTGTTTGTATAACGGAATTCAACGCAAAAGTATTTATTATCTTAGTCAATAACAAAAAGATAATACAGCATCGATTTATAGAAATTCATACAAGATTTGCCTTAAACGTTAGATGTACTAAAGGTGATTAACCTTTTTCGGTTTCAAGTTTAATTCGTCTCACCTACGTACGGCCTACGCAAAATGCATTTTCAATCGAGATGTTTTATAGTTTTAAATTATACAACTTTTCGAAGATGAAGGCGGATCTAATATTTTATGTACAAAATTTTATTTACTTCTTATAATTTATGGTTGCATGGTCTACAACATCAGAAATGACCTAATGAATTATAACAAAAGTTCGTGTTCCATAAAAAATTGAAATTTTACAGACCATTGCTGGCCTGCACCGTATAAGCAATGCAGCGCCATTCGATTCGATCCTGAGATAGCTATTCGAGAAGGACGTTCTCTAGCATGGGGAGCAATCGTTTTACTTCCTAAATCTGTCTTTTCATTTGCCCTAAAATAAATCATCCAACAAGATTATCGGAGTCATCATCATAAATCAACATAAAACCTTGAAGTACATGCGGTCTTCGCTTTTAAGTCATTTTGTCGGAATCCATATTGCGTTTGCTGATATTGTAAACAGTTTGCATTTTTACAGACCCTGATTCCGGTTGAAATTCTATAAAAATATCAACGTGCAAACATGGACACACCCTCGTAAGACGTCCCGAAGTCAAATTAGCCATGTTTTAATTTCTAAGCGAAGGTCTGGGGTCATTCAAAATGTGACATCTTATCTGCTGGCTCCCAAATTTGTATAGGCAGTGATCATCAATTGATTGGTCACCACTGCAAGTTTAGTTTTTGTACAAGTCAGACATTACTAAAACGTTTCAACTGTGAAGGTCTGATAAAAGAAGATAAGAACGCATCAAAATCTTTTTAGCAATAGGCAAACCACCGTTCTGATGATGTCATTGTCTCTTTGAGATTTTAATTTTTTAATTCCGAGCTCTTGACATTCAAAGGGGATACTTTGTGAAACTATCTTTCCGACCTTATTTGTTTAGTATGCCAAAGCAAAGTTATGTCTGATTAATGGAAAGTGATTCAGACCCGTTGTCATGTATAGGGGTAAAACTTTGACTCTGACGAATGAGTATGAGAGATGGTGAATGACATTCGAGAAAAGAATGATGCACGTGATATATGAATATGGCCGTGATATATGAATATATTCTTTTGCTTAAGCGGTTGCACTTTCTAACATCTTAATTTTCTCATAAAATGCAGCATTTTTAATGTCTGATCAACCAAATGTCACCTTGGTGTATTACTGGCTGCGTGGTGATCACGATCTTCTCTACATCTTAAACTTAAAGTCATTTAGGCTCAGGCTACTTCGGTCTTTTTTGTCAGTATTTTGTATTTCTCTAGTCCTCGAGAAGCTGTATGTGCTGGGATATCTTCTGATTTTACATGAAATTAATCAGCTGTATTGATGTTGTCTTGTAATTCTCCCCAAATATTGTAAATTTAATGATAGTTGTTTAAGTGTTACTTTTCTGAATATAAGAGCTGCATATGCTGCTTCCGACACATCACAGAATCAATGTAAATCTAAGACAACAATATCAGTGCATGGACAAATTGTTACGGCTGATCAAATTTTTTCTTTTGGTTATCTTAACAGATATCTTATTCTTAACAGTTATCTTTCAAAACTATCAATGGATTTTTGATAAGGTTTCTGTGAATAAATAAAGGTACTGCCTGCAGTTATACTTACAATATTTTTGCTTTTCTCAAATGAGCTATTTAGGCTCAATTTTTAGATTATATCGATGGAAAACTAAATGAAGACAACTGAAACCAGCTGTTAGAGTTGCGAAGGTCGAACCAGCTATCCCACATCTCTACTAGTACAAGATAGTTGGGCCAATGAATTGTGCCGACGAAAAAGGTAAAGTTTAGTCGTTATTATTATGTCCATACCAATTATTATGTTTTTAAAGTATAACAAGTATATCTAGAGTAATTTACAAGTTTTGGTAACTGGAATCGCGAGTTCCTACAATTGTTCCCAAAAAGTGTTGCTATTTAAAACTAAAGTTACATATGTCGCATAACCAATCAAAAATAGATAAAGTTCAGTGGTATATTTCTCCATGTGTTTTTCTTCTTTTTCTACTGTCAACACATATTGTCATAACCTATAAATTTAAACGTCAAACACACATTGTAACATGTAAAAAGTTCTAAATTAATATAAATAAAAATAAATATTTTAACATATTAACTTATTAATTAAAATTGATAAAACTGTGTTTAATTTAATTTACTATGGATAATAATAACTCGGATGATTTGAAAATCCGTCGAATTGCTGGTGGTAGTATTGTGGATCATCCAACGTTGTTCTCTTCAGATGGAGAGTAAGTTATATGTAAATTGGCCGGTCTTAAGAGTCGAATCATTGTGCCCGACAATTTGTTTCGCCCAAATATATTTAATGTTATTTATATATGTTGTTTTATGTTGGATTTGGATAAAATCTTGAATTGCAAGAAAATGATTTTTGTATATAACCTGCACAAACTACCTAGGGTTACGATTCAACTCAAAGTCCGGGCAAAATACGCTTTTATCCTTTAGTGACTTTACTAACTATCAATTTGTATTTTAGAACCCTGTTTGTTGTCTGGAATAATATAGTTCGAACGTACAGCTCCACTACCGGAGAATGGTTACGCGATTTAGAGGATTTGCAAAACAAAATTGTCCGGGTACAATTCGATCTATTCAATCCTAAAATATTAGTAGGATGTTCTCAATCTGGTGAAATTTGCGAATGGAAATGGAAATCGGGAATAGTACATAAAAAATTCAAAATAGCTTTTCCTGTAGTAAGTCAATTAATTCTTGATTTCTATTTGGCTGATTTTTGTGGCGATCATAGTGATGCTGTTATCGTTTGGAGGGAACCGCAAGGTATATGGTCTTATATTGACTTTTTTAATTTGGCTGATAATGTAATTACAACACCTAATCATCTAAAGAAATTGGAGTTACCTACTGAACACCCGCTAAAGATAGCGGTTGACTCAAAAAATCGATATATCGCATTAATTCAGTACAAAGCTTTGTATGCAATTTCGCTTGATGACGGAACCTGGAAAAGATTGCAATTAAATTCGCCAAATAGTAAATTTATGCCATTTACTGTAGTTAAATGTCACCCCGTCGAACAATCAATAATTACTGGTCGAACAAATGGTATGATTCAATTCTGGCGAAATATTTTTGGACACTTCACTATGGTAAGTACGATGTATTGTTAATTACTTTTTCAAAAACTCAATGTTCAATATATATTCTAGTCTTTATACCATTGGCACAGTACTCGGGTTGGCTCAATATCTTTTTCCGAGAATGGAAGTACATTTTATTCAGGCGGTCGAGAAAAAGTTTTAGTTCAATGGACTCTTGATAAACCAGAGCTTAATAAATTTTTACCTAGATTACCTGGTGAAATTCGTCATATATCAGTATCGGCTGGTAATCATCAAATAGCTGTTTCAATGCAAGACAATGGAATCCGATTGTATAATTCCAATTTAAAACTTATATCGGTAATACAACATTTTACCTGGATGCCCAATGACAATACAAAACGTGACCCCTTCCCAATTGGATTAAAAATCAATCCCAGGAACAAAAGTATTGTGTTAAATGGCCGAGAAGGTTGTTTGCAATTTTTTTCACCGCATACACGCAGTCTTTTATATAATGTTGAAGTTATTGAGGAAAATTTGTTGATTGTTGAAGCCGATAAAATTTTGTTTAACTCAAGAATAGTAAAGGCAGCTTTGTCTTTGGAATGGCTTGCAACTGGCGAAGTACGAAATGATTTAAAATTTTCACCACATACCAGATTAAAATTTTGGAAATTTTCGAACGAGAAGCAAAACTATCAATTAAATACAAATGTTGAATTGCCGCATAATGGCAGTATTACAGGACTGGAATTTTCAAATCAATCAAGTGATGAAAATTTATTATGCGCATCGAGTGGTAATGACAACTATATAAAATTATGGGCACCGCGCGATACCGATAGCATTTATAGAAAAGGACTTTTTTGGTATTGCATTGCAAAGACGCAATACAAAAATTTACCAATAAAATCAATGGCCTTCTCGCAGGACGGTTCATTATTAAGTGCTGGTTGTGGAAATTCTTTATGTATCTGGAATGCCGAAAATTTAATTCTTAAATGCGTTTTAAGTTCACCAATGGCTTTGGATGGTGCCGCTAATAAACTTTTGATAAGTCTGCCGAATAAAGTAACACCTGGAAATGGTGTAAAAGCGAATAACAAACCTGATCAAAAGTCCAGCGGCGAAGCTCTCGAAAAAAGAAAATTATATTTAGAACAAATTAAACTTCTTCTCGAGAACCCACAGAATAACTCACAATTTTTAAAATTTGTCAAATTAAATTCACCAAAAGTTAATAAAAAGTCTGCTACAGTGAAACCATGGAAATTAAATTTACGCGAAAAGGAGTTAATATTTAAAAGGGTAATGGGACTGAATGACTTAAATTTAATGCAAAAATTTCAAATATTTTCGTATTTAAAAATATGTTGCCGCACTCGGAGCGAACTAAAAGCTAAATTAATAGAAACATTACAAAACAAACAAAGGAAATTGGAAATAGATGAAAATCTTTTAAATAATTTGGTTATAAATCTAAATTGTAAATTAAAATACCGTCAAAAATTGAAGTCTTCGAATGCTATTGTGCGAAAATTGCGGTACTTTGAGAAAAGAAAACAAAATTCGGTTGGGCTAGACGCGTTAATTTACGATAAGACGTTAAACGGTAATTCGGTAACCAATGGAAAACTAGGTGATGAGTCTATATCGGACGATATAGTTGACGATAATGATGAAAATGTTCAGCTACCAATTAAAATATCATCGCAAATAAACCATGTCGTATTTGGGACCGGCGATTTTGCTCATTTAGTTATTGTTTGTACTGAAAATCGAATGTTAGTTTGGAATTTACTAACACTTCGATTACAAACAGCAGTGAAATTGTCAGTAAATAATATTACATTAGATCCGTACACAAATCTTGTGGCTGCATTTACTACAAATAATGAACGTAAGAAAAATTTGACATGCCAAAATCAAACAACAATATTATTTTTTCTTAATTTATTACAGTATATGTTTTTCTGCCAAACGTTCCAATGCCTTTGTACCATCGTAAAAATATGCCAAGTGTATATGGTGGAATATGGATTCCACGTCGAATATCAAAACAGACATCATTAAGTTTGGACTGGCAATCTGTAGCACAATTATATTTCTTGAGTGAAGATCAAGAACTTTTATATTTAATCTCTGATAAAGATGTTGATGGGATAGCTCCGTCGGTCGCATTGTCTAGTGACAATCCTCACTCAATGCAAATGACTCCGTTTGGTGCGATTCTATCAAAACATATATCATCGGGATCACAATTAGCAAATGGAAATAGATCATTTTCAACAATTGGTCAGTTTGGAATGTCGGCGGTGAAAGAGGTAAGATATTTTTTTATTTATATTTTTCGCAAATTATTTATTAAACATTTTTTTGTAATTCAATTCAAATTCCCAACCGTCATAATATTTGACCTTCATTTTAAACAAAAATAATTAAATATACAATAGGACGAATTTATCACAATAGAAATTTAGAACAAAATTTTGAAATATCTAAATTAATTTTAGAATATGTGATTTGAAAGGCAAAGAGAAAATATTTTTAATCGAATTTTTAAAATACCGTGGGCAGTTTTTAGTTCATCTGTACCAGCAACAAATCAAAATTTACCTTTTATTTAGCTTTATTTAGCTGTACTCTTTGTAATTAAACTTTTTAAACTTTACTGATTGTGTTTAAAGTGGAAGTCAATCTAGCGGATTAATTGCCAACGTAGAATAGTAAAACTACGAGATAATGATCTGTTTAGTCTTAGTGTGTCATTGTTAAATTATACTTTAAAGAATCACTAAATTATTTATATTATTCTTGAAATAAACAATTTTAGAAATATTCTCATTGAACCTGAGAAGCCCAAGTATGATTTGTTAACCTCCCTCAAACTATTAACTCCGGTTGACTTTAATTTTTATCTATCCATTGATGATCTCTCAGAGCTTGGATGTAGTTAGCACGTGAGAGTCGATTTACTAAGCTATGGATGTCGAAAGCATTCTCGTTATGATTAAATGGGTTGCTAAAAACGGCCAACGGATGTATTAGAAATATCAGTTTTGAACATCATGTGGCTTGTTACGTTACCAAAGTGGAACAAACAATTGAGCTTTTTAACCCTATTTAACATTTAATGCGGCTTAGTTAAAACTACATTTTTAGACGGACATTAAAGTAAAATTTACGTTTGGTATCGACTATCGTTCCTGATGTCTTATGCCTTAATCGACTTTTCAAACTAAACTTTTCAAATTGTTCAAGCTTCCGCTATTGCCTCATAGCTGAAAAGCATTTTTCCGATGTAACTTTTCGGTGACTTTTCACAAAAAGCATAAAATAACTAGACTATTTTTAAACTATAAATAACTACAATACTTTTTGGTTTAGTTTAGTTTCAAGTTGAGGCACAGTTGGTGACTTTTGTAGTAGTTCCATCGATCTAGATATATAGCATGAACTAACTCGTTATAATTTAGTTTAGTTAGTTTAGTCGATTAAGGCACACAGCATTAATAAGCATACAATTATTAGTAGCTATCAGCACAGTCTTTTGTAAAATTTTACAATTTTAAATTTCAAATAAAATTTTATAATTATAATTAATATTTTTATTTAATTTTATTTAAATCCACCTATGTTTCATTCATGATCCACATTTATACTGGTATATCGTTTATTCTAATAAATTTATAAATATCCTTATATACACTATTCACAGTAACTTTATTAGAGATGTTCCATACTTGAGTACATCGAAATCTTCTTTATTGTGCCTATATTCATAACATGGTCTGAAAAAGTGGATGTTCGATGTCTTCCACAACCATACAAATTTCACACAGATTCGTTTCATTCAAATGTCGTTTATGCAAACATTCGATCCAATTTCCATGATTCAACCTCACTTTCTATAGTTCTTATCATTTTAGTGTCTCCTTAAAACTGTCTTAAAAAAGGGAGTTTTCAATGGAGTACACTACACAACTGGACGTACGAATTTCTGCAAAAATATCATGTGAAAGGAAGAATCACTTGAAATTTTTGCATAAATTCATTCTCCCATTTGCTCCACAGATTCACTTGAAACAAACGAAGTACATCTCTTGCAATTGTATCTTTTTTGCAAGCATATCGCCTTTTTCATTACCCTAGAACTGTAGGTGCGATGGTATCCATTGAAGAACCATCTCACTACCGCAAGATCTTATGTACTCAAACAACATATCGACATAAACATTGTTCTGGGAGCCCCTCCCTTCAGAGAGTTGAATTAACCATACTCTCCTTCTCCCATCACTAACGGCCAACTTTATGCCTTCCATAATACCGATAAGTTGCATTATACAAATGCTGTCATTTATTCGTACCAGTCCCTCTTTTTTTATTGCAGGAATGAAAATATCTATACCCACTCTGTCACCATTTATACTAGATTCTGTATAAATTTCCACTTGTGCAAAATATTCTACAACCATTTTGTTAAATCCTCTCGTAACCGATACTCCATTCATATTTGCCTTTGTTGTGTCACCAAATTTCAGTTTTACTTTGAGATTGTCCGGAGGATAGCTAGGTCCAGCTTTTTTGATTTTGGAAAATAAGTTTATATTTTCTAAAATCAATCCAAACCTCTGTGTTTTATTGTATTCCGTACTCGCCGCCAATCTCTCAATCATTTCATTCACAAAAACATTATCTTTTTTTTATCATTTGTTTCACGCAAGGTGATCCACTTGATGCCACTCAGGACAAGCATGCCTTTGATCCATCTCCATACACAGTCAGTACATACATAATTTTTGATGACAAAATCGTCTTTCGAATCATGTCAGTAACACCAAGATGAGCGCCACATTTTGGTTTGCTTACCCTTCTGATCCATTTAATCTATTTCTATAATTATTGGAAAATTTTCCATGTGAACCATGATTTTAGATTCCCTGATACCTAGTCAATTTTACACATTTAATATTGCCATTATAGTTTTGCACATTATTTCTTGTATTTACACGTAGATTTAGTCACTTAAAGCATTTATTACCTGATTTACACCCTGAACCATCCTGAACCCGATTACATGCTGCATGTATACGTTTTGCGCTTTCCGATGAAAACAATGTCATCAGCAAACTGCAAAACAACCGTGTTCACAGAAATAAAACGATGAACTGAGTTCGTAAACAGATTGAAAAGTGTCGTTGAAACGTTACTCCCTTGCGGAACGTTAATTTTTATCTCTCCTTGCAACTCGTAGTCCCGGCCACCTAAAAACTTTTCCACACATTCGTTTCCCGCGTGATTCCTTTAAAAACCTAAAGTGATTTGTGGCAACAATTTTCTATCATTCATGAATTCGACCTTGTATCATACTAATTACAAATTTCAACAAAACATTTAACATAGCTATACCCCTGTAATTTGTTGCCAGATTTCTATCTCGATCTCTTTTGGGAATGGAATCCATTTCTGATACTCAGCCTTACACTATTGAAAATTCGTAGCAGAGTCTCTTTTTCGTCGAATCTCTATTGTGCCAATTGTGAATTCCAATCATTCTGTAACTCACTCTATTGGTTCCTGAGGTCGTGGACTTTGATTGGTCCAAAATCGCCAGAAACTCATTTCATCCAATTCATACTATCAGGTATTAAACATTCATAACTGCCTCCTAAATTATTCCGTACATCCGTTATCGTTATTTTAAGAATTGATCTCCTTTCATTGGGTCATCTAGCACGGCATTCCTGCCTTTACCTTTATGACCTCTCTATTAAATTTGTCCATACATCCTTATGGAGTCCCGTAAACTTTTTTCCTATTCGCTCTACGGATAGTTTTTCAAAATAGTACATTCGCTCTCTCATTTTACTTCACTCTCCAGTTGGTTTAAATCATTCATTTTTTCGATATGAGAATCTCATTCATATATCTGATTCATTTTTTGCAATTCATATAAATTTTCACTTCATTCAAATCATATTCATATCATATAACTCGGTTTCGAACAAGTAATGATCGCTTCCTAGATTCTTATCTGAAACATTCCAAGTGACTTGGTCAGCCCCTCCACCAGACATTAAAGTATTGTCTATCGCACAATCGGAGTTGCATAAACAATTACAATTAAACAATTTCTGTCAAGATTCCGAGTTTTGGCAGCCCTGATGCTCGTATGTGCCAATATTGCCACACTACCATCCATCAGCCCTCTATTTTGACATTGACTGCTTTGATTTTCTTTTTTATTATTGTTGCTGATCTCGTTTTGATTTTTGGTTATTGTTTTATTTTATTTTTGGGTTCGTCGCTATAGAATTTTTTATTTGTTTCATTTAATTTGGATGCAGTTGTGTGCGTTTTCTCGAATATAAAATTCTTTAGCTCTAAAATATTTATTCTGTCTATAGTTTTAATTTTCATTATTTTCTGCGTGTTCTAAATGGCATCTGGTAGTTTCACATTCAATGCCTTCGTGTTCGTTTGTAAATGGTTTGGAATATTTTGCACATATTGGTGTTCTTAAACATCTAGTTTTATATTTTTGGCATGTGGGACAGCCTTACAAACTCAACTCTCTATTTATTTTTCTTTTAAGCCACTCCTTTAATAAATTTAAATCTTTTAATTCCATTTGAATCTCTTCCGATGTAACGAACATGAGATCGTTGCTTAACATCGTTCATTGTTACTGTCTTCTGATGAATATAGTTTTATTTTTTTATTGAATTGGGCCACCTCGAGAGTACGAGAGGGTTAAATCTATTGGTTTTTTAAGTGGCATCCTGCTCGCAGGCAGTCGCCGTGTACAAAATAACAAAAAATAGTTCACTAAATTTACTGATATCCGTGAAAAGTTTTGGATATGCACAAAAATGTAAATTATCATTATTTAAAATATAGTTTGTTTTCTACTATTTCTTACGTTTTTTTTTTTATATTTTATTATCGTTATTCAGAATTAATTAAATTTACAAAATAGACTTGTTTAAAAAAATTTCTTTACATTTTCTTTTATTGTTTTTTCCGCTTGCGAAAATTTGATATTTATATTTGAGTTATTACGATTGAATGGAAATCATAATAATTTAAATTTTTTCTAACTGATTCTGCCTCTGCGGATGGTTTTTAATGATATTTCAAAAGCCTTCGATATGGTTACCGGTAATATAGCGATCGTTAAGATACTTGGTTTTACCACGTCGCGGTCAGTTCGCTACTCGCTATTGATCAAAAATTTATAAATATTAAATTAAATAATTACATCTTGTACTGTAAACAAATGTTCGTTGGGCTGACCACCTACATCGTTCTCCAATTTGGTACTTTTGGAGTGATTCAAAAGGTCTCTTTAGAGACGCGGGGAAGTTTACGATCCAATACCATAGCTAAGTTTAGTTTCGAAATGGTTGAACACAATTTAATTTTACAGGATGAGCTTTTAAATTTTTGTTTTAGGGGAAAAAGAGTAAAATCATCGTAAGGTGAAATAAACACTTTTGCTTACGATATTGAGCTAAGCTATAGTGAGGCAAACGATCAATATCGATTTATCGTTTTTTAAGAAGTTTGGTTATCATTATCACTTATTTTAACTGATAAAACTAAAATTTTGTTTTTTCGTATTGTTAGTTGAGAAACATTTTAAATGTCAAGTATCATTCAAGTGTTGTACATTGAATATTTGTATCAATTCATGTATGGAAATTGCTATTGTTGATAATTTTAGGTATTTCTTGGTCCAAAAAATATTAAAAGTACTGGCTACCTTTAAACAGTTGGACTCCAGTTTCTTTAAAATTATTTTTCAAAAAGCGATTCTACTTTGCAATTCGGTAAAGGTTGTAATAAAAATTTTGTTTAATAATTTATTTGGTATACATTTATTTAAAACATTTGTTGCTGTATTTTAATATGATAATTGTATATAATGTATTTAAAAAAAATATTGATTATTTATTTACTTATTAATAGGATTCGCATAAAAATAATGTTTTGTCGTAATTTAGTAGACAAAAAGCATTTAAAATTATTGATAATATATAGAATTTTTAAGTTATAAAATTAGCAAAGTCAACGTAAAAAAATATTTTTATAAAATTAAATATCACAATAAATTAAACATAAAAAATAAGTAATCTCATAATTAGTAAAGTCGATTTTTTATTATCAATTTTAATCCATTGGTCTTCTAATTAGGGGTATTCGATGATTTCGACACCTTCGCATTAAATGTACATCATGTTTAAAATAACGTAAACAATGCCATTGTGGTATGTCTCCCATTGACATTGATTTTCCAGTCTGTAATATGAAATACAAAAAATAGTAATAATATAAAATTATAGTTGGAGAATAGTAAAAAGGTTAGAAACTATAAATTATTTTATTAATAAAAATTAGGTTAAATACGTGTTGATTTAAATTAAATATAATAAATCATCATTGTTGTGATCTATATGATATAATATTAGTCGAGTGTGATGATTATTGCGTTACTTTGATTTAAACATTAGTTTTATTACATTGTAACTGATTTGTGTGACCAACCGCTTCACTATTGTTCTAACATTATTTATGGGATAATAAGTTGATAGATTAAGTTGATCGAATATATAGACTACAATTTAATAAAAAATATCATATAATTTTTTAAATCCACTCAAATCAATTTACAAATTGTTAATCATTTGCGAGATTTAAATATTTCGTTTCTTTAGTGCGACAATATATTTTCTGAACTGCATATATGTACATATATAGCTAGGTAATGTTGCAATGCGACACTACAATAAAAATATATAAATTATTTATTAACCATTTGTCCAGTCGATATCGGTATAACAGGGGTACATTCACAAGTCCAGATTATTAATATAATTGCAAACAGAATTTGAATTAATTTCATTTTTTCTCACTAATTATTCACAATAATATTTCACTCAAAATTAAACTAAACTCGAAGCACATAAAAAGTTCAACTGAAATATGTTGTTGTTGCTTTAATTTAAACTTTTTATAAAAAAAATATATCGCTTTATGATATTTATGAAAAATTAGCTTTTCGTGTTGTACTTCAACCAAGTTTCGTGTTTGATAAATTGTATGTAATATTGTGGTTTGTTGGAGAAAATCACTTTACAATTTTATTTATTTTTTTATTTAGTTCTTCCTTTTAAGAAAACTTAATTCAAATTGAATTATTTTTAAGTCAGTTAAATACTTTATATAGTTTTTATACTCTCGTATTGAAATAGGAATATACAGTCGAACCAGATTATTTTGAAACGGTTATAACATTTTAAAAAAGTTACATAGTATTGAAACTAGAAGTTAGATTTGTTAGATTTGGTTCCGTTTTTCTATATTATTTTATTTTAAATGCATTGAAAGGTAAGTTGGAGTAAAATAAAAACGGAAATTATTGAAAATAATTCCATTCGAATCAAAATTTATAATAATATTGCCCGGTTCAACTGTATAAACATTGAATGCGAGTACAATAAAATAAAATAAGAGAGTGGAATTGTTTATGCACAACAACAGAAAAACATGTTTTCTTTTAGAATGACTCAATTTTCCCAGTATTTTTCTGTTGGTACCAAATTTTAATCATTCATTGATTTCAAACTCTAGACTCGAATTTATGGTTCAGAAACCAATTTAAATTGTTAATCTATAAAAATATAAACATCACAATTATAACCACAAATTTTAATTAAACCGAAATTTTGAACTAATTCAAATCCGATTGATTCAAATTCATAATAGTTCTAATTTTTAAAAATTTCAGTTGATTAGTTTCAAACTTTATTGCTTAAACATGGATTGAAACACATTCTAATTTTAGGATTTATATTTTGTTGTGTATAAATATCACGTGTTACAAAACTATGGATACACCTTTATAATTTTAACATAGCATGAACTATTTGGTTGCTTATGTGCATTTCATACCTGTCAATTGCATGTATAATGACGTGAATATTTATTTAGCACAACAAAGTACATTTTCAATGCTTGTTGAGGAAATGGAAAATTTTAGTGTTGTTGGAACTTTTCTTTTATCAAATAAATAATCACATTCAAACTGTTAATATTACCAAGATATCAAGAATCGAATTAACTGATGTTAAAACATACCACCTAGATAAGCGCATCACTCGCATCATCCAATAGCTATATTTTGTTGTCACTTGTTTCCGGAAACTAACCAACAATATGCCCAACCTTTATTATTTTAAACTTGAATTTGAAAAGAAAATCACAAATAGCAACAAAATACGTTACAAGATCATTTTTTATTATTTTCGTAACTCAATAGAAAATAATGCTTTAATCTCTCTATGCTCAAGTCTTTTAATCAGAGCTGAACTGTACTCGTAAATTTCGAGTTTACCACATTTTTTTTGGCTTCTTTCCCCATAATAATAGTTTAGCTATAGTTTAAAAGTTTTATTATTTCTAACTTAGTACAATGTAGTGAATTTCGGGTGAATTAGCCAAGTTTATAATGTACTAAATGATCTTTTTGTGGCATGAAACATAAAAGTTCAACAGTCTCCAGATTGTAAATTCGGTTCTGTCCATTGTTATTATTCTAATCGTAGTCATATACATAAATTGTATTTTGTGTAAAATACATTATAATTTTAATAATAAGATGTCAATGGGTGAATCATTATGCAATCTTTTATAATTAAATTGTTTTTAAATATATTTAATGATAAAATTTTAATTTTTTTGGTGGATCTAGAAAAATTAGCAAAATATTTACAAGTTTCGTATGACAACAAATATTTATATGTTCAATTGATCATGATTTGTTTTATCAACCTTGTTCCATATTGCTTAACATAATTTCTATTGTTAAGCTTCATTCAATTGAATTAGAAATTATGTGTTAACGTTTAATTAAGTCACAATCCTGAGTTGTAATTAAGAAGTACATTACACTTTCTATATTAACGACGGCGAGTATGTTTTGTTCTATTTTACTTTAAATAATTATAAAATGTTTTAATTTAACGTTTTTATTGTTATTAATCAAATCAGACCGATAATAACCGGATGTTTTTAATTTGAATTATACAATTTTTAATTTATTTAAATGGTCTATAAATATTATAAGGCAGTTTAATTGTCGGTTTCGGACGTTGGTCTAACTAGTGGTTTTTGTGATTCAAATATTAACAAGCAAAATAAATTTTAACAAATGTAATGCCCTTTAACTAATGCATCAGTTCTACGGTTTATTATATCCTCTTTAAATGGCAAAAAAAAGGAAATCATAATATTATGTATATACATATCTGTTTCTGATTAATTCAAAACTATAATAAAATTGCATTTTACATAAAATATTGTAGCATACTTATTTACATTAAAATAAACGTCAAAAACATACATAATTCGGTGTACGTTAGTTTTGACATTTAATAAGTTACTGTGCGATTTCATATATGTATACAGCAGTGGTCGTTAGCAGACAGTGATATATTTAATAAGTTTCGTTCTGGCTATAACCTATCTGTTCGAAATTTAATTGTTCCCATTTTTTAAAAGAGCTCCTTAAATTAAGTTAATATTTGTGCCACACAATCCACCTAACATTTTAAATCTTTTAACGATTCTGGATAACACAAACAAAAGCTAGTTATGAGTGGTTATAGGCTACATAATATGTGCATCGATCGTCACGATAAAAATGTAGACGAATCAAATGCAGACTTAAACCAAAATATTCCAGAATCAAACCAGAAGAGTGTAGAATTAATTGAAACCGATATAATAAAAACAAATTAATTAAAACTTTTTTTGTGTTTTTATTTTAATAAATTCTTAATTAAAACTTACTCAAATGATAATGATAAACAAAAGCCAAAATATATTAACGCGCAAATACAATTGTGACTGCTCCAACTAAACATAAATCTTTGTTTTTTCCCTAGGAAGCGCGGGTTTATTAGTTAGAACTGTCCCATAAAAAGTTTTTGTATTTTTACATGGGTCAAAATGGATTTTCTTCTTATTAACCTTCTTATTTTGTGATGATTCTGTAGCCTCATTAGCAATGGACTGAGTATTTTACTGATTAATGAAACTTACCTAAAAAAGTGAGTTTTAGAAAAAATTTATTAAAATCATTTAAGCTGAACAAATTATATTTAAATGAAACGTATTTTTTAAAGGAATTTCAACTTTTTAAAAAGTTAATTAAAATGTAAAATAGAATAATTGAGCTAATTAAATTAAATATAATTGTTTCAAAATGTTTGTTGATTGGTATGATTTTAATAATGGAATAAATTACGTTGTTGTAGAAATTTCGTCTGCACAAATAATTTTGAATAGGAGTGTAGTTCTATCGTCAGCATTGCTCGCATTCTGACAACATTTAGTTACTATTTTCACGCTTTATATACTCAAAATATGGGGACGATCATTAAATTCGTCGAATAATTAGAATCTCCGTCGTCCAACCAACCGTCGTAGTAGCACTTCAAATTGTCTGCAGAAGTCGAAGTTCGGTTTGACCTACCGACTTTTGTCACAACATAGCAATCATTTGCTTGAACTTCAACAATCTCGTAAAGACCAAGGTATTTTGGTTGAATCTTAAGGCTACTAGCAAACTGTGTTCTCTTGATCACTACAATCTCACCAATCTTATAACACGTTGCAGGATTTTGTTTCTTATTGAAGTCCTTTCGATTCTCTTCTTGTATTTTTTCGAACGCCGATTTCGCCTATTTTGTAAATCCTCGTGATTACTCATAAATGCTTGTGCCAACTCTACATCCAAAACCTCGCGCACTCGAACCTCGTCTGGCTCTCGTATTTTCGTTCCAAATGTTACTTTGAAAGGAAAACTGTTAATAACTTTATTAAAATAATTATTTATATTCCTCTGAAGGGAATTGACATGCTTCCATCAGTTTTCAAGATTATAAATGGTGATTGTTTGGCAAGGATAGGAATGATAACTTGATTTAATCTTTCGAATGGCCCGTCCCGAGTTGGAACGCTGGTCATGTTCGAGGGATGATAGATTTCTTCATCCTTGCAGTAATCTTTAGATTCTTCGGAAGTGAATGCGCCGATGCCTTATAGGGTAGTAATAAAGTAATTAGTTTTTGGGTGGCTGAAATTAAACGTTTGCATCTTTGGCTAGTGGACCATTTCTTTTGAGGTGGCGGTTTTGGTAGCCATACAAATTTGGTAAAACTGTCAACCACACAAATTATATGTTTGAAGTTTTTCTTCGAAGCATAATTATGAACCGACTTGTGATCTCTTCTGTCACCACCATTAATACTGGACTTCTCGATCATGCATTTATATGGCGCATTTTTATTGATGGTCGATGCTCTAGTTCATAGTGGAACTGTTGAATATACAGCGCCCAACTTGCAAAACGGGAAGTCAGTTCACTCTTCTCCATCGTACCACCAAACAATCTGTCCCAATTTTAAGTTTTAGTCCGAGAAGATAAACTCGAAAGTTATCAGAGCAAGTATGATGGTAAGCTTGTCAAACTCGTAGCTATTGTATTTTTCTTCACAAGTTGACATTTTCCGACTATAATAAAACACCGGATGCATTGCTCTGTCTTCTGTATTCTGCTGTAATAATACCGAGTCCAGATCAAACTTACAGTCATCGATATGCAACTCACTTATAGCATTGCCCCAGTATATTTGTAGCATTGGTCCGGTAGAAAGAGCTTGCTTCAATATCGAAAAAGCTTTCTTCTGGTCACTAACAAATTCGAAAAACACGTTTCTTCTCGTGATTTAGACCCCGTTGGTTATCATTGTTTTTTTTGCGTCGCGACGCATTTTTGCATTACGTACATGTATCGACCTTTAAGGATTGTGTCGAAACTGCTATAAAATAACTGGGTTATTTTATAAAGCAAAGCCAGGCATAATTTTTGGTTTCCATGCAAAAGTGATAAAGGACCTCGTAACAGTAATGTTATGAAACAGAATGCAAGGAAAAACGCTTAAATCACTTCGCTGTCTGTAATAAATGCATTCTACTGGAAGGTGGTCAGAGTTAAACACGTTCTGCGTTTTTATTATAAATATCTTCGGTAGTATATTTGTAACTACCAAATCAATAGTTGAGGGATTACACTGTTTATCTGGTACATAGGTCGGAGAATCAGGATATATTAGCGTAGAATCCCTAGAGTTGGATAATACTTTAATTAACGTTTGTCCTGCTTTGCTACCTCTGACACAATTCCAAGCCTGATGTTTGAAGTCAAGATATCCAATGATTATAGTGTATTCATTCAAATTAAACAATGTTTGCAGTTCGCGTTGGAAAGTAGATACAATTCTTTGTGAATCATCTTTTTTGAACAAACTGATATTCTGATAAAAATTGAAAGCTTTCTTCAGTAGTGAAGACTGAAATGACTGTGCATTCAATTAGTGATAATTTATAGCTAGAGAGTAACCTGTGTTTTATTTTTTTGTAGACAAGTATTGCAACGCCACCTTTAATGCCCAACTCAGGTGGTTGATAATCCCGGTAAATTATATAGTCAAAGGCATTCCTAACTTTGTCGTCATCCTTCAACCAAGTTTTAGATATCATAGCTATGTGTATATGTCTATTTTAAATAACCTAGAATTTCGATTATTTTATTTTTTATGCCGTTGATATGAAAATTTATTTAAAAAATGTATTATTTGATCTGCTTTTGTTTTACAGTTCGCCGTACCACAAATATTTCATTAGCAATATAAACAGTCACTCTTTATTGTTAGTCAATTTTGGTTTGATAAACGAAATTACTTCTGTGGCTGAGAAAATCCTTAGAATTAGGAAACAATTTCGGCAATGTTGGAAAATCTTCATCGGAAATCGGTCAATGATTTTGTTGGCAGTTACAGCATACCGGTATAATTACGTGTGTAACGTTTTGTTTAGCGTGTTTCTATTTCCGGCAGTTCGGAAAATTTAATATGAAAAATGTTCAATGTTTTTCACTCAATATTTTAAAAAATGTTTCATCGAAAGTAAAGCCGTAAAGTCGTCCATATATGTTAGTCCATATCTATTTTTAAAGCTGTCATTAGCTGAGAGGTTTTCTCTGACAGCTGGGAATGATTGACCTCTAATGGTGATAGAAGAACGATATTTGGTTTTGTTATTACCACTAGTAGATACCACTAGTAATCAAGTCTATTTCACCATTATTTAGAATTTTAGAATTCAATAACTCTTTGGTACACTAACAACTCAAACTTATTGAGTATCTTTTAAATTTTTATTTTTTTTATTGCACTTCAGTAATACAAATCAATCAAAATAATTTAGTGTAATATAATTTAAATATGTCTGTTTAGTTCGTTGATCGTCGTATTAATTTGTTCAATTTTTGAGATTTTGACCCTTAAACTTGATGCAAGCAAAACTATTTTAAACAACTCGCTCATCCTCGATTTCATTATTCTTATGTTAAAAAGACATACATCTCATTAGTTCGGTCGTTATTAGAAAATGGTACTTTCAGAAGGAATCTTGTTGATGTTAATTATTGAGATCGCGTAGTAAGTGTCCAAAAGCGTTTTTAATATAAGCCCTACGACCTTTATTCGTTGGATTGAAATGAGCTCAATTTTGATGTGAGTTCTACTAGTGTCTAAAATTAAGTATCCTGAATATTGATCGTTTGATTTACTCCATCCTGTAATATGAAATATTAACCAAATCCTGACGAATGCAGATGAAATCTGTATGATTAAACTGAATCATAACGGTACAAAGAAACTTCTGGACTCATCCAATTTTTAGTTTCGGTTTCAGGTTTTACATACTTAAACTTAAACGTGCTGTTATTTAATTCATACAGCCTTCCACAATTACCTCGATTTAAATTTCCAATCAATTCATGACATTTAACTTTCCGTATGAAGTGATATATTTAAATTGCTTTAAAGTATCTGACTAATGTGGCTCCAATCACTGCTTCCAAAACTAGACAGTGAATAGAAGTCTTAAAGTCGAAGGACATCAAATTATACTTCGTTTAACTGTAAAAAAGGTGCACAAACAATTTTGGTATTGAATTGAAAGTAGTACTGGAAAAATAATTTGAACTACTGACATTTTACTGCATTTAATTTTCTTCAAGCTTCAGCTTATTCTGAAAGGGGTAGATGTATTAATTGCAGATGTATTAATTGTAGATGTATTATAGCTTATTCCACAAATTGCACAAATATTTTGATATTGGCTTAACCCACAAAAATAATACAAAGATTTTAAATTAAGAAAACCAAACGAGAATTAATATTAGAATTCAATTATTATATTTCCAATATAACATTTTTTTGCTTTTTATTTATTTTCAGATAACAACATTATCGTCACATACCATGTGTCCGGTCAATCAATTATGTAAAAATTTCCTTAAATCTCTATTGTTAAACGAATTTAAAACCGACCAACAAAAACATCATAGCTCAAAGGAGGCGACAACTAACACTAATAAGATTGTGGAAAATAAACGATCCGATAGTGATATGGATGATGATAGTGACGAAATTAAAGGTAAAATAGAAAATCGTAGAGCATTGCTTAAAAAATATGATGAACATCAAACACGGCCGCAGACAAATGTAACGAACATGAAAATCGATAAGAAATTGAAAAAAATTGCAAGACATAATCTAAAATTTAATTTCTAATTTTATATCACTTGATGTTTTGATGTGTAAACCTATGTTTTTTTATGTGCTATCAATGAATAATCTTTTGAATTTAAAATAATATATTTTGATTCGATATTAATAAAATCAAATTATTTTAATCATATTTATGTATTTTGGTAAGTAAATTATGCCTTTCTTAATTACGATCAGCTACCATTTTTATAGTGAAGAATTTTGATCGCATAAAGACTTGATATGTAGATTTAAAAATTATTTTAGTATTATTGGGAGTTTAGTATTATTATAGTTAAGGCGAAATAGCCAGATAACAAAATGCTGATTTTATCATTGATTAATGTAATCAAAACGGTGCGATCTAAATAATGTAAACAAAAGTCGCAACGTATCGAGTAACATTTTAACTAAATAAATTTGGTAAAATTTGAATGATGATTTTGAGCATCATATATTTAGATTGAATTTCGATTCAAGAGTAGTAATTATTTTAATCAACACAAAAATTTACTCTTATACATTGGCTATCGTATAACCACAACACACATTTAAGAACAAAAACTTGCTATCACACTTTTATCAGAGTTACCCACAATTAATTTAGATTTCGTTTTGTGATTAGTTAAGTTGTTATGCTTTAAGTGAATTTAAAGATTGTAGTTCTGTGTAATATGGCTAGTGTGGAATCAAAATTTAATTTATCATTAGACGAATTGAACGGGATTTTAAAAAAACATTACATCGATCAAGATATCAACTTTAAAATTGTGCGGACAAAAATTATTTCGTTAAATGGAACAAATCCCGCGGGATTTTATGGCGAGCATTATATATTAAAAGTGTTTATTGCTATAGAGCATACCAATAGTGTGGACGACGAGCAAGTGATTACATTTTTCCTAAAATTTATGTCTAATGAAAATGAATATTTAAAAACTGTAGGCGTATTCCAAAAGGAAATTTTTATGTTTGAACAATTATTACCAAGTCTGCAAAATCATCGATATGGAAATAAAGAGTGGGCAGCCAAATGTAATCTTATTCAAGACAATAAATTACTTGTGTTTGAAAATTTAACTGACTCGGGCTATGAGCTGTGCCCATCGCCAAATAACGATAAATCATTAGACATACAACATATTAAGCTGACATTAGATACATTAGCAAATTTTCATGCAGCATCGATCGTATTTGAGAAAGAAAACGGACAAACCATATTGCAACAATACCAAAACGATTTGGATGAAAATGGGTATCCAAATAAAGTGACGACGACGCGATACATTAATCTACAAAGTTGTGTTGAAGTTTTAATCACGTTGGCGAAAAAAATTCCAAATTATCAAAAACAATTTGATCGCATTGAACCAGAATTAAAAAATATTTTTAAAAAAATTCATCAATTTTGTGAACCATCCGACCAGTATCGGAATGTCGTGAATCATGGTGATTTGTGGAAAAATAATATTTTATATAAATATGAAGTGCGCGAAAAATTAAGTGACGAAGGTGATTATGTATCAAATCATCATGGACTAATTGAAACGCATCGAGTGCCAGTTGATTCGATTTTATGTGATTTTCAAATATGCCGGTATGTACCGCCCGCAGCCGATGTAATGACACTGCTTGTGATAAACTGTAAAAATCTTGACCGATATTTAGACGATTTGCTCGATTTTTACTATGATAAGTTGTATAAATATTTAGACTTTTTTATAGAACCAGCCACAATCAACGAAATTTTAAGTAGAGAAATATTTTTCAAAAGTTGTAACGATTATAAACTTTTTGGATTACTAGAATCGTGCCTATTTAATTTAACCATCTTACTGCCGCAACATTTGTCCATCAAATTAATTGAGTCGCAACAGAAATTCGATGATTTTATAAAACAAAAAAGTCGATTGAAATTATGTGTAGAGGCTTTCGAAACAGATAACGAATTTCATCTACGTATGACCGATGATCTAAGTCGAATAATCGATGATTATATTTTAGCATAGAATCAACAATTTTAAATAAAAAACAAATTTAGAATGCAATTGGTTTTAATATACATAACTATTTAATGTGGGAGTACCACTGGAACCATGTATTGGTCACTTTAAGGTAAGTAGTTTACATTTAATTTCTTATAATCGTCCCTGACCGATTTAAACGTTTTAAATAACTAATTCCACCCGATTTAAGTAACAACAAACACAGACGGTTCAGAAATAGATAAATTAGATTATGATAGATAAGAATATTGAATTTAAAGCGTATAGTGTCCTGACCGTCCTAAGTCATTGGTCTAAATCTGATGGTTCGGAAATCAAACAGAGAATCAATCCACAAAAATTTCGTCGACATAACTAAATTCAAATATCTACGCAGTTCACTCTTAGAATGTCTGCCAAACCAAAACAATACCGCATAAAAAGTTAAAAATTTTCCATTTTATTCACCACAAAATTTTAACTGGGTAGGCTTTTTCGCAATACAAAGAAATGTACGGACATGTGAATGACTTAAATAATTTTTTTTTGTATACTAGGACTTTTACTGAAACTAAATTTTTCTTGCCTACAAAGCTGAATAGTTAATACAATTTAATTCTTAATTATTATTTTATTTAATATAATTATTAATATTTATATCCTAAATATTTAATTTTTTATTGTATTTTTACAATGATAAATGTTGAAATGTCAAAAATTTTAACTGGTTTCAATTGGCACAGCAAAGCGGTTATAAAGTGAATTTTTTTGCTCTATATTTACTACAGGTAAAATATTTAACTTTGTAACCAATTGGCACACAGCCTGAGGACAGCCAAAACAATCCTAGACAATTTGGATTTTGTTGGTGAAAATCATACAATGGCAATTGCTTTTCGATCAATTTGAAAACTCAAAAAAAATCACTAAAGAACATACGAAGGCTCTTTTAACATCTGAGTATCTAGACAAGGAATGCTCTATGCGGTTAATGGAGCTTGTTAATCATTTTAATACGCATATTCGGTCTTTAGCTCATCTTCCGACACACATAGAGCATTGCGACAACTTTTTAGTATACCTAAAGTCGAGAATTAAATTGGAAAATCAGTCACCTATTTTTTTTTGAAAACCATCCAATAAATCATCGGCCACCAGCCAATCTTCATAGCTCGAGGCATCGCAATAAACACTGCAAGGGTTCAGGGAAACTCACCCGTTCCATTAGTTGTCAACAAAAGTTTCGTTACTGACCTGCGAGCCAACAGCCGCTCTATTTTCAAGTGGAAACTGGTCAAGGCGCTAGAAGTTCCAAAAAGCGAGATGCTGTTGAGCAATCAAAATTATGTTTTAGTTGCCTACAAAGTTCACAAATGGCTAGTAAAAGCCCTTCGAACAGCACATGCTATGTGTGAGGCATCATACTATACTTCATTTAGATGGTGGCATATCACGAAAAACTGCCGTTCCTATGATTTCTGCTGACGTACCAATGATAGCAAGGACTTCCGTTGAATCATGATTAGCATTGCCATCAAAAAGGTTACCATACATAATTGTGTATGGTAAATTTGAAAAGACAATTATCGCTCGTTCCTTTTTGGATTCTGGGTCACCGTTGAGTTTCATGACCACAGCACTAGCGACACGTCTCGGTTTAAGATTAAAAAGCACGACCAATATCATCTTAGTTATTGGTGCTACATCAATTCCAGTGAATCACAGCACAACAATTCAAATCTCACTCTAGCCATTTTTCAGCAAAAATCAATTGTTTGGTTTTGCCTAAAATAACTGATTGTCAGCCAAGAGTGCCAATCAATAAATCTGATTAACATTTCTGCAAATCTTCAGTTGCCTCATCCGGTCTTCGATACCCCACAGGAGATTGACCTGCTCATTGGCGATTCAATTTACGCTGACCTATTCTGTAGGCCAAATCAAATTGGCTTATCATAATAGGTGAAATTGTAGAAGGTACCAATTCTGACGGCACATTTGATCATTGACGGTCAATAAACACTTCGAAGTCCCACACATGCAAGAGACATTGATTGCAGATTTATTGTTCGCTTGCCATCCAGTTCTTTCTTTGCGACCAGATGTACCAGAAGCAAGCTCTGTCATACAAAATAATTTGTATGTGTTTTTATGAGCAAACTAAATTACAGTGGCCATAAAAATGAGATTCGAGATACCAGCCATTTTACATTTAGAAATGATGCTCCAACTCAAATGTGGAACTACATGACATTCCAAAGTCAGAATGGAAAGCCAAACACTATGCGAACAGATGATGCGAAACTGTTAAAAAAAGATTGTTACCAGTTACGAGGAGTGGTGATTTAAACTAACGTACCCAAGAGGTTCATAACGAGCACAGTTCTCTATTAAAATCGAGAAACATACAAGAAATTTTTAGTCTTACCAATGCCGAAGAGCAATCTGAAATTCCTATCGCTCTTTCTAGATAAGGACGACATCATTCGCATTGGAGGTAGACTACAATTTTCATCATCGGCTTATTCAACAAAGCATCCCACAGAATTACTATTCACATATATCTACAAAAAAAGCATCTGCATATGAAATCTTAGGCTTTACTGTCAATTATACTTCATCAGTTATGGCCAATAAATGGTATACAGGTTGCGATAATAATATGGCGTTGTGCTATACTTCGACCACGCACTACTGTTTAGCAGTTGATGTGAAATTTGCTTGCTCAGCATGTACAAATTGCATCGAAATTCTATAATACCGCAATGAATTTTTGTTGTCCTGTTTTTGTTCATCACAAGATTCGAGGTAAATCGCTAACAAGAACATATCTGCATATTTGTATGGCTTGCTACCAAAGTGGTTCACACGAAGCTAGTTGCGTATACCTCTCATCAAGCGCATTTCTCAACGCTTTCTCGAGATTTACAAGCACCAGGAGACTTTGTAAACACGTTTTCACTGATAGAGGTACAAACTTTGAGCGGAGAGTCATCTCAGATTAAACCCAATGTACGAGATGGTACAGTCGAATAAAATTGATTAGAAGATGCAGCTGCAGGCAAATCAGCTAAATTTCATTTACGCATAGAGTGATGGCAACATCTAGTTTAATGTATGAGGATATAAACATCCTAGTAAAGCGCAGGTAGAGCTTGTGTCAATCAAATAGCGAAACATTGAGGTTGGCGAAATCGTAATAATTCGTGACGGCAATGTACCTTCTCTTAAATGGAAAATAGGTCGGGTCGCTGAGGTATATCCGAATGAGTAAGAATAATTATCATTATCAGCAAACCAACAAAAACAGTTATCTAAAGAACTGGATTATAAAATACAAAATTTAATCAAAGTTTTGACAATGCAATTTACCTTGTCTTTCAACGCGCCCATCATTCCAGTTGTTGTGACGTTCATTTTTTATAAACCGTGGTACCGGCCTTTCGGTAATATCGAGAGTATCGTTGAAGTAAATCTCTCATACTCATATCTTCCCAAAATTATTTTTTTCGATGCGTTCATTACAGGTTAAAGAAAGTCTTTTGCCGATGTGGTACAATAGTCTTTACTTCTTTCGTTTTTTGAGTTGTGCTTGTGACGCTCTTCTAGCACTTCGAAGTTTCATCATAGAGTTAACTTATTTGTCTGACAAGCGCTTACTTAATATTCGTAAACGGGTTGAAAACGTTTGAAATTCATGTTCGTAGTTAGCTTATGATGGCAAATACCATAGATCTTACCTTAAAAGTTGTAAAGTTCAAATCTAAAATAAGATTGAATCACTAAGGCGTGTGACATACCTTTATTTGAAAGAAATACTTATAAAAGTTATCTCCATGTCTAGCATAAAAATTATGAATCTTGCGCCTTCGAAGAATGAAGTCTAAGTGAATATGTAAATTAAATGAGGTCATAATATTACATAAAGTTAATTAATATAACCGTCTGCAAATTTTTATTTAACATTTTGCTAATTTCTAATAAATTATGTACTTATATATGATCTAACATGTCAACAATTAAATTTGGCCATAAAAACTTTAACGAACCGAATATAGTGAATAACAAACGACTTTAAGTACCATTTCATAAGATTAGTTTTTATTTTCAAGATTTTTTTTATTTTGCATGTAATACGAAATATATGGACGAACTGTGAAATAATAAATAATTTCAACAAAACTTAATAAACTTGCACCAACAAATAATCCTGTTGTTCCACCTATGGAGACTGTAAACAATTTTTTTTATGATAATATTTAAGAATTCGTTTGAAGAAAGTTTCTCAACGGTGTTTGAGTGAAAGTGAAAAAATATAATTTTTTTTTTCATCTAACTCTAATTCCAAACGAAAATGCTTACCCACTAAATCCAATTTTGCACGAACCACATTCCGTTTATAACGCTCTGTTGGTAGCGCAATTAACCCTATTTCAACTTTTGATATTGGCTTTTCACTTCCATACAAACTTAATAAAATAAAAAAATCAATCATTTACCAATGAATGTGTTTACAGTCATCAATATTACTTACTTATCTCTCGAGTCATGAACGACTGAAATATCTAATTCGGTGCACGATGGAAGACAATCACAAACAACACCTTTGCGATCGCCCACCGACCATTTGGCTATGACCACCGAAAGTTCTTCATAATGATTATTTAGACAAATCAAACCAGTCATATTGCAATGAATTGAAACGTCTGTGTGTGGAATCAAATGATTTGTGCAGTTACATATTTTCAGTTGAGCATCTTTACGGCATTGCACTGAACACGCACTATAACTATAATAGTTGTGCACATCTAAAATATTTTCATCGTTGTATCGGCAATTACGTTGCGCTACGCTTATATCACGAATCCCTTCATCGTTTTCAATATTTGTCACAGAAATTTTACGACTGTATGGCCGTACGATAAAGAAAATTATACTACCCGAACTATTCGTTGCCGATTTATACTTACTTGTACGAAATGTATGGACCAACTATTAAAATTTCAGATTTAGATGTCACTAAATTTGGCACATCATCCTCACCGATTATATAAATATAAGCTTCGGTCAATACCTCAATATTTAAAGTTCCTGGGCCCGTATACTTGTTCGATACCAAATTAAGTTTTTTACCATTGATATTGCGCGTTTGAAGTGAATTTATTCCATAGCATATACCTAGTTCCGTTTCCATTGGATGAAAGTAGTCACAGCATTCAAATGGTTTATTATTCCAAAAACATAAATCGATCGAATTTTTGCAATTGCTTCGCACCATATTGGCGTAATACGAAAAGTTACCGGTTATACAATCAGTCTCCATGCCTGTTTCGCTACACTCATGAATCGTATGATAGGATTCGCCACGAAAATATGATATTTCACTTAGTACTTCTTCGAGGGCAAATTCATGTTCTGGTCCCCATAATCTGTATAAATACCGATACATAAATCAAGATCACTAAATATAATTTTCGACTTACGAATCAGCTGCTTCTTGTATTCGATCCATATTTTTATTTTCACATACGACAATCGATGGAAAATCCGTTTCCCAATCTCGATACGACGTCTCAACAACAAAGCTGATTGCATTATTCTCAAATTGGTCAAGTGATGCTAGGATTAGTAAGACTGACGCAATCCATGATATTATAATGCAAATAATCCAAAAAATTCTTTTTAAAATCAATTATTGTTAAATTTATAATCTTGGGTTAGATTTGAGCCAACTCTTACTTTTCGCTTAGGTGATATGAGCTGTCGACCAAGTATCGTGGGCCATGTAATGATGAATTTTTTAAATAATCTTGTAGCACTGCACTAAACGTAATAATTTTGTTCGGCATAGTTGATGTGACTGATTACTTTTCATGTTCCTGACACAATCGTATTTATACCCAAGAACAGATGTGCCTCATCTGATTTTTTCTCATTGATAAAACTGTCATATCTATATCAACCATCTCATGTTATTATATCATTATTTTCATTGTTAGACTAAGTTAATTATATAAAACGATACCTCATTTGGGGTTTCCTTATCGCCGATTTTTAGGAGTATAAAGCATCTACTAGACTTTTCCATCGAACTCTATTTGTGTTTCGCTTTGGTTAGCACCAATGTGGATTCTTTTGTGATTTTCGTTTGGCCAAAGGATTCCACTCTAGCGACATCTCCAATCTAGCGGGCGAGGTGCTCACTGTAACTTTTCTTTTAATGTCGATTTAGTGCTTTTAGCACAAAAGTTTTCGGTCAGCGCCATATTATTAGCCGCATAAGACAAACACCTAGAGTTGCCAACTGATATTCAGTATGGTGTCCTTTGACTTTCGATTGAGCCAACATATATAGTCAGCATGTATATAAAAATTGGATATATGCTTGCTACCTGGCAATACCAAATATATGGTAGTTATGATTGATGGATTATGTGGTAAAAGGTGCGTTCGGAGGACATCGTTATGCTACATTTAGCGAACTCGTAAACAATCTAATAGGAGTTCTACTCAACAGCAAGGCAGGCAAATCAATGCATCTAAATGTATATAGCATTTTCAAGAATGAATTAAATTATTGGGGTCATAT
This sequence comes from Tipula confusa, assembly GCA_963556175.1. Taxonomy (NCBI): domain Eukaryota; kingdom Metazoa; phylum Arthropoda; class Insecta; order Diptera; family Tipulidae; genus Tipula; species Tipula confusa. The sequence goes on from OY744475.1 coordinate 4,134,882, forward strand.
TGCAAAGGAAAGTGAACTGATCCAACATTAAAAACCGAAACGGGTCCATAAATAAACTTGTATGACGTATTAGAAGTTTTCTGACACTGGAGGTTTACTTACTATCGAAGTTTCGAGATAAAATTTGCAGACGAAAGCCCCTTACTTCTGTCATCTACCGAAGAAATGTTGAAGAATGATATATGATATGTAAGATTTGCGTTGCTTGCATAGGATTACAAAAAATGACTAAATGGAAGGGAAAGCTGTGCAAAGTAGGAGTGCCATTCGAACGAAGCGATAGATATTGCAGGCCCATTTTCAGTTATTAAGCAGGTGAAACTAAAACGAAGAGCATTTCCGATTGTAAAATGAGAAGTCGAACAATGTCTGACAATTTTTTTATCAATTAAATGTGCAAATTCGAAGTAAGTAAGTTAAGAAGAAATGCCGTGTGATTAGTTTTGAAACAAAAAAAATAGTATGACCCTGCTGCATAATATAAATACACATAGTACTATGGCATGTTAGCCTATTGCTAGATGTCGCTACTGGTATCGTGTTAAAATAATCAAAATATTTTTATATGTATAATCGCCTAAATGTCATATATTTATCCTAAATTTTGACATTATTCTATCGACCCGACATCTGGAACACCAATGGATAAACTGTTTTTTTCTTATGATGGTAGTACTATATATGTATTTATATTATGCCTGCTGCTTTGCTATTCAACTGCTTTTCTTTTCAATGATGTGTCGTGTTTTTCGGAAGTCAAATAAAATTTTCAATATTTGCTTTAATTGCGATGAAATATTTTTTTTTACGATTTAAGAACTTTTTAACCATTTTCCGCTATTTTTTTACTGCCACTGTTAAATTAAAGCTTCATATTTAAAGATAATGTGGCAGACCACTTTGAATTAATTTATAGACCAAGCGCTTATTCTAAATTGTATCAATGGGTTTTTATAAATGCAGAAAGTTTACTATTGTTGAGCGACCAAATCGTTTAGTACTGCTTGAGCGGAGTGTCCATAAAATCCGAACCGTTCTTCTGGGATATGTGGTTCAATTTGCTATTGGAGTCTAGAGGGAATGGCCATTTTTATATTCTTACTTACTCCGCTCAAAAGTAAATTTGCTCAAATATGTTCTTGGTTCACGAATAGGGATGACTTGGACAAATTTCTAACAATTTAGAAATTAGCTTTTCCTTAGGATTATGTTATAAGGAAAACTCTATTTATCAGTACTAAATTGAGGAAATTGTTGACACATTTATTGACTAATTGCTCAAAACGGAGATCTTTCAGTAACGCGTTCTATGTTTGTCCTTTTCGTAGAGAGAAACTATTTCTTCTATATTTGCTTAGGATCTATGATAGGGTTAGACTCTTTTCCTATATAAAAGTAATGAGATTTTTATTTTTACTGAGCCAACAGAAAGTTAAAGGTAGAGATTGAAGTATTATCGGTCAAATCTCGGTGAACAAGAACATTTTATTTTATCAATCCGGCTTGCGAGTAGTTATGAAACTCATTGGCTTGAGCTTGGGTCTGGAATGAGATTGCATCTCCAACTAATAGTTCAGCTGGTTTATTATTAATTCCAGCTGTTTTTGAGTTTCTTTATGGCAATACTAATTCCCAGTACCGTTAGTAGATGGGTGATTATAATTTCGTTATGGTTGGAAGCTCATCATTTTGCACGCTATCTATGCGTCTATTGTTCAAGAATTCTTTAGGATCTATTTAGCTGTTGATTATCTGCAGTTAGGACTCGGTTCCCCCTTCTTATACACATGCTTCAGTATAGCGAATGTTTTCTGTGTATTTTGTCCTGTCATATCTTGGGATTTTAATTGCTCGTCCGTTATGCCGTATCTTCTTATTTCTTTCGAATTTCAACGGCGTTTCTCTATTTCCTTCCACATACTATAATTAGACACTACATACTGAGTTATAAGTTAGCCACTCAAATTTTCAGCTGCACAGTTGAAAAAAATATCTTCTAGTAATAAAAAGTTGATGTTTCAACGAATAAATTTTTTGAAAAATTCGATAGAATCGATAGATTTTTAGACTACATTATAATAGTATTGAAAGGACCATCGCTACACACATAATTAAAATTATTCAGATATTTCGTGCAAATTCATATAATTCGCTAACGCTACATGTACACTGTACATAAATATATATAGAGCGTAAAGTAGCAATTACACATAGGACTCGGTAGCCATTATCTGATAAGATGACAATTCATTTTTACAATCCCTCATCAGAACGAAACCGAGCTTTGCTTCGCACACCACCACATCTGAATAATTACAATAACGACCATCATCCGCCGTCGTAATAGTATAATACATTTTACAAATTACAGTAGTAAATAAGAATTTTAAAATGTTTCACCTTTACCTCCATAGGAGTACAGAAATTGCTTTAGTTTTTTTTAATGTTCTGATTTAATTTTTGATTTTTCCATCTCGATTGGGGTTTCTTGCAGATTCTAGTATTTACTAATGATTGACCCAATGCCAGTGTTTTGGATTCCGTTTCCGTTTAAATGTGCACTAGATATTTTGGATGACTGGTCGTAGAATTGTCATTTGCTTCGTCTGTTAATCTGTTAGTGCATAGCGCTAAATGAATGTTGTATTTCTTATCTGCGAGTTGCAATGTACTGTTAAGAACGTCAGATAACCACTATCTCTTTTAATCTTACTGTGCTAGCCTTGAAATTTTCGTTATTTATTTTGACGTTTCTGTCTTCTTGGTTACAATGCTGTGTTAAATATTAAGTGGTGGGTCACTTTATCATAACTATAAAGACATATGACAGTTTCACTATTTGTGCTTGATGAGCCAAATAACGAAGATCGTCACAAGGTAAAGAAAAGGTGTAATCATCGTCGGAAGACGAGCGGAAGAGTAACTTGGATAAACATAATCAACACTACTATAACTATAATTTATTATTTAAAAACTACAAAATCTATTCGATTTACAATTCGATATAATTGTCGATAATACGACATAGATCTAGCGTCAATCGGTCAGAAAATTGTTCTTCCGATTCAAAGGCCCTTAAACAAATTTTTAACCTTCGTTTTTCTGCGATGTAATCTTTAAAGTTCTTCTGTGCCTCGATTAATTCAAGTGATAGATTCGTCGGTAATAAAACGGTTAAATTGAATATGCTTGATTCTAGATAGCCGTACAATTTATATTCATCGCAACTTTTTAAGAAGTTATCCCGACTCACGATTTCGTTAATTTCATCCCGATCAAGAATATGTCCTAATTCTTTGCATAAACTATCGTAGTATAAATTAAGTAAACTATTTAGATGAGTGTCTAGGTTTTCGCATGTAATTGCCAACAATGACATTACATCGAGTGCAGGTGGAGCATACCGTGATAGCTGGAAATCGCATAAAATTGCATCCACTGGAACTTGGGCCAATGGTTTGTTCTGTTTGTTGACCAAACCATTTTCGTTAAGCTCTAGATCACAATGAACAACGAAACGCCCGTTTTGATTGTGATTAATGTTGTCCGATTCATCGCGCACTTTGTATTTAAACATAATATTATTTTTCCACAAATCACCATGATTCACGACATTTCGAAACACTTTCGATGGCTCAACCATTTCATGAATTTTATTGAACAATTTTTTTATTCCAACTTCAATTTTACTAATTTTGGATTCATACTTTGGAATCCTTTTGGCCAGCTCCACCAATATTTCAACGCAATTCTGTAAATTTATGTATCGTGCACTTTCGGGATCGGAAGGATAACCGTTCTCATTCAAATACCCCGGATAATGTTGTGGTATCGAAATTTGGGTTCGCTCCTCAAATAGTATAGATGATGCATGGAAGCGAGCCAATGTTGCTAACGCAACCTTGAGATGTTCCACATCAAGGGCACGATGATTATTTGGTGATGCACACAATTCATAACCAGTTTCCGCCAAATTCTCGAATACCATTAATTTATTATTTTGAATTAGGTAACAATTGGGCGCCCATTTTTTTGTGCCAATCGGAAAATCATGTAGCCGTGGCAATAAAAATTGAAACAGCAATATTTCCTTTTGAAACACATTAATCGAGGTCAAATATTCATTTTCATGGTTCATATATTTAATGAAAAACGTGTACACAGCCTCATTTAGTTCCGCGGTCTTTTCAAAATTTATCACTTTTGGTATCACTTTAATTTTAAGTATGAAATGCTCGCCTAAATATCCAATAACGTTGTCGAACGAAATTATTGCCGAGTCCATAATTTTAAATTTTCCACTCTCGATTTTCTGCTGGCAACAATGCCGCTTCACAATCAGCTCCAATTCATCTTGCGTTAAACAAAATTTTGTTTCCAGACTTGCCATACTATTCCGTTTAAAAACCATCGACCGGTTGACGCTTGCAATTCAACTGATTATTCTAATACAAAAAAGCTTTATATTCTAGACTATAAAAAACCAATTGAAATGCCGCATAACATTTATCTTGGCATTAAGTGATAAGTAATAAATTTTCACGAGATTATCATTTTAGATTTTGTTTATTTGAAATCTTAAAAGCAAATATGGCATGACGATGAAAATGTATGGAAAATTTTGCTCGCTAAAGCAATAAAAACCGGATGTTATATTTGCATAGCCAAAAGTCAAGACAAAACGTTCAACTGAACAACAAACTAAAATTTGAGCTTAGTACTTATGTACGAGTATACAAATAAAGCAAGACGAAATCTTAAGTAACTAAAGCGTTTCCACGCAAATAATTTATATCCAAAATTAGGCAGAGATAAAAATACATTTTTTTGAGATGATGGAATTATAAAAACAGTGACAGTTTTAGGTCAAGAGTAAGATAATCTAAATAAACAATCATCTGACGTAGGTATTCAAATTATACTAACGATCATCATACGTGTTCTTCAAAATACATTTTGCGGGAAATATTGTAACTATCATAATGTCGATCTTTCGAGGTAAAAAGAACTACGTTATATGAGAAACGTCAACGATCTGCAACAAAAAAGCGAGAAAATATTATGAATAAATTACTTCAAGCACGAGGAAAGCATAAATAATTAAGCTTATCACAAATATAAAAAAGGAACCAGCTAACAGTAGGAGAACAAAGATGTACCTGTAAACAAAAGTTAAGAATTCTCGTATATTTTTTTATTAAATACAAGACGAACCACAAAAAGTTGGTAAACAACAAAAATATAAACAATTTACGTTACGGAGATTAGTAGAAGTAGGCAAATAAGCTTATAAATGTAAATAACGCCGATTACAAATACTAAAGAATACTATAGAATAGAAGTTATGCGACTACACCAACAATATTTGTAACAACTGACTTCATATAACTCTATAACTATCCGCTGACTTGAATGTTGGCGCGCAGTAATGCTCAGTCGACCTCATGAGGGATTTGTTAAGCTTTGTTAAAAATAAATTGTCATCTTATCAGGCCATGGCGAGTGGCGACTGAGTACTATGTGTAAACTCTGCATCACCATCAATGAAGTTATCAGAGCTCAGCATTTTAAATATCAAATGTCACTATTTTAGAAAGGGGAATTAAAACCCTAACTCACGACTTTGAACCCGGATACTTAAAACGAAATCTTAAGCAACTAAAAATAGCTAAACCCTCCTTAACTCATGCGAAATTTTATTGGGGAAAGAAACAGTGGCACTAACCTGTGGGTGGCGTATTTCGCGCACTGTGGCGTGGTTTTATTACACTTTATGTTGGCCCACTACAGTGACGCGGCTTAACCTTCTTAAAATGGTGGCTTTCTTTGCAATAACCCAAGACTGAACTGCAGCTAGGTTTGTACTATTATCTAGATAACTAAGACACTTTTTTTTGTCCAATTTGTTACCCCGTAAGCTATCCACCTCGACCACGTGGTCATATCCACTTTCTTTTTCGATATATCTAAACGTCTCGTCGACGTTTCTTAATAACATTCACAAATCGAAAAAAAGAATCCCCTACTTAAAACAAGTCATGGCCTTATATAGTTTTCGGTGCACATCGGGCAGCTCACGCAATCGATCTTTTATCTATCTTGATCGGTCAATTGTGCCAATTGTATTTTAATTCTTTTGAAACTAATCGTACAATTTTGCGATGGCGTTGGCATAAAACTTCATGACTCTCCCCTTGCTGTCCTCTAACCAATATGTATGAGAACCAATTGCTCTGACAATTTTGCATTGTTCATAAAAGCCATCTAGTCTTACTGTGTAGTGTTTAGTCGCAACGACTTTCTCAATGACGATTGGGTTAGGTTCCATGTGCTGTTCTCAAAAGACCCACAAAATGACTCTGAAAACATATTTGTAGGTAGTTTTAATAAAACTACGATATATTTTAATAGAATCTCATCAGAAGCTCTCTTTAACTGCTTCAGTTAAGTAAATACAATATCAATGTTTCTAAAGCCAAAACCGCTATCCACATAGACAAGGTGATATTGAAGTCAGCTTGGTCGCACAATGAAGATATTGGCTGAAAAAATAATACTCCGAATTGGACTTCCTTTTTATGTTAATCCATTTTCAACCATTACCTATAGGCAACCAGCTGATGAAAAAATAATAACTTTAAGCAAAAATGATGATCATAAAATACAGCCTGTAACATTACAGGAATTAAAATGTGAGATTAAGTGTAATTTAAAAGCAAAAAAGGTTCCAGGATATGATTTAATTACTGAAAAAGGGCTCCAAAAAAGGTTGAAATAATCAATGCCCTTAGACTCAAACCAGGTAAACTACATCAATTTGGATTTAGAGAAATCTACGATAGAACAAGTTCATAGAAAAACAGGAATAATAGAAAACTTGAGAACGATAGAATAAGCAGATATGCTCCATCATCTTCTTAGATGTAGCACAAGCTTTCCACAAAGATTGCCTTTTTCGTGTAAAATGTAACACGAAATTGCATTAATACCACAAGGTAGTGTTTTGGGTCCCATATTGTACATCCTTTACACCAGAGATTTGCCTAATAAAGAAAGCACAAGCACATCAACCTTTGCAGATGATACAGCTACTTACGCAACTGGAATAAAAAACAACAACCAAACTCCAAAAAGCAATAAACGCAGACTTCTGTTGTAGAACTTAATTCAAGGCCAGTTTCTTATTCAAATAAATTTAAATACCTCGGCTTGACCCTCGATTGTAAGTTAACATGTGTAGAACAAATTAAAAAGAAAAAATAAGAATTTAAAAATATCAATATCAAATTTAAAATATATTGCCTTATAGGTAAAAACGAAAAACAGCCAAGTAAAGTTATTTCGAATTGTTGATGGTTCAAAAGTTATTCCACTTTTAGTGTTTTTTATTGAAATCGAATATACTTTTGTGAAGCCTTTTTGTTTTTCAAAAATGTATGCAGATTTTTAAATGGCGCTTACGGGAAAATAATGCACTATTGAAACCATTTGCCAAAAACGAGGTGGCTGTGTCGTCTGCACGGCCGTAGTGCTACGTGATAACGTAAGTATGAAGTGTAAACTAGCAACCGCACCATCGGTGCTGTACAAACGATTAAGTATTGGTCGATGGTACGAGAAATACGATATGAATGGCAAGGTCTCTGCGGTGATGTTCCTTTTTCGTTTTTTTTTTTGAAATTTTAAAATTGGCTACTGTTCTGTCATAGTCATAAAGGGCGACATAGAGAACGATTCTTGTATTCAGTGAAACTACACTGAAGATGTAAAGTGACATCTATTACTATTAATATGTACTACTTTATATTGTTTCAATTCACACATATTTTTATGTAATTCGCCTCAATGTATGCATTATTGTAATACCAACTTTCATTTGAAAACAAATAATTGCAATAATTAGGCAATTAGAGAGACATTCAGACTGTATAATTTGAAATTTATGTTTTTTTTAAATTATAATTAATGTGGATATTAATTATTTTAATTTTAATTTAATTAAATTGCACTGTTTTTACGCAAATTTTGACACCAAAATTGGTTCGATCAGTTAATGCATTCTCTCGCTATCACGGTAAATCGCTCTAATCAGAGGTTCGCGGTGTGCCCTCCCCCGCCTCTTGTTGACCACAATGTGAAAATACAAAGAATGATGCATTGAGATTAAAGATGAACCTACGCAATGATATATTTAGAATGAAGTAATACCTTATACTTAATGAGTAGTCTCCATGCAAACAAGGGCAAATTTCATTCGATTTTCTGAACATGCTAGCCTTAATTCTAAGTTTAAAAACGTTATCACGTTAAAATTTATAATCGTCTTAATGAAGCCCAAAAATCTTATATCCTTTATTGACGTATATCGTCAATATATCTGGTAAAAGTAAAATTAGATGAGAAGGCAATACCAAGAACCGTACAATAATCAATTCATTCACCGTGAGGAAAGTACTGTTGAATACGGTAGACAGAAAGAATCCTACATTTGTCCACATTTAAGAGTAGTTTTTTTCAGTAGACCAATCACAAATACTGACCATATCAAATTGTAACAGAATGTTACAGAAAAAGTAGGCACTTACAATTCAAGTTCTCCAACTTAGCAATAAGGCGATGATGATCGACTTTATCAAAGGCATTGGCAAAGTCAGTGAAAATAACATCAACTTACTTCTGAATAAATCACGGCAAAAATAAACCAGATTCATAGCAGTTGTCCTACCTGAAAAAAAATCATGTTACTCAGCACAGATAAATGGGCGAATATAGAACGAGTAATTCCTGGTGACCATGGATTAAAAGAGGTTAGACAGGAAAGATAAAATCATTTTCAACATCGCTTCTTCTATCTGACTTGTAATTTCGACAAATAACGGAAATTTTCATAAAAATAAAAGGGCAGTCGGCGATGCCAGGCTCGTCGCACAATTTTTAAATATAATATAATGGATGGAAAGCCGTCATGTCCAGCATCCATATCAATATCGAGTTAGTATAAACAATCTCGAACCTCCTCCACAGGAAAATGTATATGGCTACATGAAAAGCTGCATGAAATAGGTTATAAACTAATGAGTGATGACGCAGGATCGTAAACTGGGAAAGAAGTCGCGGGAAAAATTACATAATTGGGGCCAATATGTGAGTTGATACTTACGCTTTTAAAGGTCATATATAAGGGAAATCTAAAAACTTTCCTCTTGGCATTAAGAACCTCTAGAACTTCGGATTTGATGACATCCTCTTTTCAATACTCAATTCGTAATTGTTATATAAGAACCCATTCAAGGTCTTAAATTCTTTGCTTGTTAATATTGACTATAGTTTAGTGTTGTACCATGGCTCACGGAAGCACTACTTAATCAGCACAAATGGGACATATCTTTCGATATCATGTCTTTAGCAGCGTTCAAAAACAACAGGCCCATAGGTATATGCCACGATTGCTTGAACGATTAAATTGTACAACTGGATTGGCAACACAATAATCCAACATCAAAATTGCATTATCATCGGGGTAGTAGAGTACCTAAAAACACCATAGACCAAACAACATCGGGAAGATTAAAGCTACTCTCAATCATAATATGTTCATTGGCGCGAAGCAAAGGCAACACTGCAGAATTAATGAAATTGATAGTCACAGCATAATAATCAGAGTTAGGACCGTGCTAAACATTTACTCCGATAATTAGTACACAGTAGTGAACCGTTTCGATACGAATTTAACAGCCATCTCCTTAGAGATGCCAAGTTTACATTTGTCGAAATCGCCTATTGCAGTTTCCTCAATACTTGAGTCAATTTGGGATAGACGAATCCAAAACTTCGGTTTAATGGTACGAATGGAAGTTGGCAAACTAAATGATGGTTTAGTACCGCATATAGATGAGAAAGTCGAATGACCCTTAGGAGTTGAAGCTGAAACATTGGTTATGTTTAAATTGATTGCGGACCCCGGAGCGGTGGATTGGCTTCCTTTTAGTAATGAAAATGCTCTGGTATTTGATAGGGCTGCTTGGAAAAATATATTTCGGTAGAGTCGAATTGTTGATATAGTAAGAGCCAGCAATGGCTTATAAAAATACATATATTGTCATTATTGATGTTATAAATTTTATACGATAAGATCATTTTCTAAACGACATATCTTTAACCAATATCAAACTCGGTGGCCAGTCGTCGTTCGTTACAATGTCACAGTTTTCTTTGAACATCCGAAAGGAAACTGAAAACCGGAAGAACTTCACTATTTCTGTAGTTTATTTCCATTTTTCTTCATTTTATTTGTTTACTTCTCTTTCTACTTGTAATTTATGTAGATAGACTATCCACCACATCGCATAAGTGGGGAAATATGTACAGAGCACAGCGAATAGTAAGAAGTAGGTAAAATAAAATTGATTGGATTTTAATAAGAAAAGAAATTAATTTTTTTTTACTTTAATCAGTATTACATTATACTTACAATAAATTACAAGCAACTGTTAAAAATATCAAAAAAAAAATGTAAGTAGAAAATAAGTCTCGTAGTTAGTTTAAAAAAAAAATCTGTGAAGAGTGAATGGATTTATAATGTACGATCTGTGCTTTTTGATAACAAACCACAATCAAGGTTTGATTGTGATTATTAAAAAAAAATGGTTTGTGACAATCAGAGACATTTTGAGATAACACTAAACCGAATGTGATACCAGCTTATGTTACGTTTATAAATTATGTCGTGTGTGACTAAAGTGGCGATTTAATTTTTTTTTTTTTTTTTTTGTAAGTGAAAGGTGCAAATTTAATGGGAAATCTGAGCAGATCTACTTTGTCACTTCTTTTATTTGGAATGCATTTCATATGTAAATAAATCATAAGTTGCATAATATATTACGATGCTCTGATTTTGCTTCTTTCTTTCAAATGATTGGCGCCAAACTTTTGCCAAAAATTTATAGTATTTGCTATTAAACGTTTACCAAATAAATGAAGCGTGACAAAAATTAAATAAATCTGTAATTAGTTTACGTAACACATTTAAGATTTATGCCTTTAATGTTCTTAAAATTAGTCACGATATCGATTTTATATATGCATAAAAATTGGATACCTCGCAATTCGATTATGTATTCGAAAGCAAAAGTCAAAAATAACTTCACGTTTTACTATCAGCAAAATTAACGAACGACATAATCGTAATCAAATTTCAAAGTAAAACTAATTTCTTAATTAAAATTCAATATTCAACTAAAGCTATCATTGTGTATATAGAAATGGTAATGTTTATATTTGCAATTATTATTTATGAACTTCGGCAAGTAATAAAATTATATAATAATTTCCTTGGCCTAAAAACGTTTATTGTAAAACGTGCTTGTAATTGATGGCGCTTAAAATACCGAACAATTTTTTTATTTAATTTAAATTTAAATTTGTTTTATAATTGCAAATTGTGAATTAAGTGCAACATGTCAGTGTTACTCCTAATTTCAAGTTTCCTACATAAGATTGTTGGTTCTAAAGATTTCCGTTCTTCCCTATAATCAATTCAACTTTAGACCAAAGCATTTTACCAAAGCGTAAGTCTACAAATATGGCCAACATGGTGATATAGTTATGTAGTTTTGTTTCTATCATTTATTAATTCCAGTAATATTGGAACATAAATCGATTAAATAATTATATGAATTTTTTAAGTCGATTAATGCATAGTATAAATACACATAGTACTACCATCATAAGAAAAATACAGTTTACCCATTAATGTTCGAGAGGTCGGGTTGATAGAATATCGTCAACATTTAGGATAAATATATGACATTTAGGCATATAAAAATATCTTGTTTATTTTAAAACGGTACCAGTATGGACATCTAGCACGTCATATTTATATTTATATTATGATAATTGTCTTCCATTCCAATAAAATGTACTATTTTATGAATTTCATATAGTTTAGTGGTTTTGTTCTAGTTTCCTAAATGGTCACACTTTGGATCACTTCAAATATAATTTAATTATTCATTATACAAAATTTAATTTTGATGTACACAGTGTTTTTCATTGAAGAACTGACATTTTAAATCATGAAAAAGTCAAGTTAAACTTCAAAAGATTGCAATTTATTAAAATTGGAATGCAAATCTGTCAAGCGACAGTTGTTAAGTCTCAAAAATAACATATTTAAGGACGAGATGTTCTCCTAGTTTTCAACACTTTTTTGATGTCTTACAATTCAGCAATTGTTGTTGGCTTATTGGCACAGACGAGATACTAAAGAAGCCATTTAAAAAATATTCAAGAGGTGTCATATCGCAACGACGTTTCGGTTCGGTGAATTGGCCGCCATTCATCGAACCGAAACGTGAGATAATTTTCTCACTGAACTTATTTTTAATAAGTCCTTGGTTTCGCGTGCTGTGTGAAATGTGCCACCGTCTTGCAAAAACCACATATTGACCAGATTTAGTTCATTATTTTTGGCCAAAAAAAGTTTGAAACTATCAAACGATAAGGAGTGCCATAAACAAAAATACGGATCGATGATTCCACAGTCCCATAAACTACACCAACTAGTGGTTATCTCTGGAAGCATTGGCAGTTCTTGCATTGGCTGTGGCCACTGATCACACCAAATGCGACAATTTTGCTTATTAACGTTTTTGCTTATTAGTTATCCCATTTAACCAAAAATGAGCTTAGTCGATGAACACAATTTTAAATATTTATTTTAAATTATTTTTAGTAATTTAAATAATTTATAAACGTTGTTCGGGTGTAAAGGCGATGCCTCATGATAGAGTGAAACCGTCAAGTCCGTCGGGAATCTCCGTTAACTATCCATAAAATGTAATAACGAACGACAACTGACGCCACCGCTCCAACAAAACGATTACTTAATTTAATAAACAAAAACAAAATATGAAAAATAACAAGGTTAGGTTATGTCACCACCGAAAAAAAAAATCAGTCTTGATTTTGGAAAATGACGTGGTAACTTCACAGATTGTACTGTTCAGCTATTTGATAGTCGAAATTTTGCTTGACGGCCAGCTAAATATAAAATTAGCTTTTTCTGAATTAAATTAAATGTAATTTTTGAAGAATAAAATAGTTATTAACATTATTTTTAAACAGTTTTATTGTTTTAAGTCTTGTCTGTCTGTTCGAAGTTCTATGTATCTCTTTACCATTCCGGTTTGCCGTTTGTGCATGTGGCACAGTCTTTCCATGATGTAATTGCAAATGGTAATTGACAATGCTAACTAAACTAAGTACAATTGACTTTCACAGATGTCGCTAACCACGCGTGATGTGTCAAACGAAAAGGCAAAAAACTACCCGTTATATGCATTTTCTGTTGTTACTTATTTCACTTAGAAACCAAGAATAATATTTTTATGATTTGAATTCGTTTTGATCAAGCGAATATCGAGCGACACATTTCCATCGTTTGTGGAACATTTAAATTACCATATTTCTTAACATAACCTCAACAAAAAAAAATCTTTAAAGGTATCATACAGCACGATAGATGCAATTAACTTTACATAAATAAACGCGAGCGCAGCCTTGGAGTTCAATAAAACCCCAAGGACAAATCTAGAATTGTTAAACTGTATCTTCGATTACAGACCATAAAGAATCAGATCAGTCAGAGACATTCGCAATTATAACCAAATACGCCGTTAGCCTAAATTAGGACTTAACTGTTACTCGTTGCGAATCAAGAAGTCTCTTGACAGTTTTTTTTGAGTTTGTATTTCATCAACTGTAAATTTTAGTTTTTAAAGAAACATTAGATGGCTTTGCTCGTCTCATGGAAGTGCACTGGGTCTGCAATTAAATTAAATGAAATAAAACACATCTGCTATCTGTTTATTAAGTAAACATGGATTATTACTTTGCCGCCGATAAAACCTGTTTTGGTAAGCGTTTTATGCATAACCGTTGAATTAAATTCATCTGAATTGTTGTTGAATAATAAGCTACATAGCCGAAAATTTAAAATTCTGTCGATGAGAATGATTTTTGTAGAAATCAAGATCACTATTTTACCAATTCGAATTCGTTTTGGTTTAGCTAATAGCGATTCATTTTTTTTAACCGTATAGTTTTACTTCCCAAATCACTTGTTCAATCGATATATTGCCTTTTTCAGTCTACATACCAAATTTCTCACACCAAAATCTGATGGTTCTTGCATATATATGACTTCCTCTAATTGGCAATTGCAAAACGCTGTTTCTACGTCACAATGTTTTACTTTCATATTTGCCTTACCTGCCAGTGATAACAGTGTTCTTAGTGTATAGTATGCTTTACTAAAGGAGTGAACGTCTCTTCATAATTTTCTCCATATTGCTGTGAATACTCCTGAGCAACAATACGAGCTTTATAGCTTTGAACTTTTCCTGCATCATCTATTTTATGTTATAAACTTACTTGAATCCACTAGGTTTTATCTTGAGGTAGTTTCACGCACGCCTATGTATTATATTTCCGGCTCTATTTCTTCAATTAAATCCATTAAAGGATACACCTTAATAAATAATAGCTCCGTTTTTACTTTCATGGATGACAATTTCCATTGTTTAATTTGGAAATTGAAAATTTTATAAACCTAGACATAACCTCAAACTTTGTTACTCTTTGCTGATTGTAATATATACATTTGTTTAAAGACTTCCTAATATTTTTGGATAGCTCAAGACTGGTTTTATAACCTGTTAAAACGTCTTAGAATACAATATTACCTTTAAGGTTTCAGTAGATGAGATAATTAAATATTATTAAGCTTATACAAAAAACGTATAACGTAAACGTTTCGGGATAGAGAAAACTCTTCTTAATCCACAAATTTATTTCGAAGCTCTTCACCCGTTCAAGGAATATGCGATGCTGTTGGATGTTCCTCCGCCAATATATTCCAAGCAGACGTCAGAGTCTCACCAAATAATATTGAGTCCACTACAATAAAATTTATTTAACAAAACAAAGTAACTTTACCGATTATTAAATTTCTTCGTAGTTCTAAAATTATAAGGAAGAATTTCAGCCCCGCCAAAATTTGGTTTTCTTTTTTTCATTTAAGGATTCCTTTTTTATATACATCGCTACACAGAACTCGATTCAAACTGATTTATTTATGTCAAAATTAATTAATGTGCTGAATAGTATGAATATTGCTAGATGCATCTAGGATGCCATGTTCAGCAAAATAAAATTTGAACTGAAGTCCGCCATATTTGACAATAGCAATTTAGTAACTATAACGATACGTTCGAGAATCTACCCATTTGTATTATAGGCTATAAATTCGATATTTGATCAATAGTTTATTCAACATTTATCAAGTTAAAAGCCTAAAATTACCTAATTTGCAACCTCATCTCTATGCCAATTATTTATTTGATCTTCCTCCTTGACGCGTAATCTAAAATAAATATATCAAGTAGCTCTGGTGTACTACACAATGTATCGGTCAATTAAATATTATAAAGTCACTTTTACCTCCGCCGTACCAATCAATCATTAGCAAATTACCATAGTTATTAAAATTTTACAAGCATAGTTACTCTTAATGATAGTTAAAATTGAAAAATTAATAAAGACGCGTTTACTGTCTATAATTAACATACCAATGTCTTGAATAATCTGATTACGGTGTTTTTTTTACAATTTTTGCGTCTTGCTTATTATTAATTTTATTTTTAATTTAATTAAAATTTTTGTATCAATCATCTTATGTATATACGCCATAAGTAGTTTGATAAAGCGTTCGATAACGATTATCTTCTCATCATTGATTTTTATCACATTTTTTCTTGAGTTTATTCATTTGGCCACTGTAGCCGGGGGGTACTTGTATGACTTGAACGCGCATATAATTAAGCATGGTAATTTTAGCTCTACCACCGTGTTGTTTGCACGACATAGTAGGCGACTAAACAGTTGAATCATTTATCCGACCGAAGTAAGCTTCGGTTTTCAAAATATCCGAAAATTGTATGCTTAGAGTTCGTTTAAAGTAAAGGTCCTTACTCTGGACACGAACTAATGAGAAATTACTGTCGGCGACAGTGATCCCGATCGGAGCGAAAAACGACTTTGCCTTTTCTGGTTATCTATAACAATCTATAAGAGACAGCTCGGGGTCGAATCTGATGGTGCCGGATTGCTGATAAGGTAAAGTGCCAGTAGTGGCGTATAGATTCCAATTAATATCCGTAAATTGGAGTAAATTGGCATTGATCTACCAAGTTATGGTTTCAAAAATAATGTTCGAAAAAATAATTTTTTTTTATATCGTTGGTCGACATAAATTAATTATGATAATTTATTTTTTGTTTCTTTAACATTTCTTGAAGGTCGCGATTTTTTATAAAAATATTTTTGCTAAAATATAAAATTAATGTTCAGATTTTGTAATTACATAATATGACATTGGTCGACGATGCAAAATATTTATGTGATATGAATTTGTTTGATAATAAAAGTAAGACAATCAGTTGAATCATCAATCGATCGTTACTAGAATCGCTAATTTATATAACCGTGCAATGGTAACTCGTCTCAAATAAATCACAAAAAATGACTTTCAATTTTTATATCTGTAAGCAGTTTACCTACCAATCGAGGAAATACATTTTTGC
This sequence comes from Tipula confusa, assembly GCA_963556175.1. Taxonomy (NCBI): domain Eukaryota; kingdom Metazoa; phylum Arthropoda; class Insecta; order Diptera; family Tipulidae; genus Tipula; species Tipula confusa. Next base: position 4,151,525 of record OY744475.1, read on the forward strand.
AATCTTCAACCATTTTGAGTAGTTTGGTTGTAAAACAAGTGTGCGATCACGCTAAGATCATTGATCTTTTACAAATAGTACATTATATTTGCAAACATGGTCAAGACCAATAAGTTATATATGTTCGCGCATAATAAAAACAACGATATTATTCATGTCTGTTAGAAAAGATACAAACAAACAGTGATCATGAATTTATATTAACTGATCGAAGAAGGAAAAGTTGTGTGACTTTAAGAAAAAAAATAAAAAATAAAAACATTTACGTGAATAAAACTTTGTACATTTAGTGAAAGTATATATTACAATATTTTTATATATAATTATATTTAACATTAAATAAATTTATAATATAATAATATCATGTCAAACTCTAGAATAAGGTTCGTGATCGTAATTAGGAGTATAATTTTGTCTGAACTTGGATCTTTCTTCTCATTATAACTTTCACTCTTTTCTAAGTAACTAAATATGACTTTATTTTTACTTCCATTCTATTCAGGTATAAAGCGGCTGTTATCCTATCGATGTTGATGATCATTTCAGCATTTGCATTACCACAATTTACACATCCAGCCGTATTAGAGTCGGCGGCACTCGAAGAAAGTCTTCCATCACATTTAAAAAATCCATTTTACCGAACACCACGAGTACGTGAAGCATTAGCCAAAAATAGTTGGTTTGGTCCAGGTGAACATCCCGTAAGTATTTTTTTTTATTTAAACGTTATATGCAGTATCAAATGTATTATAAATATTTCAATTCATGATTAGGTGCAACAACGAGAAGCGGAAAAAATTCCACGTGCAGAAATATATGCAGTATTAATGCATGCTGGTTTGGTTCCAAGACGATTTGCATTTTAAAATTATATTTTTGGCGTATACCATTAATCTTTTGTAAATATTATAATGTTAAAGTTTTTTTTTTAATTATTTTGTAAGATGTAGTCAAAATATATTTTAAATATATATAACTTTCGAGTATTGCGGTTTTTTGATTAAGAATCGATGGAACTCAATATGTAAGTGTAGTTCATTAGGCACAATTAGCGTGAATTCAGGATAGCCTTAATTTGACATGTCAAAGTAGTCATCTTCTCGAAAGTTAAGTTGAAGCATACTTCACTCGAATCTGATGGTTTTTCACCGACAGATTTGGCCTACTAGGCCAATTCTTAATTATACTATTATCAATTTTCCAAAAATAGAATTATTGTTTTTTAGCTTTTTATTAGCCGCAACGGTAATTACTGCCATTATCAGAATTCATTTCTGATGGGAGTTAACATCTAGCAAGAAAATATACAAATGGATAGGTATGCCTTTATTTGTGTGGCTCCTGTTTCTATTTGTTGATGGCAATTGTAATTGATCCACAATTATCTATGCCAACTCGACTAAATCTATTCTTTGCATCTATTAGCATCCTGCTATTCACTATCCAATTTGTGTTTGAAAAGGGATAATAACACGGAAGGTCCAGGATGGAGATATTTTAAATTGTTATAATCGCTAGTGCTATGATTTTCGCTAGTGCTATGATAATAACCACCATGCATTTTATGAATTTTGGAAGATTTCCATTTGTGGAGTACATTTTACTATTTAAATTGGTTTAATTCTGGAATTCTAACGATATTATAATCATTTAACAGCATTTTAGTTTTGTCAACGGTCGTATAGTGATGGCAGAAATTGGTGTCAGCGTTACAAACACCTAACGCTGACACCAATTTCTGCTTGCCAATATTTGGAATTTTTTTTATTTAACCTGAGCACGAAGGGGATACAAATCATAATGGTAATCAATATAAACATCATTGATATCTAGTACAAAAGTCAATAATGATATGAGCTTTGAGGGTCCATATTAGGTTTCCAAAATAAAGCATGAACTATCAACAGTACATTGACAACTACATGTACTGTTGATAGTTCATGCTACATGTACTGTTGATAGTTCATGATCTTTTACAATAATTCGATATAGTTATCTGAAACGAGAAAACTTAATCAGTAACAAATTTTTCATCTCTTTGACAAATGGTGTAGTGAATGTAGGTCCAAGGTGATTGAAAAACATAAATATTGGCCTGTGGTTAGGGCACTTCCCTGTTTTGTGAAGTACATATAAATTAGCAGGTTAACTTTAAAATATCACTAACTTAGTGTTATATTTCTTCTAAAATAAAGTTTTGGATTTTAAAGCAGTCAATATAATCGAATGTGGCATAACTATTTTAAATATTACGTACAATTGTAGATCATGAATTCAATAAAAAGTAGGGTATAGATTATGGAATGTTGTGTACCGTTAAAGATGCAGTTTAGTTTGGAAACTTATTTTTTCTGTTAGTTAGAGAACTACACCGTTTTTTCCAGATTGGGCCTCGAATGATTACTGGCTGTTTGCAGACCTCAAAAAATGCAGGTTATGTACCGCAGGTTATATGAACAATTAGTTGAAATAACAGAATATAAATACAATTAAAAACTAATATTCCAAAAACTCTTTAATGTACATAGAAAACAATAAAGGAACACAGCACAGAACCCTGAAGTACGCCAAAAGTAACAAAGGAAAAGTAAGAAGGAATTCAGACAAACTGTCACAAATAAAACTGCTTGAGAATGATTTGAGAGGTAGTTGAAAATCTAATTTGTAGCTGAGCTTCAAACCCTAGACTATTACACTTACTTATTGAATAGAATTTTGTGATTTATGGAATTAAATCCCTTAGAAAAATGTATCAATGATCAAGATGTTATTTCATTTTTAATCGAACTATTCCGAATTCCATTACACTTAACAATGCATTGGGAGAACTTTCAAATTTTTATTGCTGTACATAGATGTACCTGGATTTGATTTTTAACGATTATCTCAATAAATAAAAGAGATTAAAAAACTTGTTGACAGAAGGGATATTCGCCAGTAATACTAACCTTTGGGATTGGATTTACCTTACTACGCTACCACTGATCTGGGAAGAAATAGGACGTGAAAATAAAATTGAAAATATGTAACAAAAAACCTTGAGATGGAAGGGAAAACTTGTTTTTCGATTTTCTTATTTCGACCGGTAAATTATTATAAATATGATAGGTGAGATCACATTGAAGAAAAATCTACGAATTGGAAATTTAGCCTATAATTGGGAATTTAAACTATAGTTGATAAAATTATTCCCGCTAAGTATGTAAAAGATCTTTAAAATCTTTAAGACAAACATGTGGTGAGGTGGTAATATGTCCAGTTCCTGGAAGATAGGCCAAGATGAAGATATTACACTTTGAAAAATTACTAACCAGACGATATGTTTTAGTCGAACAAACAAGGAACTTTCAGGCACTACCTCAAGAAGAAAGCCCATGAAGAAGGATGGAATCCACCAGAGCAAAAAAACTGTTTGGGTAGTAGGAAATCATCTTTACTACCACTAAAAGATAGGGACAATATTTTTTCTACTGCCAAAAAACAGCATCTCACCCGAAAATTTGCTGCAAACTCTAATTTAGCTGATTCTAACTTAACACCCCCGATTATCTCTCTAGCCACTTCGTCAATACGCCGTATGAGATGCAGGCCTAGAGTTATCGCTAAAATGTTGTAAATCCCTGTTAAAGCCACTATCATGTTTGTTACCAATCAATGTCATCTGGCATTTTCCTCTTTCTCTAGAAAATTGCTAACGTGCATCCTGTGCAAATCGTATGATTTGAACTATCATCAAATCACTAACTTTCAGTGCTTTGTCTCCCATAATCAATTTCCAGCTGATGAAATATTTGGGAAATGGCCATCTAATTTCCAATCGTCAGTATGGTTTTCGCGGAGAGCTTTCAGCAGGTGATTGAATTACTGTTGTCACTGTGCAATGAAACGAGAGCATTTTTTAATCTAGTAAATCAAAAGTCATTGCGCTCGATATCTCGAAGGCATTTGATCACGTGTGGAATTGAGGACAGTTGGCCTTTACGTATCGTAAATTTTATGGATAGAAAATTTTCTTCTTTGCTGCAAAATCTTATGAGTGTTGAATGGTGCAAATTCCGATCCACATTTTTTTTAACGCTGGTATCTTTCAGATATCCATCCTTTCTCCAACTCTTTCTAATTTTCATCCATGATATTCTATCAGCAACTCCCAATCCAATATATTCCTATGCTGATGACAGATCACTTTCCACCTCTTACTGTTTTTCTCCTTCTTCATCGCGAAACGATGTTCTCGCATGAGGAATACAATTCTTAAATGGGGTTAAATTCCAACAAATTTAGATCCTGTGTTTTTTCTGGCTGAACTGATGGCAATTTACTTTCTTTTCTGACTGGTGAATTGACCTTGACTACGTCTGACACATTTGTGATTCTTAAATTGACTATATTAAAGAGAATACCTTGGGCTGAACAAAAAAATTAAGCAGCAATTGGTTCAGTCAGATGTCCTGGATTTTTTACCACGATGTAGTTTTTACTTTACTCCATTAGACACACTTACAGTATAGAATACACATGTAATACCCAGTTTGGAATGTAATTCTCATATTTAGGCTGGTACACGCAAAAGACTCATTTGGCTGCATTCGATCGGGTCCAAACCCGAGCATTCCGAATGATTGCGGACGTAAATTTACTATCCAATTTTGATTATCTTGTCAAGGCCCATGCGTAATTGAAAACGGCATGTGCACAGATTCAATCTAGATATCAAATTCGCCAGAACCGATAAATCCCAAAACGAATGGTGAAAGAGTTTCCCCTTGGTATACAACTAACAGAGATTCAAATTTAATATCAAAAGTCAAAAACTAGAAGATTGAAAACCTTTATTCCATTTATTCCTTTCTTACATTATTCTGTCCTAATTCTTCCTTTATCTTTTAAGTAATGCTTACGTTTATTGTGTTAAAACATTCATATTAAGGATGTAATATTGTCCTAAGTGCTATAAAAAAAAAAACAAATTCATAGAAGAAAATTTGTTAAGGGAAACCCAAACTTGCCTCAAGAGTAAAAGAGAACTACTCTCAGGAATAAGAGAGGTCTCGACACTTGAGGTATCCCAGCCGTAAAGGGAAGTTCGTCACTAAGATGCTAATATATTGATGAACAGCGCAGAGGACTTAAATTTTCAATCAATGTTCACACTAATCTGTTCCATTTTTCATAGCCTTTTCAAAAGGCTACAGCTCGTTTTAGGGCAGTCAGAAAATCCATGTACACAAACTTAAATTCATAATAAAACATAAAATATCCATAAAAGAAAGCCTTTCGCCATTTATTCCTGGGACGAATTATTGGAATTAATTATCACGTAAACTTCATCTGGTGAAAAAAGAGGGAAACAAAATTTCTCGTTTTATCATAGTTTTTGGCCACTAAACGATTTTGAATCGACGCCATAGTAGAACTATTCGAATCCTCTAAGCGCACAAAAAACTGTTGAAAAGCGTATATATTTTAGTTAGTAATCAGACATCCAAGTCATAAGCTTAACTGCCTTTCTGCTTATTGCAATAGTTTTGAGATGATGATTAAGAATTTTTTGAAAAATATCAAAAACTAGCGACGGATCAGATTGGCGGTGTACATCTCTCTATCATTCATATTAAAGATTTTTTGCACCTGCAAAGTTAGTTTCAATTAAACAATGGTCAGATATGCCCACGTTTTAAATTTTGCGTTTTATTTTAATACTCATTTAGTAAAAGTGTAGCTCCACAAATAAAAATGTACTTTTATAGTTCGGCCATTACAAATTTCGACCTATTGTTAGCAAACTCAAACGAGAGATACAACAAACCATGTGGTTGAAAAAAGAAACAACAAAAATGAACTTTCGTACCGTAGACACACAAAGCATAACTTGAGAAAAACAAAAGCTACGCGCATGTTTTTAGTTTTTTTTTTGTTTTCACCATCGTGCATTGTATATAGCCTGCATTTAGGTAAATATCGTTTCGACTCTCAGTAGTTCGTAATTCGTATCGCTTTCATTTTCAATAATATTTAGTTGTTCTGGAGCACTTCTCCAAACACCCAACAAAAAATTAATATATTATTTATTAATTAAATTAAAATATTTTATTTTACATAACATACACTAGTTATGTTATGATTTAAAGTGAAGTGAAATTATGTTTGTGAAATGTTCGCTTATTAATTAAAATTATTGATGTTTTAATTTTAAATTTTAAAAAAAAAAAAATTTCCCTTACACCTTTGTGATACAACAAAAAAAAAAACCGATAAAAATAAAAACCAAAGTTAAATTGTGTGTGGAAATCGATTTTACTAAACCATCATGTTTTTCGTCGTTTTTTCATTTTATGGATTAACAAATGATCAAATAAACAATCAAATAAAACAAATATAGACTTGAAATAAGCCAACAAGAATTATTAGCTAATTATATGTTAATTTTTTTGCTATGTTGTTGTTGTTGTTATTGTCAAAATTGGAATAATAAATTGTTGACAAAATTAGTATACAATCGCGAATAGTTGGTGTTGTTCGCGAACGTTGGTGTTGGTCGTGTTAAATACTACACGACCAAAATCAATGCGAAATTCTCTTCGACTCCAATTTTTATTTCTATACGAACAAAATTTTCGATTGTAACAAGATAGTAATCGAGTAATTAATCGAGTAATTATTAAATCAAACACAATAATATTTCAAGTGAATTTATTTATAATCATGTGAGTATTTATTTGCATTTTTTTCCTATTTATAGTCAAACTTCTTTGAGCAGTACTTCGAGGTTATACTTGTCTGTTTGTATATATAATATTGCTGGTTTCTTATTGAATTGTGTTATAATCCAATTAGGCGGAATAACTTGTTTATGAATTATAAAACTATCAACTAATACATACCATATTTGATTGACAACATTTTTACAAGTTTTGTAATAACTAGAAATACATTTCGATCGAATCGGTTTCTAATACTGAGACCATGGTCTCAGCGATCAGTAAACTATATTATCTCGTTATTAGCCGTTAAAATCGATTCTATTCTTCAAATCACGCAAACAACGTCATTTAAAGTTCAAAACAATTTGTGCAAACAAAAAAACCGAATTCCCTTAGGAAGCTTTTGTGTAAAGTTTAAACATATCATTTGCCATTTGAATATTTCAATTGAAAGCATATAAATTGATGTCATGGGATTTCGAAACATTATAATGTTTACGGTTTGGTTTTTAACATAGTAATTAAGTGTTTTCACACCATCGTTTGCTAGTCGTAACATAATTAGCTATGAAATTAAAAGAAAACTTATAAAAGAACTTGCGCAGTTTTCGTTTTACATGGCTTCAGACCATTTCTATATAATATTACTTATAGAGAACATCATTTAAATGGCAATAAGTAATAACATAAAGCCGCCAATGGTGTTTTTGTGCTAAATTTTTGTTCAAATAATGTCAGATTCTGATATACATTTATCTCGTTTTTTATGTTTCATTTTCAGCAATTCAATCTGTGAATTCCCAGCAATTCAACATGGGAGTCCCCGACTGTGGTCGGGGACTCCCATGTCTGGTAAAAAACTTCATAATGGACATTACAATTCTTAGTATCCTTAGAATTCCACCACAGTAACCTTGGTTTATCGTAGGAGACGACTAAACAAAGGTTGGATTTACTGCTGGGCTATTACAGTTTTTATTCTTATTCTGTTGCTGCGGTCTAGTTTTAATGGTGGTTTGCTGGTTTGTTTCCTCTGGCACCTTTTGAATTTTATCGTTATTCCGATAATTGGTAATACTATCATGACCCCGTATTCGTCCAATCGTATCGTGTTGTGCTGTCTGCTTCGTCGACGAAATTTTTTACTTTTCTCCTGATGCTATTAATTTTTGTATTCTCATATATGATGGCCGGTAAGAAAACTTCAGGCTTTCCTTGTGCTTTAAGGCCATTCCTTGTGCATTCCTTGTGCTTCAGAAGCAGCTTCTTCGACTTCAAATTTCCATACTTTAGTTGTGTCAAACGTTGCACTACTTATGTATTAATATTTTCTTCCTTCTTGTGGAGGTATGTCCCTACCCCCTGTGTTTTGTTTTCTATGCTCTTTGTGCTGCAGCCTATCCATATGTTTTGGTCTAGCTGAAGACCACCAGCTGTGACGGGTATAGTTTTGGTGGTTTAAACCAATTGCATCACGTAAGTATTTTGTTCTTATTCCCGATTCTGATTGTGGTGTTATCTGATCAGTTAATCTCTGTTGCTCGACCAGGGCATAGGAATAATAATTCTAAGTTGGTCTTGGCTCCATCATTTCTAAGGAATATAATGTCACCAAATTCCATGTTAAGTGTCTTCGCGTTTCTGTCGAATTGGTATTTGCTGTATGTTGTGGCACAGTATCGGAATAGTCCAAACTTGGACTTCAATTCAACTATGTAGTCTTCGTATGAGTAGACTGGTGCTGGTTCTTTTTGAATACTTGTTGGGATCCTAGGTGTTTTCTCGAAGACGATCTCGTAAAGTGTACACCCAGTGGTGGAGTGTGGAGTGGTATTATATACAAAAACTGCAAATGAAGCTAGTTTATCCCAGTTGTCGTGATCTTGCGTGATAAAACATTGCAAGTATTGTTAAGCGTTATGTACGAATGTTTCAGTACGCCAATTGCCATAGAGTGAAAAGCTGCTCTGAGTAGTTTCTTGATTTTGAGGAGTTTACACATCTCTGTGAATAAGTTACTCATCAAATTCGCTCCTTGGTCCGTGAGTAAGCTATCTGGAATCCAAATTTCGAGAATATCTGTGTGATCGTTTCTTTTGCGATTGCGCGTGCTTCTTGCTTAGGCACGGGTATTGCACTTGAGAACATTGTGAGATCATCTTGGTACGTGATGTATGCATTTATTGCCTTGCTCGGACAGCAGAGACAACCTACTATGTTAAAAGCTAACTATCTATGGGTAAAGGAGAATGACTGACGAAGTCAAGCTCTGTTTTAGAGTGAGGAAAGCTTTTTCGCATTCTTCTGACCAGTGAAAAGTATAACCTTTTCGTAAGAGGCGCTTTATTGGTTCGAAAATTTGTGAGAATATAGGGATGATCTTCCTAAAATAGTTTGCAAGGCCTAGAAATGATTGTACTTCCTTTTTGTTCCTCGGTGCGGGATATTTGATTACGTTCTCTCCTGTTTTCGTGTTAAGCTTGATACCACCTTCTGATATGATATGACCTAGGTAGTTTATTTCTCTTCGCCGAAAAATCTCAAAAATGTTCGTGAGCTTGTGATTGTGGCCATCTAGGTTTTTATCATAGATGATGACATCATCATGATAAACAATGCATCAGATTTCATCACCAGAGTTCTTTGGGACAGCTAATAGTGGCGAATTGAAAGGGCTAGTGCTGTAGCAGATTTTTCATTAGTGGAGCATTTGTTCAACATGCTCATTTACTTCCCATTTCAGGATTTGTGGTCTCGCTACTCTCTAATTTTCGCCATGATATACCTTCTTGGTTAATGGGAAAGTCATCCTGGACAACGTGAAATTTTTGTGAGGTTTTGAATCCATTTTTAAATTTGATGTTGATGTCATATAAGCTTAACTTTAGGAACGTTTTATCAGTACACATATATGCCGTGCAGGTAGATTCGATCTTCTGTGTTGATCTGGGCAGGATTAGTAAAGCATTCTTGTTTAACTAAAGATACGTCATCTGCGGCATCAAGTAGAAGTGTAAGGTTTTCAAGTTTTGTTGCGGAAGTTTTGACCGTATTGCTACTGAGCAGAATTTCGAACAAAGGAGCATGTTATATCTAATGTTGTGGTTGGTTAATTTGTGTGTCTGGTGCATGTTGCATATCTGATTTCGACTCAAATGATAGGTTTCTTGGTGCTACGTTCAAAGTTTGGATTTGGACCCTCACTTAATTTAACGGACACGTGGTTTTGGATTCGTAGTGAAAGGAGCAGTCACTAAGAAAACCAGGCTCATTTAATAGGGCTGTATTAGCCATGGAAGAGTATCGCTTTTAAATCGTTGCTTTCCAAGAAACTCGCTGGCCAAAGGCAATACGTTGCTCTACAGATGAGATGACCTCAGCGTTGGATTCCTTCTTGAGCCTCAGGAAAAAAAGGCTGTTTTAGATTTGCAGATAATCGTATGTGTAAGCTACGTCTACTAGCCAACTTATTGGCAACAATTCAGATGATCTAATGGGATCCACACTGGAGCACTTAATACTTGAAACTTAATACTTTGAGATTAAGAGCACAACAAAGAACAGCCAAGAACACAACCAAGCAACAATTATTCTACGATTGCATTCCAACATTTGTGGTGCTTCATTTATTCAACCTACACTCCCCCTGCCCCCGTTAAACTATTTATGATAATCCATATTTATGATAATAAATATGGATGAAATGAGACTATTAGAGTTTTAATGGAATACTGATGTTATGTATGAAACTTTGAAATCGGCATGTTGGGTTAAATTTGATCGTCTTCCTGAGCGTGCCGCAAAATTAAAAGAAGGTACAATCTGTGTATTGGCCTTTTGATTTCGTTGTGCTTAGTTTTTAAAGTAACTACTCTGACCTGACCATCTGAATCCGGGGGGTTTTGGTGACTTTACCAAGCATTGACACTATTGACTTACGTAGGCGAAATTTTCCGAAATTTTCCATTTCGACCGGTGCTCAAGAGATGTGAGGTACTCGATCCACCATATATTACAGAACTGTTGACTGATTTGCTCTACCATTTGACATCGGTTAAGGTGTGACACCTTGAGATGAGTTAGGTCTCAATCTCGGCTAGTGTTCATTTCCTCGATGGTTAATATATGGTTGCCTATGCTATAATCCTCGTAATATGGAAATTTGTAGATTTGATCGCAGCTTCCCGTACAACACTCCAAAATGAGGAGAATTAGGTGGGATGAAATGACATGTGATGCAGTGGTTAGCGAAGAAATTGGTAATGTTAATTGAAGCCCTGATGAACTTGTTGAAATCGTTTGTTTTATGGTTGTAGTCGTTTCCCTCTTGATCACTTCTATCAATTGCGTCAATAATACTTCTGCGCTTAACTCAAGTCTAGACAAAGTTTGTTGCATGATCAGTGCTACTCTTGTTTTCGACGCAATGAGCCGCACATAGAGACATCATCAATGTTGGTTATTTTAAAATATACTACGGCGGCATAAGCGGATTAACTCGCATCCTAGACCCCGTGCATTTCGACGTTAGACCTACTAGTGGTAGTCAGAAGTCTGTCAATAAAAATTGTATTAATTTGGTTTAGGTTTTGCCTTAACCTCTACCACACTAAATGTTTAAATCAATTCGAGGATTCAAATTCACTGCAAACACTTTGATAAATGCTGTCAGCTGATTGGACTATTCTTGAATTATATTGTTGTCTGCGTTGGGCTTCTAGAATATTCCGCAGTATGTTTTTGTTGTTAGACTTCCATTTTCTAAGGTTAAAATCGTAGCCTTTAAATACTTCAGTGATCTTTTCTTATTGATATGGGATGCATAGTTTCGTCATCAGTTCCTGCGTCATTAGGTCATCAACATAAATATCCTTAGATGTGACATGGGCAATGTGTGGAGCAGATTCTCGGATTTTATCTGTTATTTTCTGAATTGTTCGTGTGGCTATCATTGAGAGACGAAAATTACGAATGGGTTTAGAAGGATCTGATCTCCAAACTATTGTTTAGTACTTGGTGTCATCTGAAGAGCCACGCACTTGCTGATAAGTCTTTTTCACATCAGCAGAAAAGGCAATATTGTGTTCTCGAAATTGCAAGATGATTTTGTTGTATTGCTCAAATCCTTTAGGATTTCGTGATTTGGTAAGTAAAACTTGTTCTCCAACATCTTTGGGAAAGGAACCTCAATCATGTGGTTGAGGTCTTCATATGCATGCATGAACTCGTGATACTGTCGTGAAAAACCTAAATCACGAATCAAACGGCGTTCCATTCCTGTGAGTCTCTAAATTCCACAGCCAAGTGATTCACCAAAGCTCTTAAAATTGGCAAATTGGCAAATGAGCTAATGCAATATTCTCCAGTAGTTTCCTATTTTTTAAGTAATATATTTTTATCACTTCAAAAAAATCAACAGCATTATATGCCAAAGTTGACCCTTTATGAGATCTTTTACAGGAACTTTTTAGACCATACTTTTACAATTGGTTTTCATCACATAATACATTTTTTTAATCCACCCAGCTAATCAGCTATATTATGACTTTTTATCTACATCTGTGAAAATATTATCACTGCACCATATTTGTTTACGGTGTGATATAGTAAAAAAAATCGTATGCTTATTTTTCTTATCAGTGCTCCATAAATAAAAAGCATATTTGCATAAATTTGATCAATGACGTCGACTTTTATGTTTTTGCATGTATTTCTTCGACCTGTACAATATTCCGGAAACTCTATCGATCCAAATTGTCCTGAAATTAAGTTAACATTTTCTTTGTTTTTGCTACTTTCCAGGAATGCGCTAAAACAAATACCAAATGGAACCGGTGGACGTTGGGCTATCGGGGTCATTGTGCTGACACACCTTATAGCTTATGATGAAACGGGTGGACCAGGTGCTGTATTTGCAACAATTGTCGCAGCATTAACCGCAATATTTTCTGGTAAACTATTTATAAGACATGCAACTTCGTAAAAACGATGGAAAATAATTTAAATTTTCCGAACATAACAAATTTTGTGTTTTCTATTTATAGGCATCTGTAAAACGGGAACGAAACAAATTCAAATGCCATATATTCGCACAAGCCATAGGTTTGATTTTTTATTTCTGTTTTTGGCCATGTGGATGGATATATTGTCACTGTTATCGGCGTGTGGCGCATTAGCACGAACACTTAGCACATGTTTGGATGCAATGACTGGTGGTTTGGCTCGAATATGGATATTAGGGCGTAACTCACCGGCAAACGAACCATGGCCCGATGTACTCGGAGTAGCAATAATTTTTCTAGTCACCGGAATGTTTATGTTAGGATTGGAAAATACAAAAATATTTAGTTTTCTAATGGTTACCGGAGTGCTAGGATTATCCGGAATTTTATCAATTGCAACATGGCTGCGTGGGAATTCCAACGCATGGTCAAAAACTTTAGTGCCGACCGGGCTTAATTCAATAATAGCCGGCAGTGCAATTCTAACATTTTCATTCCCTTGTGAATTTCCGTCAACCGAAAAATTTAAAAAAGTTATCGGCATCGGGATAGTATTGGTGGTGTTCCTTTCGAATATTTTAACAACGGGATGCTTATCAACGCTATTTCAATTTAAGCAGGATAAAGATTTTGTAGCCGTCCCAATTTTATCAATTGTTGAAAATAACAATTTAGATAAAATAGTTCCAGCCGTGGCATGTCTTTTGGTATTGGGATGTTCTGGATCAATCTTAGAACTGTTTCCTGAACTGTATGGATTAATTGTTAAACTAACAACGAGCGATTGGAAAATTTTAGTAAAACAAATAGGATATGAAAATCGAGATAGTGGATCACCAGTGCTAGCAGTATTCACAGCGGGTAGCTTGTGTGCAATGTTAGCATTTGCATGTCCACTTGAAATTTTAACTCATATATTAGGTGCCAGCTACTTATCGGGCACATTATTTCGTGGATTTTATTTATTATACTCTCCGTACCGGCCCAAATATGTACGCCAACAAAACGATTCGTCATTGGCATACAGTCGATTAAATACAGGTTATGTAACAGCAAAATCAAATACGTCAACAGTTGGCCGTCTAAAAGCACGGCTGTCCAACTTTAGTAAGTCGTCACAATCGGTGAATCAAATTGTAAAAAATTCAATACCGAAATCAAAGTCGAAAATCAATAAAACGAAGCATAACGATGAAGAATTCGAAAGAGAATGGTTATTACTTGGTGAACCACCATCATCGCCAAGGGCCAGCACACATAGTCAATCGATGCAAGATTGTGAATCAAGTATACTATCGGATGTTGAACAACAACAGTCGGACGACATTGATTGTCTGGTCAAAAATGAGCATAGTGATAGTGACAGTTCGACCGACATTGATGCAATCGTTGACGAGTATCGACAAAAAATGAAAGTGTCTACGGCCGGTCCATCAGAAAATTTAAAAATTCCGACTTCATTTACGTGGCAACTATCAATGTGTGGTGTATTTTTAATAATGTCTGGAATTGGATCCACCATAATTGGAATCGTATTCGAATCGAATCCCACGATTATCGCCGGTGTAGTTAGTAGTTTTGTTATAAGCTTTTTAATGCTTTGGCTGCCCAAATATCAATCACCATACTATACACCATCATCGATTCTATGCATGATATCATTATTTATGGGATCAGTTTTGCTATTTTTTGTGCTCGCATTATCGTGGCCCGCATTATTATTTTGGTTTATAGCCGGAGTGGTACTATTCGTTCGATGTGATAAGCTGTGTTGTTCGTGTCTAGAACGGCCAACCGACACAATAAACCAAAATTTAATACCGAACGTATCGCCAAAGTTGACAACGATACGTGTAGCAAGACCAATTAAAAATGGTGCGGTCACAAATGGACGGATAAATTCGGCACCAAGATGACAATTAGACACTTCCGAAAGTGATTTATTTGATGAGGAAACAACCGAAGAATGGACTGACTAAATAATTCTCTCTAACATTTTTAAGATATTCGCGCCCGTATTGTATTGTAGTGTTGATGCAGCAGAATGAAAAAATCAGTAAAACATTAAATCGAGATAACAGATAAAAACAAATGAACGACGACAGTTGTTAAGCTTTTCATCACTCTTTGCTTAACATGTTTACATAAATATAATTTTACAGCTTCTAAATTGTGTAAATATTTTTTATTTATACGCCGTATACGAGAGTATCTTTATATAAATATTAGGACGGTTATACGGGGGCAATTCTCGAACGAAATGGCAAATTGTTTTCTATATATCAAAACCAACTCTAAGTGTGTATGTGTGTATGTATGTCTGTGCAGAGTTCTCTAATCAAACCAAAGAACCGAACATGTTTATCAATATTTGATTATAAAATTATAGAATAAGCAATTTTATTGTTAACATTTTTATTAATTTTCTTAATAAAACTATTTCTTATTTATATGTAACTTATTGGATATTGCGGTGAATTATTGTCACTCTTATACTAATGTTCATTCTGAATGTGATCTGTATGTCAAATTAAGATTAATATGTGATAACTTAGTATTTTTTTAAATTGATAAATTCGGTGTAACCTCTAACAATATATTTGAACAGTTATCATTTCGTCCTGTTAATTAACTTTTACTGCGATCCGGGCTATTGAAGTGTTCGAAAAAATATTTCGAAAATCTTCGGATCTACAAACCTTAAATCGTACTGTAAATGTTTTCAATAGTATTTAAAATAAAAATAAAAAAAAATAAATTTACGGATTGGCTTACCTTGAAAGTAGGTAGTTCTAAAAAATTTGACCTTGGAATTGGCCTTGAAAATTATGACCTCCATTTTTTATTGTGGAATCGTATAGCTAAGACCAAAAAATTAGCTATGGGAATAGGTCTTTATAGCCCTAAGATTGTCTGACCCAGAAGGCGATGATATTGTGTTGAAAGAGATGTGAAAGTTCTTTCGTGATAGTCATTCTTAAAACAAACTAGAATCAACTTTGATCCAAGTATAAATGAGATTTCAAGGTCAAATAAATATCGTATTTTTTTTAAATAATACAACATGCAACATTTTTACCAGAAACTATAGAAACTTAAACAATTAAGGTATACTGTAACCCCAAAGATTTCGGACAATCTCTAATGAAGGATTGTGGGGCTTTTTGCATCCTGTCAAAGTCTATTGACCTTTTGTTTCGATTTTTTCGGTTAGCACTCGATCATTTTCTTGCACATCTTCATGACTTAAATTCATGTTTACCTCTCCGAAAATTTTAATATTTTAGATCCAGGCATTTGAAACGTTTTACAGACACTTCAATTGCCACATCCGGTATATACAAATATCAAGCAAATACATAGTCAAAACCAATATTTTTATTTTGTAGTCGATCTTAGAATATTCACCTACCTACGAGACAAAAATATTATATTCTAATTATATTATATACCTAAGCAATGTGCGGCCTTTAGTTTTTATTTAACAAAAAAAAAAAAAAAATAGAAATATTTATGTAATGCATTTAGTTTAGAAAATTTTAGTTTTGAAACCGAATTTTTTGACTATATACAAACGTATATTGACTACTGAATTGTGATTTTAATGCAATATATACCAGAAGAATTTATTTTTAGTTATATTAGCAGTAGGTATACATATATGCTGCGTATATAGACAGTCAACGTAGTTCGACATAGTATGCAAACTAATCAGGAATGCTGAAGCAGTCCTTACTCCTTATTGAGCCGAACAATTTTTACTTTTAAGCATAAAACAAAACAACAACAAAATAATAATTTCAAAGAAATTCAAAATTTAACGCTGTCCGCGTAATTTTTTAAAATTTTATTAAAGCCTAAATAATTTTACTATAAAATTTACAATAATTCAAAAATACAAATTGTAATTCTTTATGTAACAAATATGAAAAACAGAAAACAAACAAAAAATGAATCAAATATAAATTTTAATGTTAAATATTTTAAAAATTATAAAACAAACCGAAATTTTATTTGCCACGCTAAATACCTTTACCTTTTAACCACTTCAATGGACATAAATGTGCTGAATAAAATATTTTTGTTTTGTACTAGATTGCTGAATACATTTGAAAATATAAATTTGTACTAAAGCTGATGTCAACATTATATTTTGATTTGTATAGATACAATTTTAAATATTTATAAAAAAATTATATATATATATATATATATATATATATATATATATATATATATATATATATATATATATATATATATATATATATATATATATATATATATATATATATATATATATATATATATACATAAACGTGCTTTTTCACCTCTGTCTAAAATGAATTGCTGCTTGCAATCAATTTTAAAAAATTGAAACAGTTGAACATAAATTGTCATTTTCAATATGTGGTGGTAGTTGTTTAGAATTGTATGAAAAATGTGTAAACTATTTCTTCATTTTAATTATTTAATTATTACAACATATTTTCATTCAATCCTCAATCTGGATTACTCAACTATAGTGATCGAGGCCGTGAAAGGTATGCAAATATGACTCTGGAATATCGAAAAGCAAAAAAATCGGACAGACGCAATTTGAAGACAATGTCGACATTAAACCTAATGAACATTTTTTGGGTGACATAAATCACGAATGTAATTACTACCGAACTCGACATTTGCAAGGGAAAAAAAATTACAAAAAAGCATTTGGGTCTTGTTGTAACTGTGGAAAAACATCTGCCATATAGAACAGGATCAACTTGTCTTGCACAAAAATCGCGTTAAGGCAATCGAATCTTTAGTTAAGAGCAGCAAGTTATGGCTATATTTTGAAGAATTAAAATTGATAAGAAACATGCGTTGTATGAATGTGAAAGATGTTAAATTCGTAGAGTGGCTCTAACTAAGAGATGGGTCTAGGTTTGACAACGAAGGTTAAAAATTATAATTCCCGAACTTTCCGAAGATATATATTATTCCAAGATATCGCTTTTTTGGTGTTTAGTAATAATATGAACAGAATTTTCAAGAATGACCTTCCATCCCGAGCTATCCTTTGTCTTAAGAATGACGATACGATTAAGATTAACAAAAGGATCCTGGCAAAACTTAATAGAGAGGTGGAAAAATCACAGCATGGATTCAATTTCTAATTGTGTAAATCAAGAAGCCTAACAGCCTAGTCGAGTTTTTAAACTTATTGCCACATATGGGAATGCCACCTCACAACATAAGTTAGGTGATGATTTAAAACACGTGTAGCGTAAAATGCAGAACAACTATGTAATAACAATATTTTGCAAACAACAAAACCATGAATTTACTGACATAAACGAAAAAGTATATAGAGCCGTTCTGTACGTGTCATCGATAGATAACTATAGCATTAATTTAATGTTTTCAAAAATCGCTGAAGCTCCTGTCAAGAACAAACCTAGACATCCTCGACCCGAATTAAGTAAAACGCTGTATTGGTTTCAAATTATCAATGCATTCAAAATAAAAATGCCAATTATCGATATCGGAAAGAAATTTGATCAACTATGTACGAGTATAATTCCAACACTGCATATGGACCAACCAATTTTTAATTGGAAAACAAAACAAAACTTTAATTGTTAAAATAAATAAATAAAAACAAGAAATGTAGAGTACGATATAATTTGAGAGGTGAACGATATATGAGACATGGCATCTGTAAGACAGTAGAAATTAGTAGGTTAATTGTACTTTTTCATTTTTATTGATGTTAAAATTAAGTCAAATGAATCGAAAATATTCAATTAGGCGAGAAATTAAATCAAACCGAAAAGTGTACGCCAATTTAGTTAAATATGGAAAGTAAGTACCAAAACATTACAACTAACCAATAAATGATTATATCTAATGTCACAGGAAAAATCATATTCATTGAACCGTCACTGTATTATGGTCAGTACATTTTATGGTACCTGTGATCGGAGAGCACCGGCATATCTTGCAAAATGATCCATGTAAAAACCTCACTATCGAAAAACTGTAGTTTGAGCTAATGCTTTGCAGCAATCTCATGAAACATTATGTCTAAGAACCAAAATGCTTTTGGGCAAATTACAAAAAGCGTTTTGACGATAAAAACCAGAGTTGCCTCCATTAAGAAAATGCCAATTTGTTCCAAAATTAAAACTAACTGTAATGCCCTATTATCAAAGCATGGATGGACTGCATTTAAAAGCTCGATAAAAGCTAACCATGACCCTACCAAAGAAAACTACGGCGTAGAATCGAAAATATGCATATGGCAATATTCATTGAGGCTTACAAATAACATTATCAATAATATGTTCACAATAAATATTAGGACGCCTGTCTTCGAAACATGTTAATGGGGAATCAAAATTATTAGCGCTGATAACCTTCTACTGACCGCTCCAATGAAATCGCAAAATAGACTTCTAGTTTTAGTTTAAAAATTAGTAAAACGAAGCTAGTTACGATTAAATAAACTTTGTCTGCAATATAATTTGTTTACATATTAGCAATAGACATCTTAAGCTGATCAACTGATAGGTGAGCTCGCAATTCCCAAATCAGCAATTATAGTCTCAAATGAGTTATATCCATGAAGGCAACCACTGCTACCACTGGGCTAATATCTAATAAAGAAATAACTGGAATAAAGCGAGAGCTTTGAGCCACAACTAGTGATAGGTGACATATTTAGAATAGTTCCTATCAGAGAATTATTGAATAATATTTTTCCAATCAGTACGAATAGCACTTTCGAAATGTAGAGCACCATAAGGACGATCATATAAGTATCATTGCATATCATAGATCCAATACGAAGAGCAAGTTGAAAATCGAAACCGATTCAGCCAGATTGTTGATACGATACGGACCAGCCATGGCCTGTAAAACAGTTTTTTGTTATTATTATATGTAGAGCAGGGTTAAATTCCTAAAGTAAAGCTTGTTTGTAAATGCCCCAATTTCACTATCAAGTTCATGACGAAATAGTTAACACATTTAATTCTTCCTCATCACATTATAACATGTAGAGAAACAAAGTTAATATAATTTCTTTTATTGAAACGAGTTTGGATTGTTTGTTGACTGTTTGTGCAACAATGGATTGAATAGATATAGTTTATATACTAACCGAAATTAATTCTTAATTAAATGACAAAATTTATAATTACTTAGAATAATTAGGCAATAGAAATTTCAGCTTTTATGTTGACATAAACATAGTCAGTCGTATGTCGCCCAAAACCCGATTTCTCCACACCAACAGCCAAAGGTTAACACTTCGACGAAAATGTGTAAAAGTTATAAAAGCGAAAACAGTTAAAAAATTGATACAATTCGAAAATTTGATAAATAAAATTTCTATTTGACTAAATAATCAGTCACGTCACGACTAAATGGTTTCTCTAACAACGCCATGTCCTACAAATGACCAGATAGTACCAGATATCAAAATAGTTTTGATCAAATTTCGTTTTTATACTCGTAATTTACATCATAATTGAAAACGAAAAGTATTTGCGTTAGTGACAAAAAATTATCGAATTTCCATCCCCTGTCTCCTGCAAGAAGCACTATATGATCGCTAAATTCAAAACATGTGAAAGTTTCGACTGCATTTAGACGATCGGTGGTGGTCTTATAACGAACACGTTCGTTCGTATGTGTACTCCAATTTTGAATACCTATGTGTAGTTCTTTTAAATTAACACGACGACAAAGTCTAAATAATTAACACTTACCATAAGATTTTTTCCATTCTTACTTACCATTGTTGTTGCTCTTACGAATATGTACTCTCATATCTCGATCATTTTCATTCGTTGATAAAGTTGTTTCAACCTCAATTTGTTTTCCAAAAAAATAAAAAATAAAAATAAAAAACGTAGACCATTTCGAAATTGAATATATCACGACCGTTGTTCATTCAGTTCTAGTGCGAAATTTTAAAGCGATTGGACGTACATTCAAAGTGACTTTAAAGTGAATTAAGTGTTTTTTAAACGATCAAATGTTTAAAATGTTTTTTAAAAAGAAGAAAAACTCCAGTAATTTTTTTTATAATTTTATTGGATTTTTACAGTTTTTTGCATTAATTTTGTTGTGTTCCGGTGAGTGAAATTGCTTAAAAGTGTTAATCACAGTGATATAAAATGCTCATATTGTGTATTAGCTTAAATTATAATTTTTAATTCATTGAGCATTAAAAACTAAAAAATTAATAAAAATTCGAAAAATTTTCAGGATCAAAATCGTGTCTCGAATCGACACGACCGCATTTAACGCGATGCGACAAATATTTTCGGTGCACTCAATTATTGAATAAAACCTATGTATGGATTCCGACACAATGTGACAAAGGATTAGTGTACGAACCAACACTTAAAATGTGCGTTCTACCCGGTGACAATTGGGAATGTAATTTAACCGAAGATTTAAATTTCATTCAGATTGCGAACGACGACGAAAATAACGTGTACGGCATAAATAATATTCAAATGGGGGATTATAGTAGCGAAGAAATTACGCTGAACGATGATAACTCGACATTTTTTGGAGATGACAGCCGCGAAAATAGTGAGTCATCTGAGATGTTTATCAAAAGTACGACACCGCCAAATAGTCGTCTTAATTCGAGTGATGAAGCCGAAGACGAATATGAATCTAGTGGTGATGGAAGTTTTACACCAGAAACTAAAGAATATATTATTCATCAAAATAATCGAGTCACCATTCCAGAATCGATTGACTTCGATAATCGACTAACTAGTCATTTACAACGTTTGACTCAACTAATTGACAGCATTAAAAATCAAAATAATACAAACAACACAAAAAGTGAGCTAATGGCCGACCAGCTAAATCATTTCCTCGACAATTATAATTTAGTGACACAACCGACGTATCGTATAAACGATACTAACAAACTACCTGTTCCCGAAGATGGTCATATGCATCCCGATCATATTAATGCCATAATCTCGCAACAAAATAAGCTCACGATTGATGATGTCTTGAAACAAACTGTTAATACAGCAACAGGTGATGTGTCTGTGCTGTATCCAATTGAAGAACCTAACGTTAACATAAAGTTAAAATCAAATCCACAACCGTTTAAAAAAGGTTATCGGCGGCCGGATATAAAAACCCCACATTCCCAAATAATTATCAACCGACCCGGAGGATCTGTACTATTTAACATCGATTCAAATAACAGACCAGTGAATGGCCATTCAGGTAAGCCGCCAAAAGATGATCCTCTAATTTCAGAAGAAACATTAAGAACCGTATTGGAACTATCAAAACAAATGGTTGAGAATCAACAAAATATGCGACCAACTTATCCAATTTATTACACCGTTCCAATACCCGTGCTAACCAATAACAAGGAACAGTCGAACAAAAGGTATGACGAAAAGCCACCGATCGCAGTGACAAACAGTTTTAATACGTACGGTCAAGATTTATCAAAGCATCGTCCTGATTCTGTAAAAAATGAAAATCATGATGGCGGAAATAATATAAGTACTACAGTTATTTTTGATGGCCATGGCCCACACTCAGATTGGGATGGTCCACACTCAGGTTGGAATGGTCCACAATCAGGCTGGAATGGTGCACACTCCGGATGGAATTCCCATCCAAATAAACAACCAGGTCTTCATTCCTCGCCGTTTAATAATTACGAGACCCAATTATTTGAAAAACCAGATAGTGAACCGCAACCATTTCCTTCAAACTATCAACCTAGCTATACAAGTTCTGATTCATACCAACCGCCCTATAATCCGCAATATCAATCGGATGATTTATATAAATATCCAAGTTCCTATTATCAAGATCCTTTAGATTTATACCCGCCATATTTGAGACCTTTTTATACTTCTGCATCTACAACTACAACATCGGCCCCTACTACCACAACGACTACTACCACAACTGAACGATACATGAGTCAAGACAACGATGATGATTCGTATCCAGATCCAGATGATGATGATGATAATAACGATGATGGCAGTGTAACAGGACTAGGTAATGCTGCTTTTCCACCAATGAATTACTACAATCCGTTGGCTTCAAATTTAGGATTGCTACAGTTGTCCGATGACAACCAAGATAAACTTATAAATTTTGGCGGAAGTTATATTAGCTACAATAGCTATAAAAATACCCTTCTTCCGCTTTTGCAACCATCAACGTTAGGTGGTGGTCTTGAAATCTTGACTTGCAGCAGAGGAATTCGACAGCCCAATATGACCGACTGCAGTCGTTACTATGTTTGTAATCCGCGAACCCAAAATGTATTATCGTACGCATGCCCACCATTTACGGCATTTAATAAAGGTACAAAAATTTGTGACGCAAAATCGTATGCCGTTTGCAAACCCGAAGCAATATTGAATCGATATACGGTCGCTGAAAATATGCGATTGCAACTAGAAGCCCAGAAAGCATTAGCCGAAGCACAAGCAATACGAAATGATGCATTCAAAAGTTCTGCATTAGCTTCGTTACTACAATCACAAAATGTAGGCAGTCCAGGTATAATCGATAACAGTCGGCCAATGCAAATCGTGCAAGCTAATTCAGGAGCAGTTGTACCAAACCAAACGAAAAAGAAACGTCGGATACGATGCTACGATACGGGAAAAATATCAGATCCGGATTCGTTAAGAAATTATTGGGTCTGCTTTAGGGGAGCTAATGGGCGAATGAAGCGACAGAAAATGACGTGTGCGAGTGAGCTCATATTCTGTAAAAAAACACGTTATTGTACTTTGGCCAAAAAGTGTTAAGCTTAAAATCCGTTGTGATTGAGTTTTTTATAATTATTTATTACCTAATTTATTTATTTATTGTAATTTGATTATTTAATTGAAAATGTTAAAATATATTTTCTACGTTTTTATTTACCCTTGTTATTATGTTATGTTTGTATTTTATACTATCCGTTTTGGGGCCGAAGCACTTCCAACTATTTTGTTATCGAATAGTTCACTCCACAACTGTTGAGTGTAGTACACATTTTGATTTTTTTACATAGCAAAGATTTAAACCAATGTGCGATCTCTATTGGTGAGCATTTATACCTCCATGACTACCACACTTTTTAAAGATAATCAACGACGGTTGTTTCTTAATACATATCGATTATTTATTAAATTATTAGCTTATAATATAATTAAAATACATAATCAAGAATAAAAGAACTGGAAGTAAGCTTAACCTAACAGCAAGTGCATAAACACAAACGAATATATCAGAAAAAAACTTCATGACTGCGGTCGTTTTAATTTCCAAGCCCCGATAGCATATCGAAGCCAAATTACGATCAAATCGCGTCCCATTTGAAGCCACGACCAAAATGGTGTTACTTTAGATCCTTCAATTTCAGTCCAAGTTACAGCAATTTCATCTAGTTTCATTTTAAGCGATTGTGCAATAAACAACAGCTCAACATCGAATGCCCATCGTTCCACGTGCATAATGGCAAAAACTGTTCGAGCTGCCGATCGTGTTAGCAATTTAAAACCACACTGGGTGTCACGAATTTGTTTTACAGCAAAAATCCATACTAACATGTGAAATCCGTGCATTAAAATGGTACGAAAAAAATTTCTTTGTGCTTTTGATTCTTCTTCTAAATGGGCCCGTGATCCGATTACAATTACTTCGTTCTTCCAATCATTATTCGATATCTCTAAAATACTTTTTTCTAATTTTGAATAATCTGAAAACTTGGTGGCACCATCAGCGTCAGCAAAGAGTAGATATTTGCCACGTGCGCTTAACATGCCCATTCGCACGGCTCCACCTTTACCACGATTTTTTACCAGCTCTAATACACGAATTTTATTTGATTTATAAAATTTTGAATATCCATTTGCAACCTCAACGGTTTTATCACGACTTCCATCGCTAACAACGATAATTTCATATGTAAATTTGGGATTGGATTTAACACGAGATTCTAGATACTCAATGCATTCATCTAACATTTTCGGCACTATTAAATACAAACAAATGTAAGATACAAGTGACTAGGTTTATCGATCTATAACTTACGTCGCTTTTCTTCGTCATATGCCGGTATTATAACACTTAGCTCAATCGAAGGATCATCATCAATTGTGGGGAAACATTCTTTAGTGTCAGTTTCAAAGTTTTGATAATAATTCTCCTCTTTCAGCCATCGTATTATTGGGTATGGTGTTGTTGATAGTCTAAGCACTATAAATCCCTAAAAATCAAAACCTATAATTGATAATTAAACAAAAAAATCAGTAATAAGCAGTCTCACCGCAATAACAACTGACATCAAAAACGCTGATCCGGCGAACAGAATTAACTCTAAATATTCACCGAATACCATTTTAACCAGAACTTTAAATTAATTAACCCAATTAATGAAAAACAATGTGCCACGAATTACTCTTTTTGAAAATTGTTTTTCTAATTAATTTGTTGATTTTTCATCATCATCGAATAAATTGTGTGGTTGTCAATTTGTCATCAATTTAGAATCAACAAATAATTTTGACACTTCTCATGTTATAGACGCTAGTGACATCTAGAGGTAAACACTATTTAAGTTTAAAAAATAGTTTCTACCTACAATAATTTTAAGCTTGTTCAAATGTCAGAGGAACGAACTAAATCGTTTAGGTGGTTAAGGTTGATTTGGTCACGTGTATGACGATATAAAAATCAATGTTTAATTCTTGCACTAAAATAATCATTGATAATAGATATATAATCTATTATCCAAGAAATATTATTGTGCATTAATTATATCCCATCTAATGTAAACAGAGTAGCCAATATCGTTGTACAAATCTTCACTAAAATATCGTAACTATATTGCATCACGACCAGCTGAATTCTACGCCATTTACTCCACTTCCGTGCTTTACAATTCAATTACTGTCTCCTGCCGGTACTCCATAATCAAAGATAATATACAATTGTTTATTATCTTTGCCATAATATTGCATTTTGCAGTTTTTTTTAATGAAATCCGAAATATAAAACTTTTAGGATATACAAATTACATCATTGTTAGGTAAAATTTGTAAACCAATACATGATTTTGTAGAACCTATTTCACATAGTACTCAAAGCATTCATTTCGATTTTAAATTCGTGCCGGTCAAAAATCTAACCGAAGCTCCGTTGTTGACATTATCTAAATTTTCAAAACAAATGTGGTATCGTTATTTTCCTCAATCGCTCAATTATTTAGATAAAGTTGGTTAATGGTTCTCTCAGATACACGCGTATGACGACTTCTTGCTAGAATCAGAGATCTATTTTTCCTCACTTTATCCAAACTAATGTTTTTTGTAAGACAATTTTACTCCGACTCAATTTTTACTTGCTGGTTCAAAATATCCATAATATTTTCTGTCTTCACAAAGATCCACGATCTCTAATTTATAACGCGTTTGTTTTGGCGCAAGTACCCATTATTGGTTTGATTTCCAAACATTAGTGACTTACATTCATTTTGTTTCTTGGCAGTGTTTCTTCTAATGAAATTGTACCAAAATATGATTTGGTGGTATAATTAACATTTGACAGCATCAGCCCAAAATGACACATTCATATTTGAGTCGAGACACGATCAAACGACATTTTGACTTTCTAGCAAATCATATACTAATCTCCATTCTTACTGATAATAAGTTTGGAACACACAAAACATTGTTAAGATTCACTTCCGTTTTTTTGGTACACACAAAGCTGTGTTGCCAACGTCTTCCGATTTTTTACCTTTGCTGCTCAAAGTTTTCCATGTGCAATTAGCTAAATGTAACCTAATTCAATGAATATATTTGTATAAGGAGCCATTTACTGAGAAGCCCTACTATCAAAGTACCATTGATTTCTTGATAGATTTGATATGCCTGTCACAGCCACAAAACGCACTTGTTGTTACAACAGTTTTTCGATTCCTCTTGTAGGGTAGTAAATTCTTTGAAATATGTTCCCATTATCTGAATTTTTTATTTTACAATACTTTGGACCTTTCCTTTTTGACATAAGCTGGCTAAACCATCAAGTTTATTAAACAAAAATATCAACAAATTTTATGTCTGCATTTTATTATACATGTAAATGAATATAAATTTGATACTGAAAGAGTTAAACCAAATAAAATACACATAAAATATGAAACTCGATCTAGTTCGCCACCATGCAAATTAAACCTTCGAGCTGTCAATATTGAAAATTCCAATATGGCAGTACATTAAATATGTGATGCCAATTAACCAAATAAAAACAAAAATATTTGATTAAATAAATCTGTTAAAATTGTGTTTAATTTATTACAAATATTTTATTAATTTATACCATAAATCTACATGAAGTGTAATCGGGTAGTGAAATCAACCAAAAAACGCATAAATTCTATATTGTTATACAAATTTGGTTTGTAAGAATTTTTTTTTATTGCAAAACAAGTGTTTTTGTTGTTTGTTGTTGTTGTTTATTATTGTATTTTGTTAAAAATATTATGATTTAAATTAAATGTTGTTTTGTTTTATAATTAAATAGTGCTTCTTATTATATATCCTTAAATATTTCAATATTATTTGCCTAAATGTTTTATTAGTACTTTAAAATATTATATTGTTGTAAATTACGAATTTTGAACTGTCAAATCTGTTTGTAAACAAAATTACAAGAAGATCAAAATTTTACTTGTTGGTAAAGTGTGTGGAAAATCTTTTCGATTGATGATCAATAAAATTGTAATTCTTTTATTAAATGTTGGATGATTCATTTTCAAATTCCTTCTATGGAATTCATTCGGCTATATGATTTTTTTGGTGTTTTTCTTTAATCATAGTTAAATTAAATAAAATAAAACAGAAAGAAACTAAAATAAACGACGAAAATAAAATCTTTACAGTAGTGAATGTTTCATCTTTGTCTCGTAAAAATCTTATAAAACAATCATCAAGTAAATTTGTATTCTACATTAATTTTATTATAACGTATAAATATATCTAGAATGTCGAAAAAACATTACCCAGTTATCAGAGGTGGGCTGATGGTTAAACGGTCACAGAATAAAAAACGTTTTACGTCTGTAAATTATAAAACGCGGTGGTTTGAATTGACTAAACATAATTTATCGTATTATGATTGTGAAAACACAGAGGTGAGTTATTTTAATTCATTTATTTATTTGATTACAGTTACCTACTAATTTAAAACATAAGGGCTTTGGCAATGATTATCATTAAACTCGTAAAGTATAATTTAAAATTTAAATATTTGGTCATAAAACTTTCATTTTCACTTACCAATTGAAAACATATACAATATAGTTTTTATAATTACTTTGCTTATCTAGACCAATTTCATTAACCCAAAACTGTGTCATATTGATCTGGCCTAACATGGTCTAGTTTAGCTAACTTGTGTTTTGTTTGCTACTTTAGATATCTAAAGCTTTTTCTTCAGTCTTTTAACTGCATCGATCGATGATTATGACGATTTCTTGATTTGTCTCAACGATGCATTGTAAAACAATATAATATTTGCCAGTCATTCGTCTTGAATTATACAGATAGGAATGATTTCAACCAAAGTTAAAATAATTCTATTTTTAGATAGTGAATTAACAATTGACTATCACCAATAAAACAAAATATGTATTTACTAATAATAACTTTTTTTGAATAGTTTTATTAAAATTCACAAATATAAATTGCTTAATAATCAATTAAGTAAAATTTGCAGCAAACTATTATATATTATATAATATTCGGTATTTACAAGCCATTGCTGGCGCGTATCGTAGTAACAAACTAGCTCCATAGGATTATATTCCGAGCTAGCGCCTCTTCTTTACCCCAAGAATACCCAACAGAATAGTGTACTCGGTCTCCTTTTATGTCTTGAGCGACATCTTAGATTTTGCTTACGTATCGGTAACAGTTGTTCAGTCAAAGTTAATTAAAATAAATGTTTTGATAGCTTGCAATTTAAGCATCATGTCCATGTTTTGGTCGCTTGCAATTTGAGCATCATGTCCATGTCTTGCACTGGAAAGATGATACTGACTGACAAACGTAACATCTTCCTCCATGTAAGCATGCATTACTTGATGTTAAAACATAGCCTGTGGTCATCGAAGTGCCTTACGTTTATTTTCATAATGTGAAAGGATTTTGCTTCATTTTATCTACACCGCCTTTAGTTGCATTATAATTTAGAATTATTTTTGGTTTAAATTTCCTACCAATATCGATCTTATTACCTGCATGTGTTGTTGACATTTAGCTAATTGTGACTCAGCCATCCTCGCTGAAACAAGCATTAAAAGTCTGGCTTTCTTGCGCATTTTTTGAAATTGTTGGGTGCCATTTTATTTTGTTTAAGTGTCCCAACCATAGTTAGTTACCAGGATAGCAATAAAGGCCCATCGGAAAAAAATTGTACACAGTAATTTCAGCCAGAACCTTTATATTGGTCGCACAAATATCGTACGATTCTTTTACCTTGGTCCTTCTCCGGTCCGTCGATCTTTTCCTATAAACAGCTGACTTGTGAGGAGAAAATTTGTCGTTGCGTCGCAAACTATGAATATTTTAAGGCCATATCTCGCCTGTTTTGATAGAATGTATTGGGTGAATCGGACACTACCTCGATGTGGAATAAGTTCTTCGTCTCCGATTACATAATCAGAAGTGACTTATTTTAATGATAAATTGTTATGGCGCTAATAGCAGCAGCTTTGTCTGTCTTTAACCATTCAGATCGGGTGGTTCCATTGTCAAAACACATGAATATCGAAATCTGTTGATCGTAATGATCGAGAGCGTAAAGTGAATTTGAAACTGATCATCACAATACGTAATGAAATTGTGGTGCTCATATTTAAAATAATGCACATCCATTGTAAGTAGAATTCCCAAATATAAAAAAAAATTCTTTTGATGCGAGTCCAGCTTTTGGGGAATATTTTGATATTTTTAGCATTCCATTTTTCAAAAGTTTATTCTACTGTGCGATTTTTTACGTGGACAATAATATCTACCTTACTTTACACTTATTTTGGTACACTTCGCCCGAATTCGTTTTCAAATAAATTTCTATTACATATATGTATAACAGAGAAAAAATTGGTTGCATATCTGTTATTTTAAATTATTTCGGTTTTTTTGTATTGTCATTAAAATCTTATTTTCTTGAATGGCTTAAATCACGATCTTCTAGTTTTTTCTGTCAATTGTTGTTTATCTTCGAAGGCAAGATGTTATAGTTTTAGGGATTGTTCTATGTTAGATGGTTTCGATCATTATTTAGGTTGCGGTCGATACCTCGAAAATATATTTTTTGCCTAATGTTCGTCATTTAGGATTCGATAAATGCAAGAATAGTATTAATAAGCTTTCAATCCTAATGACATTAATAGATTTTTTCGTTCTAATTTGATCTCTGGTAAAAGTATACCGTCGTCTTGCTTTCTCAAGCAACCTCTGATTCATTTTCGTTTTTAATATCTTTGACGATGGTTAACATCCTGCTATTTTTAAATCGAAATCCTCTGGTTTGAACAATGTGAAGTTCACTATCGCCTTAAAATACTTTTTACATAATAATATTCGGTTTTACAGGCCCATTGCAAGCCCGTACCGCGTCAGCATTCTGGCTTCAATGGATTCGTTCCCGAGCTTGTTCTTCGTATTATTCTATACAATCCGCAGAAGACAAGTCTTTCTCTACTCCGACGAGTCTCCGTCGCTGACAGCGACCTCTGCGCCCGCCAAATGCCGGCTCTCCTATCAGAGATTGCTGAACCATTCGTTTAAGATCGGTTCGCAAAGCATGACCAAGCCTGCGTACTCCCTGCTCTTTTAATTCATGAACGGACGGGTTCAGGAATTTTTACAAATTTCTGATCTCGTGGCTGAATAAAACTCGGTAAGTGTCATCATCGTCGCCTTTGGAGCCATAAATCAAGCACATGATTCTTATTTCATAATGTCATTAACCATCTCTCATACTCATCCATCAGGGTCCAATTCTCACACTAATACAAAACAATGGATCTGGACAACACCTTGTACAACTTCAGCTTGTCGGCATTTGCAAGGTGTTATGACTTTAGCATTGGACAAAAGGCATACAAAGCACGGTTGCCAGCGACGAGACACGCTTTAATATACCCTCTCACACAGTTTCTTGAATGACAAGGGAGCTGAAGGCACAGAGTTCGTATCGAGTGATACGAACTAGGAATATGCAAACACGTAACAATATAGAGACATCACCAAACGACCATTTCTCTCCTATACCATTGTAATTTGCGGCATTTATATCGTCGAATTCCAAAAACTAGCAAAAAAGTAAATTCTTAAAACCGAAAATCCCGACAACTTGCTTCGTGCGTGTGATATCTGCAATTCAGCCTTGCAACAACAGTTTCAAAATGAAAAGACATGTATAACTGCCGTATGTATAACTGATATTCCGTTTTTTTTGTCGTTAAGCAATATACTTAAAAATTTACCACATTTTCTAACAAATGTCACTGCTATAACATGCTATAACGTCGAATTTGTGTATCGTTATGTTAACTATTCAGATTTTGAGATGATGCTACTTTTTGTGAAAGTCCAAAAGGACGAACTGAAGAAATATCAACAATCTGAAGAAAAAAGTTGCTTGTGCAACGGAGTCACCAATGTAACAATGGTGATGTGATGTGTTTTCATGTTCACTTTCCATCTGGTTGAAGATGTTTTAATTTTTTTAAAAAAGATTTTGCAATAGTTTTGAATAGAATTTGTGATGGGGGCTACCATTTGTAAAACTGTTACTAATCATTTCAAAATTACCACCTACACTAGTCACATAATGCGACAAATTACAGGTTTTTACTTTTGATGATCGTTATCATTGTTCTGAACAACACATTCGTTTTTGAGCCACCCTTTGAAATTTCAATTCTAAAATATAGTTTTAATTTATTTATTCTACCAACATATATACGTACAAGTTTTCGAGTACGCATGCTCTATAATAAATTTCGTATGCCTGATGTTTTCCTACATGTTATTTTCTAACAACTAAGCAATGAAGGGGATGATTTTTATTGTAATATTTTCTAGGTTCTGTTAAATATATTGTATGTGTCATTCGAAATCACTGAACATTGATGTTGTAAGAGGTTTTGATAATATTTTGTTTAACTAAAGCGCTCGAGTAGTCTATTGTTCTAGCATTAAACAATGGCTTAGACCCAAATACTAGTTTTGTCACCCTATTTATAGCATAAAGCATAAAAAATATTACCCCTTCATACTAATCATATACATTCATATACAAATAATCACTAACACCATGTTATGGAACCGCCCTACTATTATTCCACTATGTAATGCAAACAATAACAGTAAAATTGAAAATATATAAAGTATAACAAAAGTTCAGTGTCCGTCATAACTTCGTAAATCGCATCAAACTCGCTAATATAAGTGAAAATTGGCCAATTAATTCCGACATTCTAATATCTTTTCTAATTTGCCATTAAATTTGGACTGCAGACTTCACTGGAAACATGAAAATAAAATAAGAACAAGATTCAAAAATTTCCGGCCTATAAGAAAAGTGTATTCTCTGTATTGTTAGTTTTTCTCCGTTATTTTTTTTGCGCAGAACATAGAACTTTTTGTTTGTTGGTTAAAGAAAATTGTGTGGTGCTGTGTTGTAGAAAAAAATACTGTGTTTTCGTTTACTGAGCCCGAGCTTGTTATAATTTTTTTATTTTTTGATTGATGTAGTTAGAAAAAAATTACAATTACACAGTTTAACACTACATATAAAAAAAAAAATCGTTTCGCGAAAAATTAAAGCGTAAATGATAGTTTTAAAGTACCGGCTTTTTTTAAATTGTGCATTTTAGAGTTTGTGTGTGTGTGAAACCAACAATAATATTGGCATAGTTTTTGGATACAAAATTAAAAAAATTAAGTGGTAATTAAACTATTTTATTTTTTAAGTAAAAAATCAATATAATGTAAATAATAACGGTTAGTTGTTGATATTCAGGGTGAAAATAAAATGTAATCCAATTAAAAAAATTTTAATAGAAATGGTAGAAAAATGAATTTTCTTTCATATTGATTTTTTCTCTCTTGTTGTTATTTTTCCTGTATTTATTTTTAAACTAATTTATGTATAATAGCCGGTAAAATGGTGTGTGCAAGAAAGATACACCACGTTAAAGTTGAACTAGGCAAGGTTTTTTATTCGATTTTGAAAATAGAAAATTCTTATCGCATGTCTCATGGCCTCATTGTAAACATGACAAATTTACAGTTAATTGATTAAAATAATGAATGTGTACATAATTCAATGACCCTCACCAGACAAACAATTGTCGCATCCTCTTCACATATTACACACCAACACAACCACATACAATAGTTTTTTTAGTTTATGATTTATTATATAAAATTTGGCAAAATTTAAGACATCTAACATTGTTCAATATTGATGGAAGAGCATTTGCAAGTTTTTAATTCCAAACTGTCTGAGTGGTTCGGGTGTGGCAAAAGTAATGCGTATCATTTTATCCAATTACAAGTATGCACAATTTGGTACTCTTCACTTTCATACGTACTCGTTTATTAATTTCCAAAGGCTAATCTTTAAGTCGCACTAAATTTTATTACCTCAAGAAACATTAAATCCATTGATTTCTATCAGTTGTCGTACTGAATTTTTTATCAACTGATTTTGGTTATTTTTTTCCTTTTCTTCGTTCGTATAATAGTATCTATTTTGTCTGGAAAATGTGAAAATGATTGGTTTGTTGTTGCTTTAACCCATAAGTCAGAAATATAACCGAAACCAGTATATAAAAAAGTATATAAACGTATCAAATTCTCAGAGGAAATTAAATTTTTTTTATGGTATTTATAGGATGTGATTTTAAGATCGATTTTATTATATTAGTTCTAAGAATTTATTAAAGATTTTTATGAGAATTTAAAGTTGTCGTTTTATATGATATACGTTCAATTATTCAAATTAATGTTGTGTGTCTCATGCCTAAAGTTTCTTCTAAATTGTAAACTTTTCTAAATTGTTCATAATAGTCATTCAAAGATGGCACTAGAGACAAAACTATAAGCTGTAACTGATTTTTTGAATTTGGATCAGAAGATAATTATATCGTTTGATTTAAGCATGAATGATATTCAAAAACAGTTTAGCTGTAACTATCATTATTTGCTAAGTCCAAAAAAAAAAAATTATAATAATTTGATAAAACTCAAATAAGGATGCTTGGAATCTAAGGGTTCACGGGGTTATCGACAATTAGCCAAAATTAGGTTTAGTGGTACCGGCCCTTACAAATTTAGATTTTATTTTTAAAATAGTTCCAATGCTTAATAAACAAATTTGGAATCCTTTTTGTCTTGTATGCTTATTGCTTGCGTTAAGATAAAAGTATTCCGGAAGAGTCTTAATTACTTAAAAAATTGAAAATGCCATAATTTCGGCACTCTCCAAACTAGTTTTCACGATTCTAGAGCCTCTGTGTCAATTATAATAACTGATTTAATTACAACACCTGCTGAACAACCGCAAATAGGTTTCAATGTTTGTAAACGCAACAGTTTAAGGAGACGTTCACGAAATATTTCAGTTTTTCTATGTTTCACTACTACAGACACCTTTGCAAAAATGGTGTTAAATTCATTGAAGAACAGACGACATCGTTATTTGTCCACAACACGCTTATTTTTAAATAGTCCAATTGAAAATTATTGCATTAGATATATACGCACTATAAGTGAGTTTATAGGAATAATTTATTAATTGGACCTATGTAGGCACTAAGTCCTTAAACTTTTTTAACTTATGAATAATATTCTAGAACTCGCACATTAAGAATAGGTTTCATTTAATTAGCACTAATAACACCCTATCCTTATAAAAATAGCATAAATAGCATGATAAAAAATTATAATGATGTTCAACCAAAACATGATGACTCAAAATAAAAATAGCATAGTAGTGTACGAATAAAACTAACAAGCCACACCACACCTACAAAAATCTTATTCTTCTTACAAATCGATTGAACTCACTTATTTGTTCAAAAATGTTGTTAAATTATTTAAATTTTATTGATAATCGTCAAAAGTTATGTAAAATAGATAGTGTATACGGTCACACTAATAAAATAAAATATTAGTCAGATGTGAACCAAACTATCTGCCTGGCGTTTCACATTAGTAATAAATTAATTCAATTCATGTATAGTTTCGCGAAATTTAATTTTATTTTTGATTCTAAATAAATTTAAACGATGAAAGCGAAAATTATGCTAAATTTTGATTCTATTTAACGATACATTTCCTTTTTAATGTCGTTAATTATCTTCTAATGAGAGGACAAATAACATATGGCTTGATTTAATCGTTATCATATAAGTAATAAATAATTTTTACAGGTCATTAATATCTCGTAGCACATCAACACTCCGACTTTATTGGTTTTGAATATGATGTTGTTCTCTACGCCAAAAGTCAGCGGTTAGTAATTTTAGCAAAAAATTAGGAACAACAAAGTTATCATCAGTGAAACGTAGTTCAAAAAGTCTCCTAAGAAGCGCTGTAAGGGCCACTTATGTAGTTTAATTTAATTTAAACTCGTTAGAATTGGACAATAAGTCCTGTTTCTCTCCATTCACTATCAATTTCTTAAAATTCTATGGACTAGATGTTAAATATATTCCAGGATTATACTTAATACTTTTAGAAGTAAAAATGGGCGAGTTTGCCGGGAATATTTAAACAATATCGGAGTTAGTTTAAAGTAATCTTGTGTAGTTTTTCTTGAATTGGGAATTTCTTAGTTTACTGCGAACCAACAGGAAATTAGTTTAGAATAGAAATTAACATCAGCTATTATAAAATAGATCCAACGTGTTTATAATAATGGCGACTCATTCGATAGCGTTGCTTAATCAATGAATAAAGTTTGGGAGGAATATTAAGGTTACCTTTGCTCTGATCCAGAATTATAGTTTCCTTGGTGGCGCGTAAAATGGTGCCTGTTTCTTAATTTCATTGTGAATATCACTGGTAAATGATCAACATTAACTTTTTGTAAGAGTCGCGAGGGCTTCGCTATTCTATGGTTATTACGTAAATAATTAGACGTGGAGTGACG
Organism: Tipula confusa; assembly: GCA_963556175.1. Lineage (NCBI taxonomy): Eukaryota > Metazoa > Arthropoda > Insecta > Diptera > Tipulidae > Tipula > Tipula confusa. Next base: position 4,187,457 of record OY744475.1, read on the forward strand.
TGAATTGAAGTTCACTGCTAAGATAATACATTTGTTAGAATTTGGGAGATGATCTAATCAAACTGATTGGTTTATCATTTGTTCGAAGTTACTACATTTATAAGTAACTAGGATAAACCACTGGCCGCCAAGTGGCCCAATTATGAGGGGTTCAAAGCCTTTTAAGTGATGCTTTGCAGTATTTGTTTTGAGTTTTCTTCTAAACTAAAGACCCTCTTCGATGGTGGTTTTGATTGAAGTGCTCTGAGAAATTGAGGATACTCGATGATATTTTGGCTAGATTTAACTGGTCTTTCCAATTTTAATTTGCCTTTTCAGCAGCAACTAGTAACTTATCATCCGAAGTACACTCGGCAGCAAAATTTGATGATGCACATAACTGGCAAACGACATTCAACCATATGTTCATTCACTTAAGTGTCTTCAAAATGGAGTATATCCTGACAAAAAATGTTGAAAGTTCTAGATTTGCCTGACGTCTAGAAGTGACCACGACCCAAGACGGTGATTCATGTACAAAATTTATCTGATAGACATAAATTATAATCTTTTTGTTTGGTCGAAAGTCCGCCATATTTTTTTATCGTATTTGACAAAAATCAAAAATTGAACATTGCTCATTTTGCATAAGATATCGTTTAAAATTTGGTCATCTGCGTGAGAATAAAACTTACAAAAAAAAAATCGAAAACCAAAAATTTAGTAAAATGACATACAAATATCCTTACGAGAAAAGTCTATACATGTAAATTTCGTTTTTATCGTGTAAGACAAAAAATATTAACCAATCAAACTATTATAATTTATATCTATCAGACAAATTTTGTACATGAATCATCGCCTTAAAGCCATAGTTTGTTCATCTCCCTCACGTTGCAGACGATTGGTTTGATAACGAAAATTAGCCGCGCGTCGAGTTTGCAATTGTCTCCCTTTGTCGCCAATTGGAATGCTATTTAGCATTTCTTTTCCGAATTATTTTCATATTTTGTTGCCTTTGGTGACCTCGCCACATTTGTATTTCTTCTCTCTCTGTTCTTCGTTATTTTGCAGGATTTACGTCTGCCGTGATGTATGCTTGACAAATACTACAAAAAAAAATTTCTTTACCAGCCTAAATGTGGCTTATAAATTATCATGCAAAATTTAAAAATTTTAAATTTTAAAAATATTTGTGAAAACGAAAACGCAGTTGATGAGAATTATAATTGGAAATTATAATTTCCACAGTCAGCATCGGCAAAATATATAAATTCTTCAGTTTCAGCTGAAACAAATATTTCGTCAGTTATTTTTCATTTATCGTATTTTGCTTGAACGTGGTATATTCAGCGAAGTAAACCTCATTTCGCTGGTTTATATATAGATTATAGGCAGGGAAACTAAGAGAAGCTTTGAACAACAATATTTTTAGCTCTTTGCGTCGGTCTAGGGAAACAAAAATCTGTTAAAAATTAAAATTTCGTAAAAAATCGAGTAAAAATTGACTCAAATTGGTTTGTCTGTTTTACGAATAAAAATCTGTTAAAAACAGAAAAATCTGTCAACTTGGCATCGCTGGATTTAAAAATGAATAATAATTATTAATTAACCGAGTAAACTAGAGGATCGCACGTGAGGCTTTTCCGGGTGACAACTCGTAGAAAAAAAGGGATCGTCCTCAGAATTCGTTATCCTATCGATTTACATAATGTATCGACTTAGATTGAAGCCATTGAGCGAAGTTATTGAGGCTCTACCGATTATCGCATTCTCTGAGATCTTTGCTACTTGTGCACTTGTAGTTAGTTGGTTAGGCCAATCATCAAACACAAATCGATTGTCAAATCAAATCTGTAGATTAATAATAAGTTTGTTAAAATAAATGTATAGAAATATTTTTTGAACTCAGAAAGTTCATATCCTTTGAATCCTTATTATATCGGATAGGCCACTCAAAAAGTTATCGACAATCTTAGCTCGGATTAGCTCGTAAGTGTCACAAGATTTCTTTGAAAAATAGTTACAGCATTTTACTAAGAAAATATGTTTCTGCCTTACCCGAATCTTCATGACTTACACAAATCACAATATTTAAGTAGAATGCAGGACATTTTCTACCACAAAAAACGGTAGCAAATAAAAATGCAGCTTCAAAACATAAATTAAATATTTTACACCATCCTGTATTTGCTATAAATATGATGATTGACAGATAAATTGATTTTTACGATCTAGAACTGACGGAGCATTGGACGGGTGCAATATTTTATCGGATTACCGACTGACAACATCTTTCCATCTTTTCTTTAACTATTTCAAGACACCAGACGTTTTTCATTTCATATAAATGCATATTTGAAACATGATGGAATTTTTTTGTATATTATTTTACATTACAAGTGCAATAACCTTAGAGAACATATGGTATTCACACAATTTTGTGTTTTTGCAACTTATTAAATGTTATAAGAAAGGATATAATTTTTGATTTATTTGTTGCAAAGTTTTTATTTAAATGAAGAAACAGTAATCGATAATCTTAAATTTTTTTTAATATTTCTTCGTTGGTTGTTTCTTTCATAAATTGAAAATATTTTATTACTTGGCTAATATTTTATGACAGATGCAGAATGTAATAAAGGTGATATGGTTATTAAATTGCGTGTATTTGCATACATATCTGTCTTCAAAATGAATATTTTAGATATAATGGCGTTTTTTGATTTTAACGATATATTAATCATTTAGGCTTACATTCAAATAGATTGATATGAACTGTGTTCGTTATTAAATTTACGATTTTTTTTAAGTAAATTTCCGACAGAAACTTACTCTTAAATATTATTGCAATATAAAAATTGATAGATGTTTATTCATGGATTATAATTATCTTAAGTTAAATTGTAAATTTATTTATAGACTCGTTTCCTCCAAGAAAATGGAAATTGAAATATTTAAATGAGTGGAAAATAGACAAAGGCAAAAACGATAATCTAAATAGTTTTATACACATATCATTAGCCGTCCATGAGTCATTCTTAATCTACATTTAAAAGCAAAGATTGCAAAATTCAGTAAAATCTAAACCAAAATAATCGAATGCTTTTATTGTGTTAACAATAAAGTTCAAATTTTGATTTAACCATTCAAAATTTTAATCATAAACGTACAATCCTTACCAAAATTATTTGTGTAACGCAAAAATTTAACAAATCACTCGAGTAAATTTAAAATTTTGACCCAAATTTGTTATATAAAATGACATTTATTTTTGTTTAATTAAAAAATTAAAAAAATAGTAAACAAAATCACAAAATTATTTATGCATCGTTAAGGTATATTTATATTATCAGCTTAACTCAGTATAGCACATAGCGTACGTATAGTGTACAGTACAGCACATAACAATTCATAACAAATCAAAGTATGCGAAAGAAAACGAAACAACGCGAAATTATAATATTGTGAATTTTGTTGGAATAGGATTCATTAACATCGCGTCTTGATTGACATCATATAAATAATGGAAATCGAAACAAATACGAACAAAATGTATGTACTGAACCGAGCTGATAATATAAATCGTTGATGTATGCGCTGTGCTGTACTGTGCTGATGATATGTATAAATCAACCTTTATTCGTTCACAAAATTATTAGTGTATTGGAAGAAAAAATTCTTTCGTATCATAGAAACCCCGATTTTTTGAATTGTTTTATCAAACATATTGCAGGATGCCCTCTTTGTGATTTTTTTCTATTAAAAGAGCGAGTCGGAGGTAAAGTCGTGATTTTAGGGAGCTATTCTGCTGGAATGCGATAAAAATGTAAGCACAGATGTACAACTGCCATCGAATTCGATTGCTTATTGAGTCAAAAAATTATAAATTGACATTAGATGAGAAATGTACAAGGGAGAGTGCAAAAACGAGCTTTAACCGCAAAATAAGATGAAATAATCGTACAACTCCTAAACGCAACTCTCTGTCTAAAGTCAAACAAGTTCATAATGACATAGTATTTTGAGACCGAGGAGTCAAGTTTAAGTTAGAATTGAACCTGTGGCAAAAAATATTTGTGATCCAGTACCAAACAAAAACAATTCGAAATATTATTTTGCCAACTTGCCATAATAAAGGTTGGTGGCAATAAAATAGCGATGGTAATCGTATAATCCTCCTTTAAAAGATAAGTGCTAATAACTACTTGGAACATTTGAATGACCACCCATTAGTTTTTAGTTGTTAATTGATTGGCCAGCATTGCATATTGTAGCAAGACAACGCTCCAATTCACAAAAGTAAGTTCATCACGAAGTTCCTAAGAGATTTGGATCACCAAATCTTTGATTGGTCACTCAATCTTTGAAAGGTCGAGATTTAAACCCAATTGAGAATATGTGGAATTATTTAAAGCACGAAACGGCTGTAAAAATTTCAAAGCAGTAAAAATATCTGGGATAAACAACACTGTTAAAATACATGGCTAAGCAACAGTGGTAATACTCATATTAACATAATTTGAAATACATAAATCATTATTCCTCGATATTAGGTCAATTTGATTGAAAATTTGTATGTACTATGCACAAATAATTATGTGATTTTTTTTTTGAGTTTTTTGAAATAATTAGAAGTAAATGTGTTTACATTTTTTTTGTTAAATAAGAATAAATGTCATTTTAATAAAAAATAAATAGTTTTTCTGTTTAAGTTAAAATCGGATCATAACTTTTAATTTACTTGAGTAATTTGTAAAATTTTTGAGATGCACAAATAATTTTGGTAAGGATTGTATATTATTCACTACAATTTTATCAAAAAAACTGGTAAACATTCAGTTTTTTTTGTCATATTCTTTAATATAAGGTTGTGTCATAGACTAATAATATTATATAGACGTCTTAACAAGCGCAAAAATTTGCAGGTAGTATTACCGCAAAACAAAATATTACTTATATATTTTTAGGTAAGCACCGAAGTTCCTAAACAGCACCAAAATGTTAAAAAATATGATAAAAAACGAAACATTGATTCTATTCATTCTACTGTTCTTATCAGATTATGTTTATTTACCATAAATATGAAATATTTCCTAGAAACAATTTAAAATTAAATCTCCCGCACAAATCATCATTTTGTAGAAATCCTATATAACCGATATTAAATATGAAGAAGTAGTTTTCGAAGTAAAACCAATATTAAGGGTTTTCCAAGGTAGCGTCCTGTGGCCAGCATTGTACTTACTTTATACATGCGACTTGCCTAATACAAGCAAAACAACAATAACACTTTTGCAAATCACACTGCAATTTTAGCAATCAGAGCTAATATAGAAAAGGCAACTTTAAGACAGTCTCTACTGCAAAGGACTTCAAAATTCAACTCATGTTGACTTCTCGAACGTCTTCGGGTAGGATTAGAATGGATTTGTTTCACTTTATTTAAACTAAAGTAAGATTCCGTTGGGTATAGAGAACTGGAATATCAATTATAGATTTTTAGTTCATGTAATTTATACTCAGCACATCCGCTCCAGATTGGATTTAGATAAGTTAATCTAGAATTAATGTAAACGTTATACAGCTAAAAAAGTGATGGTTTTTTAAGAAATTTTAATGGTAAAAATGTAGGAAGTTACTGTCGTTTTCACATTATCAACTTGCGCTTTTTACTTAAGTTTGCTATCAATAATTAGTCCTATATGAGTCCTACTCAAATAATCAACGAGATTCATACAAGCTAAAGTAGTGCTAGACTGTTTTGTAAATCCTTATTGGTGGTTTGTTATTACAGACTTAAAAATTGCAACGACTTTGGCAATCTTGAGAATTCGGGAAAATGTCTTATCATACATTGGTTGATAAAATTGTTTTAAAAAATATTTTAAAAATTGTATGGAAATATTGTCATTTAAAAGAGACTCACCAATGGGCTTCTACTTTGAAATTGACCATAAGATATCTACAAATTACTGTAGATGATACGAGTTATATATTAATCTGCTGTAACTTGTAATATTAATGAATAATAAATTAAAATAAAAAATTGTAGATGGATGACAGTAAAAAATCGAATACTGTCCAATCTTTAAATAAGGGTTGAATAAATTGTAATGATTGATGGTAATGATTTCCATGGTAATGAGTTACAATAGCAATTCAAAATGAGCATAATATTGGTTTGCTGGTTGCAGCAATTGATTGTGTCCGTGGCCCAAAACAACTTAAAATTGTTTCGTGAATAACAATTCAAAAAACTAGTAGTTCCAGGCGGATTGTTTTGGTTGAGTAACAAACAAACAACACGATGTATCTTGATACAATTTAGTACCTTTCGTTTTGTGTATACGAATTAACTGTGCTGGTGTTCTTCCCCTTAGTCTGAATCAGTTTACACAAATGCGAATCATTATTATTTATGCACTAAAATATTTTCTTGGAGAATATAATATTTCGTTCGTATTTGTCCTAAGGTTTCTTAAATGGAATAAGCAAAAACATGAAATGGCAAGTTGCCATCGGTTTCAAAATATTATTTATAGACAACTCATCTGGCCACTCTAAAAATTTAACGCATCCGAATGACAAAATTTGTTTTCACCACAGCCCTCATTCAACCGTTGAACCAAGGCTTAATAGCCACATCTAAATCTTATTATATTCGTCGAACGTTTCAACTAACTTTAGATAAAATGGACTCGAATCTAGATATGACAATGCCTCAATTAATTATAGAACATAACCCCAATTTTTGTACGAAATCAAAGTCTCAGAACGTGATTTACATTACTTTTTCTGGAACCCAACTTCCAAGTTATATTAGGGTTAGCCGGAAACTTTTTATGGTTGTTATGTGCCTCTCTTTCTCTTTCTATTCGTCTTTGGTTAAAATCTATTAATTTTACAATAAAATGCGTGTTGAAACCTAAATGACTTGTTTTTAATTCTTTATTCTGGGCTTAATAAGTATAAGTTCAAGTATAAAAGGGTTATTGGCTTTTTTTAGCCAAAATAGGTTTTCTGACCAAATTCGTTTATTTTAAAAGCTCTAACGTTTATCCTGTGTGAAGCGCGTGCCTGATTTAAAATCGATGTTATGTAATGCCATTGATTATGCTGCATACGAGACTGACATGCAGGTTTTCGGTTTGCATTAAACGTGTTGTATTCATTGGAATTAACTTTTGTCCAGTTTAGCGTATTTATAGAATCAGTCCATTGTGATTATTTCCATACGCTGTTACATATTCTAGGGTATTCTTTGAGTTGTTGTCGTTTTGTGGCACCGATTTGTATAAATATTCATCCTCGCAGGCTTTTGCTAGTAGACTATTTCTTAAACTGAAAGCCAACTGGTGGAAGGAGACGTTTAAGCTAAGATTTGGATTTTAAGGCATCAATTATTGTGTCTGTTCCTGAAAATAGATCGTCTACTTAAAAATCCATGTGTGCAATCTTTGACGCAATCGGATATTTGTCTTTTTCATCTTGCGCTAATTGCTATTAGATGTTTGAGGACAAATAAGTAGCTGCTGAAGTTCCATAAGCCACTGTTCTTAGTTTAAATTATTTTTTTGGTATTTGTATCCATATGTTAATATATTCGATTATTTTCGCTAACCAGGATCTGGCGAAACACTTTGACAGCACTCGACTTGAAGGCAAATCGCATTATGATGAATCTTACTGTAGTCTTTTACTACAGCCTTTATAACAGTATATCGTTTAATGATTGTGTGATGTGACAAGTATTATGTTCTATTGGTTTTCTCTACTTTAGTTATTGTTTCCATATAAACCGCAGATATATGTCTAAATGATTCGCTAGTATCTGTCCTTTTAACATCCATTACTTGTTGAATTCTACATCCGGCTTTCGGGTATTTTGACCTTTTCATCAATTTGCGTTAATATGACGTGAAATCTGACTTTAAGGCTACTAGGATGACTAACTTTTTTCATATATCCAGATGCCCCCTCAACTTAATTTGTTGTTATTTAGTGATGCTGTATTACTTTGCTCGTGGGCCCTTCTATAGGTAAGTTAAGGTAATTGTGTTTTAATAATTGGTCTTTTTTTATATTGCTGTACTCAGCTGGTTAATTTTTTGATTAAACACTCATTAGTTCGTTTTAGCTCCAATCCGTATTATTTTTGATGCGTTTGACGCGATATTTAATATTCCACCACAGTCAAAATCTCTTAGTTGCGCTATACTTTTCTTGATGTCGGTGCTGTCAACGTTTCGTGTGTTATGGAGTCAATTAGTGTCACTGTTGTTGAAGTTGTAGTCGCATTTTTAAATTGGTCGTTAATTTAAGGTAGTAACATGCTCACAGATTCGTATATCCCAATTATCGATTAACAATCATCGTGAGTTATTTTTTTTTCTCTAGATAACTTTTGGGTTTCAGCGCGTCTTTTTGATAACTAAAAATTGGCTTACTTATTTATTCGTTCAATTTTTGTTGGTTTTCCATATGATGTTAGGATGTAGACTAATTTTATAAATCTAGCTTCTTTACCAATTGGTCCGTTCTTGAATTTCCCTATTTTATACTAATTACAAATATTCCCAAGATTATAGTGTAATCTAGATACAATCGAGTGTCGGGGTCACTTTCGTATGGCTACATTTATAACCTATCTTACGATGATAAATATTTATTATTGTTGTTAATTTATTCTTAGCCCTCGTCTAATATTTTGTTTTTTTTAGATAAACTTGACAACTTCAAATTAATATACATAGCATTGTTATTGTTTAGTTCACTTCCTGTGCCCATTATAATACGAGCATTAAGTTAAGGGTAACCAATATATTGTACCATACATATTTAGATAAATAATTTGTGTATAAACATTTCGTTCCATCATTTAGTTAATTAATTATAATTTTATTACGTAGCATTTATTAATGTAATTGTTTTTTGTTGGAATTTTATTATATTATATACATCCATCCATTTGAGTTTTAGAACCTTTTACATTTATGAGTTGGAAAAATAAAAATGGTTTAACAAATTCATAATTTTATTTATTTTTTTTTTAAATATTAAGATTCTTGAACTAGATAATTAATTTTAAAGTTTTATGTAAGTCTTTCAACTTTTTGTAAAAAACATAAAATTTAATTTATGTATATTAAGTCTGGGAATTAAATTGATATGTATATGAGTTAGAAGAAACGAAAAGTCTACAAAAAATTTTTCGAGTTGATAAAAATCTGGAATTCGCTAACAATTTCTTTTATATTACAGAAAAGACGTGAACGTGGACGAATTAGTATTAAAGGCATACGATTAGTTGAATTTGCTGTATTAAATAGTGAATATGGTGATCAGTCTGCTCCAGATGTAAGGTTTTCGTATAATATGCGCATTTTATACTCTATTTGAACGAATCTTTTATTTATATAGGGATTTCCTTTTCAAGTAGGATATTGTGAAACAGACGAATTATTACCAGGAAGTTCTCCACCTCAATATACATTATATTTAGTCGCCAGTAGTGATAAGGATCGCATAGAATGGATTAAAGAAATTAGAAACGGTAAGATCTTTAGATAATAAATAGTTTTAGCAAATTTTTAATTTTTTTTTATACTTTTCAATTGTAGCCTGTGAAATTTGGAATAATTTTAAATCATTTCGATTTCATCCTGGTTTGTGGTCGGGGAAAAAGTGGTCGTGTTGTAAAAGTACAAATCGAACGACATTTGGATGTCAAGCAGTGACACAATGGAATGAGACCAACAATAATCCAAGTAAGTGATATATTTTTTTTTACAATATATACATTAGAAATTGATCGTCAGTCATCAACTTAAAAATATAAAAAATTTTGTTATGACATACTTGAAATTGAATTTGACATGTTTGACAAAAATGTTAAAAATTGATTGTAGTCAAACAAGTAATTGATATGAATTATATAAATTTTAGAAAGGTTAGATGCTAATATAACTATGTACATATCGTAATACTAACAAAATTGCGGAACAGGTTCAATGTTTTAAAAATGATGTCATAATGCGCACGAATTGGTTTAAGAATATTTTATTGTTAAAGTTAAATTATAACACAATTAGTCACTATCGAAATCATGGTGGTATTTTTAAAATTTATTTTCCATTTAGCACGCATATAATTGTACATATGTACTTATATTAATCATCTTTAACTAAAACAAAAGAAAGGTTGATGAAATTTAATGCATTTAATTGTTTGCAATCGGAAAATTTAGTGCAGAATTTAATATTTTCTACAGGACGTTATACTTTTACAAATAGTACTGATTATTGAATATAAGTTATATCTCATAGTCTACGTTATATGACCTAGGGTGTATTCGAAACGAAATAAGTATTTGTGGAACCTGACTTATTAGCTATCTCTTTCTTCCAAAAAAATTTAAATTAACTGTCAATATGAAAAAATATTGTGCATTTAATAAATTGCTGTGTGATTTATATTAAACGTGTTAAATAAAGGATTGAATTTAATTATGGTGGCGAATAAGTCAATCTAAAATAAGTCTCGATCAAAATAAACCTTTAAACGAAATTTACACTATGACAAATTATTTGTTTGCAAATTTGTTTCGTTTGTATGATAAGAACAGCAATATAAACATGCACAATTTTGAATGCGATTTTTTGTGTGTTTTTTTATTATTAAGTTCATAAATGTTAACATGTCAAAATTGTGAAGTATTTCGGCAAATTAAAAAGCATGTCAAAATTTGCGAATATTTTACAAAAAAAAAAAAAAAAGAAATAGATACAAAAATTCAACAACAAAATAAATAGATTTTTCGAAAAACAGAAAATTTATAAAATTCGTTATGATTAAAAATATGGTTCACCTGTCAAAATTAAGGAAATTTTACAAAATTGAAAAGTTGAACAAATTTGTGAAGTTCATAATGGTAAGCCTGTCAAATTTGCAAAGTATTTCGGGAAATCGAAAAATTCCAAAAAGTTCATGATGGTTATCATGTCAAAATTGTGAAGTATTTCTATAAATTAAAAAGCCTGTCAAAATTTTGGAATATTTTGGACAATTAAAATGTTATGATGATTGAAATATTATTAAAATGTTATTTAGTTTTATTATGTAGTTTATTTAAATGTTATGTAGGTTATGTCTGTCAAAAATTTAAAATATTTCGGAAATTCGAAAAGTTCCAAAATTCACAAAAGTTAAAATATGGACTCACACATCGACATTTTCGATGTAATAAAACAGTAAATTAAAGTTCGAGAACAGCAATCTACTGGTATTAAGCGCGACCAATTTGCTGCAGAAACTAAGTAGTTCTTATTTAACTAAAGTAAATGAGTGGTATATCGGTTGAAGAAGAACTCTTGTTCGACTAGCCTCCTATATTGACTCGCATTTAGTTCGCTTGTTTGTGAGATGTTTTGGCTCTTCCGCCGTGACCAATTGTAATTAAAATCGTTCGTTGGACTGATCATCTACAACGATCATTAACTGTAAAAATGCGATCTGAAATATCTCGCAAAAAATCTCAGGGAACAACTTTCGCCTATAATGCTGTTGATTTTCAATTAAACTGTACTTTGCGTGTAAACTTTAATTAAAAAATTAGAGAGTCAATTTGTGTTTCAGCTAAATCTTGTCATACAATTTTGCCACTCTTTGTTGAAATTAATCATGGAGATTGTAATTAATTTAAATCAACAGATTTTTTAAACAAAATGATGATGGTCATTGCCCATAAGCTCAAATTAATTTCAATAAGTAAAATCACTAAATAGGTAGCCCATTTTAACACAGGGAGAAAATTGTATGCTTTTGTCCATATTCCCTATAAGTACAAATAAGTAAAGCAATTATGTATATAATTTATTTTCATTGCATTGAATTTGTTGCGATAATTTGATTACTACAACGAATCTGTTGTTCTGTTGTTGTTCAGTAAATGGGAATTAACATCTTAGATTAACATTTCAGCGAGCGTATATAAAGCAGTAGCAGACGCTTGAATATTAGTTTGTCACAAATCATAAATATAAGAACTTGCCTGTTAATATTATAAACAATCAAAAATGTTTTATATTTATAAAGTGATACGATGTGTGCTTGAGAAGGTAGAATCAAAAATGGAATAGCACTAAATGTTAAAATCAATTTTAAAATAACCTTGAACATTTGATTTCCAGTATAAAAAAAATCGACTGTTATAAAATTGATTTATGTTCGATAAAAACGGATTTATTTAGTTTATATGCTACTTCCAATGGCATGAGAAAGTTTTGATTATTATAAATTGTTTAATGTTTTTAACTATACAATTAAAGATATATTGTTTCAATGTATTATAAACAAAATTTTATTGCATAATTGCTAATTCTATATTGCATTTATTAATCATCTCCAAAAAGCTCTTACGTAAATATGCATAAAGTACTTGTCACACTAACAATCCTCCACGCAAAACATTAATAATAGCAAAATATATTTAAATGTGTCAAGAGATCATTTGCATAATATTAACACTTTTTGCTTTGAGTCTTGTTGATATACATCTTTTTCACTTTAAACAAATACTTGAATCAGATACAGATCAAAGACAGGAAACTTTTTGACACCAGCGCAATATATTAAAAAGCACTGTATAAAAGACAACAACTACTTTTAATAGTTTTTCAAAGGTATTAACTATAAGAGCAAGTTGATATACTCAGTGTATACCAAATAATTTGGCACCGGATGTAAAATTATATTAACTCTTTAATTAGCCCAAAAGCAAATAAATAATTTTTTCAAACAACTCTATGACTTTCATGATAGTTTTATGAGATACGGGTGACTGTAAAGTGTCATATTAATTTATTTAAAATGAAAAATGATTATGGTGTAAGATCGGATATATGAAACCATGACTCCATAGTTGATTCGAAGAGGAAATGTTAGGATTAACGATGTACATTTTTATAACTACCAGCATTTTTAATGTTGATATTGTGAATCACCCTTTATATTGCCTAAATCACAATTTTACAGATTCTAAATTTAGAAGGAAAAAAAAACAATAAACGAAACTAAAATATTCTTAAAAATGAATCTTGTGTTTTTGTGTGTATGCTGGATTGTATGGCTGAGTGTGTATGTGAATGTCAAAAGAAACAAAAACTTTTCAACCGGAAAAATATATTCACTGCACATTATATAGAACCAAATAGCTATAGAATAGTGAATATAGGGAGAACCAATATTCTGAAATAAATAGTGATGTTTTTTTTTATATTGTTCGCTCCCGTGGTCGAGAAGTACTCGCATAGCTCATAAGCTAAGAATTTTCCCCACATTATACTTTGCTTGTTGCAAAAGAATCTAACGGATGATTTCCTGGTGATTAGTGACTTTAATGCTAGAACTTACAAAAATCATAATGATTTATGTGAAATATAGGACCAATATATTTGAGACACAAGCCAGAGACCAATATATAGTCAGTTACATTTGAAGTACATTACGATCACACACAATTTCTTTTCTCATATAAGTATCCTCTTGGAAAAATGGACAACCCCTCTTAAGATGTCCCGAAGTCAAATTGACCATATGCCAATTTCGAAGGGACGGCCATCCAAGATGTGAGATTTAATCGGTCGGCTAAAAAATTCAAAGGTAGTCATCATCAATGCATCTTATTGCAAATTGCAGTGATCAGACTACGATGGCAGTTTTAAAACAAGTCTCAAGGATCACACGAAAACGGTACAAGTTTTCAAAACTTATGGTATTGAAAACTTATAAGGAGACAAAAATTCGAATATGAACTCGTAAAAACGTATTAGTTGTAGTTCGTACATGTAAATCAAATTAACTTTAAAGCATTTAAGGCAAAGCTCTGACCATTTAATGTGTCCAATTTGAAATTCATCGATAACATCGAAAATAGCTATGAAATTTTCGATTACGAATGTTGGTTTTGTGTATTTATTCTTGAACTGTTACCATTTCCGTAATCGTAATGAAGAAATAATTTATTGATATTCTTGAAACCATTACGAAAACAGAAAGGTGGTGAATAAAAATTACGGAATGGTATTGTATTTTTTTTACAGCAACATTTTTTTGATTTTGACATTATTTTAAATTTGTATTTTATATGAAAAAAGTGAAAATAAACTTTTATTTGTATGTCTTCAATATTTAGAAGCATAAAATTGAATTTGAAATGATTGATACTTATATTATCGTAAGTTTATTACATGAAGCCATGTGATTATTTAAACAAAATGAAGTTCTTCCGGTCGTAATTTTAATAAAGAAAAATGTGAATTGCGAACAAGAAATTTATTTAATCCATATTTTTTATTTTTTTATTAAAAAAATTGTAGTTTTGTTTTTAAGGGGGCAAACGCTACGACTAAAACTAATTTGATCAATTCATTATGGTCAGAGACTGAGAAAACAACAAATTTACAATAAACGAAAAAAATGTAATCACCTCAGACTGCTTGTATCTTCATTAAGGCGTTTAGATTCAGATTTTTCTTGAACATCTGTAAATTAAATAATGCGGAAAATAACGACTAACATATTTTGATTCTACAGAATAGCAACTCTAACGAAAAATGTCTATTTGAAATAGGTTATTCTACATTGAAGTATATTTTAGGCGAATCTGTGTCATTTTGTACTAAAACGAATAGCAAACACCTTATTGCTCGAGAACTAGTCAAAGGGAATGCATTGCTTCGGGCTCTTAAACTCTATAAAAGTTTACATTGTAATTTGTAGTAGAGTAGTAAGATCATCAGTCAAAGATGTGATATCACAAGATGCCAAAAACATATCACAAAATATCATTGATATAAAAAAGGTGGAACATTGGGTAGAATGCCAGATTTCATTAATATTTAAAGCAAATGGCAACTAAACATTAATCTAAATATAAACAAATTGAGCTAAAGCTGAATGACAATTTTTAGGACAATTGATGGCACTCCAAACGGGAGAAAATTATAGGTGACTATTTTGAGAAGAATTTCGTCCGAATCGGTCCCAATAAAGTTTTTTCGCTAAGTGTGGTTCAAGGAACTCTAGAAGAGAAAATGCCATTAAATAGGCGCAGAGGTCGCTATTGATGACGATGGCTCTTCGAAACTGATAGAGTCGAATCGCTGATATCGTAAGCGCCAGCATTGGCCCGTAAAAAACATTTATTTTTATTTTATGGTTGAAATAGATGAAATCCAAATTGATCACTGGACATAATTGTACATTAAAACTCATTGTATCTTTAATTCGTTGATGAATAATTAATTATCATTTGCAATATTAAATAATCGTAAATAAAAAATATATATCCTTAGAAAATTATAATAAATTGACATGTCAATAACCTCATTCATGGTTCAAACTTATTTATTTTCTTTAAAAAGGAAGATACAAAAGAAATGGATTCGTTCGTTTCAGGCACATACAAGATCATGAAGAACGACGTAAGAAGAAAATCGGTCAAACTGTTGTAAATCATTTGAAACATATCGGTTGAATATACATATTTACGAATATTCGTATACGGCGATCTGTAAACAGTAAGAAAAGGAGAATATAAATATAAGTAAATTGTGAAATATTGTGTTACTTCTAAACAGATTCGTGCACCGACATGATTAGACATGAATTATCATTTTAATATCGAGTGTTTACAAACATAAAAATTTGGTAGCAAATTTTACAATTAAAAGGTAGATCCGAATTGATCTTTCGTAATAGTTTTGAAATTAAAATTAAAAAAAAAATCATTTTTATCTTTAAGTTCGATTAATAAAAATCTCAGCGTGTGTGTGTTTTTAAACATGCAACAATTAAATAATGAATCACTTCATCGTTTCTCGTTATTAACAAATATACCAAAAAAATAAAATATTTGCGAAATTCTATATGCTTAAAACAGACCCACATCTCAAATTCCCAATAATAATAATAGTTATCCGCGAAAAAACCTTTACCCCGTTTCAATTAAGTCGCGAAATCGAATAAAAAAATGTGTATACAATGCAAAATGTAATTCTGTTGTTGTTGTTAGTTTAAATTAAACTATTGCACCACATTATATAAAGTTTATTAAATAATAATATTTTATTATATTTATATTAAATAACAATAACGTAATTGTAAGTTGTTTTAATTTTTACGTTTTGGGTTTTTAAGAAATATAAAAATTTAGTGGACGCTAATCAAATATCAATCAAACTGCAAAATAAAATATATAAGTCACATGTGTTCATTTTTAAAACTGTTAAAATTAACGAATATAACAACTTTTATTGTTACGAGAAAAAAAAACTAATATTCCCCGAGCTAAAGTAATAAAAGTAGTAATCAATTCTAGATTGGCATTTTATTAATTGAAATATAGTGAAAAACAATTGGTTATCAATGATTTATGGTCGACCATGGTAAAAAGAGAAATAGGAGGGGATGTGCCACATTGATACCAGCTGCTCTTTCTGGCCAAATAACATAAAAAAGTAAACATTAAAGTTTGTTGATGAGTCTGCTGACCAGACAATAAAATTAGAACTCACACTCAAAAAATCACAAATCGAAATGTAATAAATCAGAACCAATTAAGATAAATAGATTAGAACACTTGATACTACTGACGAGTTACTGCAAAACTTATTAACACGACCATGTAGAGCTCAGTTCAAAGACCACTTTCCCATTTTAACCGCGACGTTGTCTGATAGAAAAGCATAAATATTTGTGTTGGACATTTTTCCAGTCAATTCAGTCGACTCCTTTACAATGTTGGTAAGTACTTCTCCGGTCTCTGCGCAATGTGGGAAACGTCCCAAACATTTAAAAATGTCTTTGCTTCGTTTGAGTTGTAAATCACTGTGACCGCCATCTATAAGTAAAACCAGAAACCAAAAATGTTTTTGAAAAAAGATTTATCCTTAACAGACTTTTAGTATTAATCGTTGAATAGTTTCTATTGTCAATGCCAGCATGTCAAAAATAAAAGTGGACGCGCCAAATCTCATCAGTAGACGCGTCAAATTCCCCACTATCAGTATATAGCTTCTGATTTAAATTTTTCGAAACTAATTGGGACGTGCCCGAAACAAAAATTTGAAAAAAATAATCTTTGAAATTTGTCTGCAAATCATACATATAAAGTTTTATGACGATTAGTTCAGTCAAAGTAGAGTGGCACGAAAACATAGTCAATAAAGCACACAGTCTAATACTTTATTCGAATTTTAGAACTAATTTATGAATTATTTGATAAATTTAAATTTTTTGTTTAGAGTCTTATGAATGCTTTTGCAAATATTCACATATTCATAAATAAAAAGTTTATGTTGTTGCAAAATAAACTTAAAAACTAAATAAAACATACACAATTTGTTCGAATACGGATGAAATGTAAAAAAAAAATCTAACGGTAACAATAGAGTCAAGGTATAAAACTGTAAACACAACACAAAATTAAGAAAATAAAAAAATAATATTAGTTGTGTTTATAATTCCTCTATTGATCAAAGATAATTGCTATAAGATTAGACAACCTCACATCCATAAGAGACTAACATATTCTATGTATATACTGACTAAATTGGGGAGCGGCCATTATTTATGTTTTAATCACAAACATGATGATAAAAGTAAATAAAATTATGGGAATGTATATTTTGATTGGAAGATGGTTTTTCACTGAATCTTTGATTATCATCTCCTCAAACCAAAGTGGGATTGCTTCATCTGTGTTGATCTAATAACATTCAAGATCCTTATTTAAAAGGACATAAAGCTTATACCAAACACAATTTAATATATTCATTATCGGTTTCAATATGGACTTCCGTCTAAACGTCCCAATAAAATAAATAAATATAAATAAATATAATAAATCCAAAATGCTTGTTTGAAAAATTATTTCATCACCACAAGTGGAACAAAAGATAATTTAATTTATTATTTTCTTATATGAGTGTAAAATTGTAATATGTGAAGAAAAGTAGAAAAACACACTTAAGAATCGAAAGAGATGTAATGGGACAGTGACCTGAACTAACACCACATACAAAATCGAATATACAGGAAAAATCTAAATAAAAGTAATATAATAAAGAAACAATCAAAATCATCACGAATATCGCGGCTCTTAATTTTTTAAGCTGCTTGCTTGTGTATAGTTTGTTTCATTTTTTTTTTTTAAATTTAAAATTCATCGGTGTATCGCTTGATTTCTTTTCTTTTGGCTACTTTGAAAAAAAAAAAAAAACGAAGATAAAAATAAGAATACTATAAAATATTCTCACAATGGCGGTTTACTAAATATATACATATGTACGGATACGACTTTTATGGTATTGGTTTGCTTATTTTAGTTAGAATTTTAGTAATTTTATCATAAATGGGATTTTAGTCACCAAATTTTTGGAAGATAAAACTTTCCATCTCCAGATGTGGCACACACCACATATTTTTGTCCTCCAAATTTTTATTGGGATTATAAAAAAATAAGTATGCCAACACTCGAGTTTAACTTTTTGTCACAAATGACATTTTTCGATGTTAATTTTTATGGCCTACCAGGAAATAATTTACGACGTACTTAACTGCGTATTGTAAAATTATCCGTCCGACTACCCAAAATAATTAATTTGTAGTATGTACACGTCTCTGTTCTTTGTTTCGTCTTAGTTGTTGGATAGCAAGCAACCTATCATGATTTAGTATTAGACCCTAGTACCTAGAACGTAATGTTTACTTTTTTTTTTTTTTTTTTTGATAAGACCATGAAAGCAATTAATAACATATTTTCGTAATTACACCGTCTTATCGATAACAAATCGTTATAATTGCATCGCGCAGACATTAATTTTACAAAACACTGTATAACTACTAATAAAGAATAAAAAAATATTCATAATATTTGTCGTTTTATATATATACTCGTACATACATTATAGTTTGTAATAGTTTTCATGATTTTTTTTTTAAATTTCATTGTAATACCATCATACCTTACTTTTAAAATTTACCACACAATCACCTTTTTCTTTATACAAAATGTATGTCTGTATATGCATATTTTGTGTTGTTGTCTTTATATTTTCTTACGTTTTTTGTTGTTTTATTTTTCTTACATTTCATTTCTTTGACTTAAAAAAAAAAAAAAAGAACAACAACACCACGAATACTACAAAGCACAACTACTTTCAACTACATGCAAAACTAATAAAATAAAATGTTGGACCTTTTTGTTGTTTTTTTTTTTACTTAAAATTGTTGTTGGACCAAAAACTAAATCAACTTTGGACAACTTGTTTCAGTATGAACTAAAGTGAAAAAAAAATCCACAGTTTAGTTTTGAACATCATTTGAGGTGGTGGTGTATTACGTCGTTATAATGAAATTTTAGTGTTTAGTAAGCGTTTTGGATATTTTCTTCAAAGTGTAATGTTAATAAAATAGTTTTTGGTTTCGCTAAAAAGAAAAAGAAAAGTCGTTTCAGTATTAATTAAAAAAAAAAAAAAATAGTGTGAATTAAATGGTGAATTTTTTTTTTTTTTTTGTATATAAAATACATATAAAATCTAATATAATATAGTTTTTTTGTTGTGTAATATAATATAAGTTTTACATAGTTTTGGAAAAAAAAAAATTTAAATAATTTGTTGATATATGTGTGCATAAGTGAAGATAGTTTTTGGTGTTGGTGGACGTTAAAATTTTTAACCACCTTGAGAATTTGTGTCTTTGACATCTTCGACACTCAAAAACTCGTTATATAAAAAATAGTGTTTAAATTGTTTACCACTATCCGAATTAGATTGGAATAATACAACTTTTTTTTTTTTTTTTTGGGTCAAAGCATGTCTTACTTTTACTTAGAAATCATAAAATTTGAGAGAAAAATAAAATTTTCGTGATCAAAAATAAAATTTGCGAAATCATTGGAACTTTTTATGTGCATAGTCTCAGCATGAATTTGATTTAATTTGTATTTGATTTATATATTTGTGTGTCGATATACAAGTCCATATACATATTCGTTCGTTTATTAAACATGAAGATGGTTAAAAGTTTTAATTCGATTTTCTTTTGTTATGGTATTTTAGTCTTCAAGGAGACACTGAGACAGAGTTATAAAAAAAAACATAAAAAATACTTTCCTTTCGTCTTCGTCTTATTTATATATAAGCTAGATAGTTTTATAGTGGCACAGAGAAATTGCTTCCTAACTCTTAAAATCTTTGAACGTTAAAATTAAAATTGTTTGTATTATGCTGGTGTTACTGTTAAATTAGCACAATTCACGTATATATACATATTTTTAGTGGTGTAGTAGTTGTTAGTTTTAAAACCTGATTTTATTTTTTCGGGTAATATTATATTATATATATCAATGAATTTTTTTTGTCTATATACTTGGGTATATATATGTAGTTAGTTAGTTAGTTATTTATTTGTGTGCGTTAGTAGCCCAACGTATTTTTCATATATACAAATTTCCAGTTTTTCTGTCACATGATACAATTATTTCTTCTAACAAAAATGATGACGTACAACGTTTATTTTACCTATATGTATTAATTTGCAGTCGCACCTTGATTGGTGATAATTTGGAAATTAATTTGACATTTATTACAAAAAAAAAAAAACGAACTTGATCTTGAGGCAAATTTAAAAAATTCTTAATTTGTAATCGTATGATCTTTGGAACTGAACATTTTTTACATTCGACCTAAAAATCCAAAATTATGTGTATTATTCTTACATGGTAATTTCATAATATTCGAAAGGTATTTCAGTTTTCCCTTCATATACACAAAAAAATACGTGTAGCTCTGACTTTTTTTAATTTTAATTTGAATATAATTAGAGGTGTTAAAAAATCAGAAAAGGTTATTTTCCATATAATTTCGATTTTGACATTTGATTTTTGTACGTTCGATTTGAAATTGATAATCATCCGATATTCAAATGATTAATGTTTACATTTTAATCGTATCTTTAGTTGCGTAAACTATACGATTTGTTATCGGCGCGTAAAATCAAAAAATCACCCACGTTGTTAAAATTACCCACCGCAATATCAAAATAGTAGTGTGACTACCGTAATTGGTTTTATGGGAAAGAATCAGCAATTTAGTTGTTTGTAAATTTTTTTAATTAAAATGAACATGGCAGAGAAGGAATACTTTCTGAAATATAATGGTTGCAGTCGAATAAGTTTACACCGAACGTTGGAAGTAAGAATTGTACTATGGACGATGAAGCATATAACATCGAGTTGGGTTTGCAAATTATAGCTTCAATGAATGCTGGCTTAATGTAAGCTTCACATCTAGTATAATGACTTAATGCCTCGATCTATGAACTCCACACCTTATTTAATGACAATTGACGCTGTTACATTCGCAGTTATATAAACTGCAGTTAAATGACAAAAGTCGTTTTGTAATAAAATGTAATGATTGATGTTTGAGTGTAATACTTAATATTGTCGGAATTGTGTGCATGTAAATTAAATTATTAAATAAAATCTAACTGCCGTTTTATTATGCATACTAACATCGATAGAAAAAAAAAATAACAAGGCAAATATGATGCTAATTTGCTCTAGCGAGCTCCCAATCGTATAGAAAAATATGTCTCTATAGTATATGCAGTCTGTAAAGCGCATAATACAGCTCTACTTTAAGTTTCTCAACAGCGGCTTTACGGAAAGCGGTAGAGTGGTAAAGCCTTAGTGTACACATTATAGATAGAATTTCAATATTCTACGTTCGAGAAGATTCTTGGCAAAGGTGGAAAATTCGTCACCCAAATATATTTTACGAGGACAACTTACCTCGCACATAAAAAAATTACAAAACATTTTTAGGACTATTCACTGTTCAATATTGTCAATATACAGAATTCATTATTTTCAAAATTATCAAAAAAATTAATCTTTTAAGGCTGTTAAATTGGATTCGGTGATAAAAACGATGACATCATTTTCTTAAAAGTAAAAATTGGCTTAATATAACGACGCTTAAGTTATTTTATCATCCATATTATAGTTTTCTAAATTTATAACAAGTAAAAAATGATTCTGTCACTATTTACTTCCTCATTAACATTAAAATGTGTTTCCCTTGTTCAAAACTATTGTACTACACGCTTATGAAATACCCTGTATAGAATACTTGTGTATTTATATATATGTATACATAAACATGTTTCACAAATAACTAAATGCATGCAAATTGAAATAAAAAAACTATAAAGTGTATTGTTTATAAACGTTCATTTAACAACAAATATTTCGCAAGACGGTTGCTTGTATATATGAATCTTTTTTAGTTTAGATCAAGTGTAACAAATCAATTCGATCAATTTCTTCTATTCAATTCTATTTCAATTCCAGCCACTGGGATTGAAAATATAATTATCTTTGATATTTAATTACACAAGCAATTTAGTTATGAAAGCGAATAGAAGATACGCAAAGTTTATAACTGAAGATAGAAAAAAAAATTAACTTCCTAGTTAAAAAAATAAAAAATGACTTGTTTTCTTTATGATAAAATGGAAATAGCCTCTAAATCGAATTATTATTTTTCTCTAATCTGATCAATATGCTTTTTTTATAAAATTAAGTATTAGGATTAGCAGAGACCTAATCATCAAATTAAATTCACCAAATCATAATGTTCATATTTCGTCTAATTTTAGCTACTAATGAAAACAATATGAGATTTACTTCGAGTCTTTCACGCAAAAGTGCGCTATTGAAACTTCAAATAGTCTTATGCTGTCTGTATCAATTCTGTCGATTTCGTTTTATTTTTTTCGGATAAATGCAAAATGATGGCTTTTAAATCGAAATTAAAAACAAAACTGATGGATTTTGACTTAATTGTCAAATCGTACTTAAATTGTTTGACACCATTTTGGGTAAATGGGCCATACCATACCAATTTCCAATTGATTTTGCTAACATATTTAGACATATAAAATATTGTCCTAAATTTAGTATCGAGGGAAAAGCCAATTTTTATGTTTTAACAATTATTCAATTGTGATATAATATTTTACAAAATATGCTGTAGGCTGTGTGCGAAATGAAATAAAAACGAGTAAAAAATTAAAATTTTAACTTTTTATTCACCACAAAATTTTTAACTAGTCGGTACAGTTAAAAATGTTAATCATATTTTCCTTTGACGTTTTGAGAATCGTATAACCTTAGATAAAAAACTTACTAGTAATTTATTTTAACTATTTTTATCTATCACAGTTAAAATACTTAAATTTTTAACCTATTCGCACACAGACTAATTGATCAAAGTTGGTATGATGTATAGCCATTGACAATTAGAGTTGAAATGTTGTTGAATTCTTTTGGGAAATTTTTGAAACATTCTCCATCAGTCAGTCATGCATCGCAGCACAATCTCTCAAACGTGAATTACATTTTTGTGATGGTATTTCGGGAGAGACAATTTCATCAGTCCTTTGAGTTATTGTTAATTAATGCCTTGCTGCAAGTGCCACCAAAATTTGCGCATGAGGTAAGCCTCTTTTGGAATTCAATAATATAAAGTTATAACCACAAGCAAAAATACCATCTTTTGTCAAATCATCGACTTGAGAATCCATAGTTTGATTTTTAAAAACTCGAGCAACCAAATTTAGTGCTTACTTATTCTTCGCAACGTAAATTTTCTATGATTTCATTTCATTTTGGGTTCGCAGTGAATGTGATAAATAAATCCGGAGCACCACATTCGCAGCATGTTATGTGACTATCATTCAAAACTCAATGGAAGAATAACAGACACACCAGCTGCAACATTTGATTCTTGTGCTAAATTAGCAGCGTGATCTGCTAGTCCAGCATATTGTTCAGATCGAAAACGTTGTTAATTCTGTTTTTATATTTGTCAAGTTATTGGCCTCCACTTGCAAATATTAATCTAACGAATCTTAAATCTTAAACGAATGGATGTTAAGGCACATTTAAATTATAGCATACTGATGTTGTTGCAAACTCTATTTAATTTAGCAGATTCATACAAATCACACTGCCATTATGGTTTCCATCCTGGCTCACCAAAAGACAAAATAATCGATTTTGTCATTGGATCCATATTTGGAGATAAAATATGATGTGTAATGAATTTTTGATTCGGGTCTTGCGGATTTTTCGGATAAATATGAATGTCTCGTTCAAATGACGGCTCTCCCACTTCGTATACATAGATCATTGCCACTTGATTGGATTTTGGTGCATTAAAATGGAGTTGATCCGATTGTCTATCACGGCGCAATACCATTCTAATTACAGGAATTTGTAAAGGACTGAAGAGTCTTCTTATTTATTGATCGTATATGTGAATATATGCGAATATTGCAATATGATAACATGCTAATTGTTTGGCTGTGGCAGTGTGAAGAGTAGCATTGTGTCCGGCTAATTGTTCGGGTGTCATTTGATTGATATGTTGCATGATAAGCCTTAGCATCTATTGCACGAATTGTCGCTCAATTCGTCACTATCTTTTATTCGCCATTTCAACTTTCTTTCATTACCTAAGCGATGCGATTTCCCAAGACAACAGTATTTGACGACAGTAGACTGACGTTGCTGTAATCTCTTTCCAATAAGAAATATTTGCCAGTAAGCTGATTGTTCCTATCAATTTAGTTTTAAATCGGGCAAAACCGATTGATGTCTCTCGACCCACCTCGTATCACATACATTTGGAGGTACTTTATCATCTTCAAAATATTTTAGGATTTTATGACGTTTGGCAGATAGTTTTTTTTGACTATCTAATTGTTTCCAAATATCATGAACCGTTTTATAATTTAGGAAACACCAGCCTATCATAATTTACAAAATGTTTTTCTGATAATTAGTGACAGTTTATTTTCTGACCACATGTGTTTGTGGCTGTCAATTTATCTCTATGATAATTGATATTTTAATGTTTTAACAGTCAGTTGAACTTTATCAAAATCTAAAATTAATTGTGTTCAAAAAAATAATCCAATGTCAGTATATAACACTTTACCTTGTATTATACTGACATAACTATACACCCGACACAACTACATTTATTGGCATACTTTTGTTTTTATCCAACTCAATATCAAACTATTTGATTTCAGATGCTGTCACTGTTGGACCTATTTGAGTGGTAAACTCAATGAAATAGTACAATTTCGGAGTTAAGAATAATTTTAGAACTTCTGTTTTTTTTCATGTATTCAACTAGTGGTGAACTCTTGAAATATTTGAAAAATTCTCCTTTGTATTTAGTTTTTTACTTGTTTAGTTTGTTTAGTTTGTTTTTGTGAAACCATATAATTAGGTACAAAGTTACCTGTTACTTTATTACTATCTTATTAGTTGCACCTGTTCTAACCTTCTTATAATCTTACCCCACCATAAATTCATAAATCTTAAAAACTATAACAACTTCTTATACATTTACCAAACATTTAATGAAACAAAAGAAAATTGAAAATAAAATTTAAATGATGCATTACTTTTAAGAAAATTTTCAAGGATTGCTCATCATCAAACCATCTTCATCGCTATATATATGTATATCCCCATAAATATACGCATTATATACACAACAAAAATATTTAGCTAGAAAACATATTTTCATTCGAAATTCAATGTTTTTATGTCGTTAATTATGGTTTTTTTTTGTAGAAATAATTTGTGGAAAACTTTTAATATTTAAAAGGGAACACTTCTATGATTTTTAAATTATAATTGTGAAAATAATTAGAAATAAAAATCTGTCTGTATGGTGAACAAAACGGGTGATAAAAAGTTTTTTTCAATGATTCCGTGCGTCAGTTTAACAGAGACACGTGTCATAGGAAATATGAAAGAGCGTGTTAAAGAAATGCGGGTGTTCGGTTGCCGTTTAAATTTTTGGAATAATGTTGCTTCGAATATTAATCAATCGCAAAAAGGTAATTACATAATTTTTTTTATTTTTATTTTTTTGTTTATTTTTAAGTAATATACATTTTATTGTTAGATAATTTTAATCAAAAAAATTGATTTACATAAAATAATGTTGATCAATTTTTTGTGCTCTTTGTCAATAAATTATGATACTAATTCAATAATAAAAATTTATAATTCTTTTGTTTTAACTAACCCCAACATATAATTAGTTGTCAGTTTGTAAATAAACAACATTCACAATCGATGCGGGACAGGCCGGTTTGGATGTTTTTATAATTTGTATGATACATATTCTTTCAAAAACGTCTTTTCGTCTTTTTTTCTCTTTACCAATTTACTGACAAAACCAAATCAATTTTGTTTTGTTGTTTTACTCACTAAAATTTTTGATTTGAATTGGTTTTGCCAAAGGAAATAATTGGAGTTACATTTACGATAGTTAAAAAAAATCTACTATCAAAGAACTGTGAAATCTTCACAAGAACTGTGAAATCAAAATAAGCGAAATCTTTGATTGTTGAAATTGCACTTAAAGTCGCAGGTATTGAAGGTATTTGAAATTCTTCGACATCATCCAGGTTATTAACCTGACCACCTGCATTTTCATGCACCGGACAGTTATCGATTAATTGTTCTTTTTAAACGTTTAAATTTTGAATAATCTACTGAAATAGCCATTTTTTTAAGTTTATGACTGTCTGTTATTCGCATTATAATTATGTGAAACATAAGCAGCTTCGCTTGAATTGTTAATATTTAAACCAAACAAGAAGATGTTATCGGTATTTCAGCAGGTTTCCTATTTTCTAAAAGCTACAATGCGTCCTCTTTCCAAACTAAGTTATTCAGTAAAGATATTAATTGGAAAATTATACAATACATATATAATCAATCACAGTTTTACAAAACAAGCAATAATTATTTTTAAAATCTTTTTATTGGAATTACCATTTTAATATCCTCTTTCAACTGCCAAGAATCTTAAGGTATGGCAACTCGTCAAGCTGTTTCCTCAATTTTTCACATCCACACCATAACAATTTTTGTGTTAAAGGTATTGAATTGTAATTAAGAACCCTGGAATTCTAAAATTTTCGTTCTCAGCAGTACCCTGTAAAATCCCGATTTTTTGTATTATATATAATTATAAATTATCTTCATTAATTTTTTTAATTATTTGCACTTAGAAATTGTAGATTTTCTATAGTTATAGCGTTTGTTGTGAAGGTGTTTCTCATTATTCATTTATTTGCCTATATCGTTTGATGTTTTTAGTAATTATGTATAGAAAGAAATATTGTATACTTTAGAATATAATGGCCGAAGTATATTATAATGATTTAAACCTCCCACAAAACATTAAAACCATGAATCTATAAAAAAATTACCGTAACTAAATTTACAAAATGAACACTTGGACATTTCTTTCTATTTTAGTTATAGTTAACTCACCATACCATGCTTTCTTTTTCTCGTAATTTAATTTAATTGTCTTCCGGATTTTTTTTATATACAAATAATAATTAGACGAAAGTAACAGATCTCATCAATATTTGGTGGATTTTTTGCAATATTTTTTGTCATATTATTGTTATTAGTGATCGTTGTGCTGTCGTAATTTTTACAAAAAGAGTAAATGTATAGTAACTTTCAATGTTTTATTGGTACTACTATTTTCCGGAAATTAAATCTACGAGGATATTACCTTCAATATTAAAAAATGGACTATTTAAACCTTAACTTAAAGATCTCTACAGGACCCCTGTACACCCTTTACTAACAAAACCGTCCTTTGCACAAAAACTTGACATTACAAAATCGCCCGCAAGGCTTAACAAAACACGCAATCGCAGCCAAATCCAGTTCTTCACATCCTAACAAAAAAGTTTCGAGTAACGTACAAATATTGCGCAAAACACCGTTACATTTTTTCAAGGATCTTCAGGAATACATACTTTTGATCCTGATTAGAGTTTCAGGAAAATATTATTATTATTTAATGCTAAAATAAAACAGAAAAAAAAAACAAATTTCAACTAGAATTTAAGAACATACCGTAAAAATAGACGCCTTGAGAACAGAAC
Source organism: Tipula confusa (assembly GCA_963556175.1). Taxonomy (NCBI): domain Eukaryota; kingdom Metazoa; phylum Arthropoda; class Insecta; order Diptera; family Tipulidae; genus Tipula; species Tipula confusa. Next base: position 4,215,513 of record OY744475.1, read on the forward strand.
CTGTTTAGAAAATACATTTCTAATTTCATTTGATGTACATCACTTTGTTATGTTCTTTGGCCAAATATTTAAGTTTAAATTTCAAAATAACAATATACAACTATTTTCCATTTTAACTAATATGTACTACCGTAGAATCGGTTGTCAGTTCGTAAATGTAAGCATAAACAAACGATGCGATATCGAATTCGATTCGATATCGCATCGTTTGTTGTCGAAATTTTCCATTCTTTTGTTTGAATGTTTTTTTAAATTTTTTTCTCTTTTTTTTCATAACCACCACATTGAAACCAAATCAATTTTGTTTAATGTTCTTTTGATCATCCAAGATTTTGCTCAAGAAAACGAATTCTGAACAGAATTCAAAAATCTAATAAACCAGTGCGGAGATTTAGATTAAAAGCTTATTTTAAAATGCAAACTACATTTTTTTTTACATTACGTAAGATCAATGCGATAGTTCAAGTAAAATTACAGTTAAAATTACAATTATATATTTTAAAATTATGAACCCAAACACACGTTTTATACCAATAAAAATTAGTATGTCCTTAAAAGGTTAAACAATATTTCATTGCACATTAATAGGATTTTCCAAATGGAATGCTAAAATTTTATGTTTCTTTCCCACTTCTACTGATTTGCTAAACTATTTTGTTTTGAGTTAATTGTAAAATCCGTACAATAAAATGGAAAACCCTTTTGATATTATTTATGATGCCATATTCACAATATTTTAATGACCTATTGAATAAGAATTTTGCTTAGGAGTATAAACAAAGTACCTATAAAAAAAATCATGTTCCCACATTAATTATATTTTAATTAAATATAAATCATCTTTCCACTTAAACAATAATTATGACATAAAACCAACCACCTTCACATAAAATAGTAGTGTACAGCCCTGGTAACTTTTTTATCCGTAATGTTTTACGAAAGTAATAAAATTAAAATAATTTCACTTGTTAGCTTTATTAATTGACTGCAGGCTGCAATATTTTTTTGAAGAGCTTAAACGTAATTCGATTTCGGAAATTTTATACACGGATACATCACACAAACACCAAAATATGCAATAACTATTACTTTCACTTTTCTATAATATTTGACAAGAATATGTACATACATAAGTTTTTATTAATAGTTTTAATCAAATTTAAATAGTTTGCTCTTTTAAATTTAGTTACCGAACCACATGTGTATGACACGATGATATTTTAATTATGTATATATGTATGTATATTTTTTTTGTATATTGCAAAATACCTGCCATGACTTGTGCTATGTGAGTTAGTTACTTCATACGAAATTTACAAAAAAAAAAACGTTTCAAATGCAAAAAGTTTTAGAATTGTTTTGTACTAAATCGTTAAATTGTGCAATTATGTACATATTTATATATATCCAATACGATATATAGAAAAAGACAAATAGTCTATTCGATTTTTGCTTTATCGATTTTTATAAATAATAAAATGTGATCGCAACACACAATATCAAGCAACAAAAGTTCATTTATGTTCCCATAATTTGCAACACTATTCAGATTACAACGACGTAGCAAATATAAAATAAAATCAATCACTTTTCTGTAATCATCATCTATTCTATAGACTCAACAAGTATATACATATTCGTATCCGATTCTTGAACATAGATTCTAAATTTAATTCCCAAAGTTAATTTAAAAATAAAAATCTAAAAATCAATAAATCATGTCCTCCTTTTTTAATTTTCATCTTAATTCTGTTCTTTATTCATCTACTAAAGTAACTATAAAAGAGTTTCTTGTGATTATCGCATCTCTGTATTTTGGTTGTTATAGGTTTTCTTCTTGTACGTCGTCTTACAATACTTATTTGTATTTGGATTCTGAGAAATGAGATTATTATTTTTTATTTTATTTTACTTTTCGGAATCATAAAAAAATATTAATGTTTTTGGAAATTAAATAAGAAATCAAATGAACTTGAATCTTTGTTTGTGATCGATATCATCTCTTGATCTTTTATGAAGTGCGCTCGTTTGAATTAAAGAACATATAAATATATTTTATGATATGTCAAAAGGAACACTGCGGACTGTATATTTATCATTGTTTACGTGTAAATATTTATATGATCAAATGGCGTATTTAAGACATCATCAAATTTGAATCTTCAAAGACACTCGAATATCACTCGAAAGGTGCTTTTTTAGAACATCATACTAATTTGTGATAATTAAGTTTTAGTTTTATTATCGTATCGTTGTTATATTTTCAAGTTGTTTGTATATAGTTTACACAGTAGACACATGTACAGGTGCACTCCTATTAAATAATAAAATAAAAAAAAAACTCTTGAAATAATTTGACCCGTAAAATTAGATACTTTAACAAATTGTTTAAACATATAACGTTTTAAAAATGCCTGTAAATTCAATTTTCTGAGGATTTCATGGTTTAATACCGGTTATGGTTCAACATAAATGGATAGTTTACCATAGTTCCATAGTTGTATTAATGTTCCGAGATATTTTGAATATTATTCAAATTTTTCGGTTTCGTAAAAATGTATAAAAAACGAAGAGAAAGTGAAAGCGATGCACAATAATTAGTTTTCCTGAATAAAATCCGCGTGTATCAGACGAAAAGCTAAACTCGAGGAAAAATCGAGGAAACAGCAGTTATTGAATTTATATTTTAAAATTTAATTATATTTTAATTTGTTAATTTATATTCCAAACTAATTTCCTGTTCCTGTTCAGTGAACTTAGAAATGTCAAATACACAAATAAATTACCTTTAAAAATTGATCCTATAAGCAGAAAAATTGCATCTTACGTTTATATGATTCAAATCGAAACCTAGAAAGATCCCTTTTTCGAAGAGATAGGCATAATCGAACCATGGGAGAGTTCCAAAAAATCTCCTAAATAAAGCTATAATACAGCTTATCGAACTAAAATTGCTTCTCAAACAGTGCTAAGCTTTTTAGCTTGCAAAAACAATTGCATTACCAAAACTTAAAATATTAAATGTATTGCTTTGAAAATAAAACAATTTAGTGAATTTAAAAAATTTAAATTTACCAAAGCAACAGCTCAAAATATTGTTTTTACAAATATATAAATCGACTTCATGTGGAAATTCCGTTAACCTAAATTTTATTTTAATTTACGTAAATTTAATTTTTTTTTTTCAATTTAGCTAAATTTGTTTTCAATTTAATTCTATGCAATTGTAGTTGTTAATTTTAAAAAAAATTACTAATACCGCTTTGGAGCCATAAAACTTCATAATATGCATAATACCACGTATACCACCACATGTCAAATTGAATAACAGCAAATTATAATCAACTGTACTTCAAAAGCCTTAGTTAAATCATTAAAATTAACACCCACACTGGTATGCGAATTTAATGCAAGAAGAATATTTGACAAGAAGGCATCAGGTCCACTTACGGATCATTCGAAAAAAAAATATTGTTATTTAAAAATAGTAATAGTCTAATTTTAATACATTTTTCAAAGATTTTAGCAAAGTCTGATAGAATGGAGATAAAGTGATAGTTATTAAGGTCACTAAAACAAGTAAAACTTCCCTTTTTGTGAAGCGGTAGAATAATTGCCGTTTTCAAACATTTAGAAAAGATCTCAAGTTAAATGCTACGGTTACGAATATAACCTTATAGTTGAGCAATATTTGGACCGATTCTTTTAATTTCATCAATACCACTATTATGAAAATTATTAAAATTTCGTATGCAATACTATACCTCTGAGTGATAAACTGAGGTAACCGTGGCAAGGTAATTTAGGTCAATAATATCAATCATCTGCGTTTGTGATGATTTGCGACCAATGATATCATTAATTAGGTTCCACTGAGACCTTCTTGCTTCGTCATTTCTTGCTTTTCCAAATTGTTTAGAATACAATTTTTGTTTTGTTTTAGATATCGAACTTGTAATTATTTTTTAAAAAGTAAAAATTTCACTCAAAGATGTTTTTTGAAGAACGCACGAAACGAAATAAAAAAAAAAACATGGATTGTAATTTACCGTTAGGTTACAAAGCAGGCTGTGTAGTAATTATTTGTTTTAAATCGGTCGTTTACAAAATGACATCCAATCAAGAGATAGGTCGGTCGTAAACAAATTTTGCAATTTTATTTGCAAGTTTCACTTGCAAATCGATCACAGAAACGCTAATTCTACATATTTCACTGTTAGCAGAATTATGATTCGATTTATGGAGACCCAGAATGACAATAGACAGTTTGGAACCGCTGTATCGAGCCATATTGATAAATAATTAGAAACTAAAGTGATATGCCCTCTGAAAACCAATCTAAAGCTATCTCTGCGTGATTTGGCGAAAAACTAGCACAAATCCTCAGCGAATTCTTTGAATTATCATGAGGTGTGATTTTCGATCATTCAGCGATTGAAATCATTTCAGAGATTTCAAATCTCTGAATCAAATATTAGTAACCAATATTATTCTGGAAATGATAAAATGAGTGTTAAAATGAAAGCTTCCGAAAAATACTTGGTAGGCTATTTGCCAATGTGGTTTTAGAACATCATGCAAGGGACAATATCATCGGAAAATTACACCAAGGAATGCCTCGAAAACGGGTGCTTCCGTTTTACGTGGATATAAAGTTGGTACTTTGCTTTGGCATGATCTAGCGTTATGTCATTAATCTTCAAAAAACATTGGAATAGTTCGAACCCAACATCGTGTGTATTGTTGCCAAATTTATCAATTCGTCTAACTGTTCTCAACTTCGTTCAATCGAACGATGTTGGGCAATAATTAAAACTACTAGGCAGCAAAATATATGATCGATCTTAAGAAAAAGTAGATAAGAGTACGAATTTGGTTCCAAATTCATCTGAGCGTTTGACTTCAGCTGGCAATTACTTTTAAAATTTGCCAATTTTACTGTACCACGCCACGTCTTATGTAAATGTTTATTTTAGCTTTAATGATATCCAATAAGCTATTAGACATCCACGGTTTGAGTTTCATGACTTCAGAATTTATTGCATAGCTCGTACTAGATAGTAATATAAATTCAGAAAGTCGATTAATACAAGTTGGCGTAGCACCACTAGGATTATCGATCATAAACATCAGGCTTAAGGGATTAATCAACATTAAGATTCGTTCAAGCACAAACATGGTCGATACATGTTGAAGTACTATTAGCGATACGAGTTGCTACATTCACATAAAACTTTAATCTAAAACTTAACATCATTAAAATATAATTGTTATCAGCAACTGATTCTTTAACATCTCTAAACATTTAAATTTAAATCACCGCAGTTAGAGTAAGGTTTTTCACTCGAATATTCTACAAATAAGAGAATTCTAAGGTATATTCACCAACAGAGCAAAAGTTGAAACGATACACACGCAGATAACCCAAACTGCATAATTATTATTGCAACCATCTACCGAGAGAAAATATTAATTGATGCAAAATAAGTAAAGATGCTATCACAATTTGTTGGGCTCAGCCTGCACTAACAACGTAAGTACCAACGCGGTCGAGTCGCTGGCATATGCCACAACGACTGGTCAATGCATTGTCAAACCCCACTACCAGTGGTTCGATGTTTTCAATTCAAATCTTCAATAGTATAAGTGATCGAAAATCCATTAAATTTAGAAACGACATAACATCCATCTCTTAGTTATTAATGAAACTATAATAATGGCGTTATGCATCGTTAACAAATTTACACTATTTAACCATTATTGATGCGTTAATCAGAAAATTAGCATTTATTGACTTGTGTCCACTATTTTACCGAACGAGCGATATGTTAAAGTTTAAAAAAAAAAATTTCTGTTTAATAACTTAAATGTTAAATAATATTTGGCTAACCTGTTATGTCACAAAAAGTTTAGTTTTCTATAGAATTACCATCAAAAAGCATTGAACTCAAGGTGATTGTGATACTTGGACATGGATTTGCATTTGCATATATACTATTAAGATTTACATAATAAAAAACGGAGTCTACTTCTGGCAATTTTAACGTAAAAATTATTTATGATTTTATCAAAAAAATCAAAAAATCATCTGTGAATATTATTTCTTCTTCGTCGTGAATCGTAATACAAGATGATGGACAGTAACAATAATAAATCGCGGTAAATCACTTTCTCTCGCGTAAATTGTTGTACTTATATACACATAATATAATTGATAATTTTAATTTATACAATAATCGAATATTTTTTTTGTTGTCATTGCAATTCATTGGCTATTTTATCTTATCGCCGAAGATAACTGATAAGAAAAAATCAAATTAATCATTCATATCTGACAACCTCCTCGTTGTTATTTTATAAATTAATCCGATAATTGTAGTAATAATAACCAAAAACGGGTTTTACAGGCCAGTGCTGGCCCGCACCGTTTCAACAATCCAGTATTGTGAGTGCCCCCCGGACCACAGATATCAATTGTAGTAATAAGTTGGTTTTTTTAAGAAGTTTAACGAAACTTTAATATAAGTTGATTAGTTCGTATTCGTACGTCAATTAACTCAATCTGCATAAATTATAATGAACTTGATATTTAGTTTTTATATGCAACTTAAAGACGGTTGAAGTAAGACCAGTTTTGTGTTTTATGTTTTGATTGATTCAAGTTAATTTCATGGTTGCATGTACTGAAAAAACATTTTAATTAGTAAATTTTATGTCACAAATGAAATAGTAAATTGAATTCGAACGCAGATTTAAACGTATTTTTAACCTTTAACCGTCGCGTACTACATGTACTAATAATCAACCCCCCCATTGTTCGTAATACAACCTTGTTGTATTGGAAACTCACCTTAATCTTGTTTTCTACTTTGAGTTTTTTTTTTTTAATTTTAGTTTGCTTTACTTTGCTCTATACATGCTATTTAATAAATTTTCGTGGTGCTTTGTGTATAGTAGTGTATAGTAGTTTCTTTTCGGTTTTTATTTTATTTTTATTTTTTTTATTTTTTACCTTAACCAAAAGAAACCAACCGTATTACAAAAAAATAAAAAAATTTAGCTTACAGTCACTTTTTAACATTTAAAGTAAAAAGTTTAAATAAAAGTCTAGTAATTTTAAATTCGTGTTGTACTAGATTAAAAAAAAAAAAAAGTTTAAAAGTGAATAGTAAATTAGTGTCAGTGAATCGTCTTTTAGATATACTTCTTTGAAATATTTAATAAATTCGTGCTGTTATAGTGTTGTGTTGTGTGCCACTTTGCGTAATTGAGAGTGAAATTTTTTTTTATGGTTTTTGTGAAATTTGTATGCTTTGTATTTAAATGTCATCCACAGTGGCAGCCACCAAAATGTTGTTACTATCAGCATTGAAACTAGGTACATATATACTATATTACTATATATACTCGAATATAATATTCGAAACGAACTCAAACGATTTTCGAAAAAGTGAAATTACTTCGAGAAAATGTTATACTTGTCGATTTAGTTGAATGATTTTGACGAATTAAATAATGAAAACTGTGACTAAAACTATTTTATTTGGTCGATCTGTATTTTATATATATATATATATATATATATATATTATGATGATGACAAATTACTTTAGATTCCTCAATATATAACGTTGCCAAATATTATTACCATGTTAAGAACATGGCGAGTTAAAGATTCTGAAGGTTGTGTCGATTAGAACCAGTTTCATTGTTTTATACTAAAAAAAAAACTATCGAAACTTAATGATATTTCCTGAATGGTTTTTTATAAAATAAAATGTATCATTACATTTTAGAAAGTCAAATATACAATGTACATCAGCCATACAGTATTATTACTTGTGATTTGTAATTAGTGGCAAACCAGCTAAACTTATTAATAAAAATTAAATTTAATAGATCGAGTAGCTAAAGTTATTTCTCTGATAATCCACCTGCAGTTAAATACACACATTATAAAATGACGACAATGGTATTTTGCTTACGTACTCGAATAATACATACTTCATTACTCTATGATTTTGTGTCCCATAACCATTTAAAATCTTGAATAGAGCTTTTTTCATATCCGATCGCCGTTTTCTATTGTTCAGTTTTTTATAATTACATTTTTGTTGACAGATTTGAATCTGTTGTTTACACATTAATTTTTTTTGGTTTTATTCAACACGACAAAATAATTTTCTGACAAATTTTTATGGTTGCTAAAATTATTTGTTTTATAACTAATTACATGACAGTGGTGTCATATTCTTAAAATTACTGTCCAATGGCATAGTTGTTCCGGTTTGCCTTCAATCAATCAGGAGTGAAGTCTTCTGAAATATTGCAGAGAATAAATATTTAACCAGAGTATTAACAATGCATTTAATATAAAAAAAAAATCCAGTTAAGCTGGATTTAGTTTATGTTCATTTTGTTAAACCAAGGTCTGTTTTAATAAGTTGGTGTCTATATCTTAATATCACCTGTTTAAATTAATTCATATCAGATAAGGATTATCAATATGTGTAAAACTATAATTAACATTCTAAAGATAACTAAGCTATTTGAACTTTATTCGTTATGCTTGTTGCTTAGGTAAGTGACAGTACATATAATACAATTTATTGTTACAACTATATAGATAAATCAAATAAAAGTGAGTTCATATGTACTTGAATTTTAATACATTTTGTCTTTTGACACCTCACACGCAGCGTACTTCAGAGTAAATTTGAAACAATTGTTTAGACATAAAACTGTTGAAAAAATGAAATATTTACCTAGAACAGTGGGAGTTTAGTTTACCAATGAAGTTACAGTTTAAATTTATTTGTATAAACGTTACATCAGTATTTCAGTGGCGAAGAGGTTGTGATGAGATTTTGTTTTTATTCGAATGTTCGTGTGCAATGTTTGTTCTACGGTAAAATGTATTATAAAGTGACCCTAACTGCTTTGTGTGAGAACTTTTCATATATGTCCGATTTGATTTTACGGCTATTTCAATATTTACACCAATCTTACTTTAATATATTTAGTATATTATCTTAATTCAAAGTTATTGCATCATGGAATTTATAAAAATAATTTTTTGCAGTAATTTAAACATAGATTTATATTAAACTTTGGGCAAATGCATTGTGTTTCTAATTTGTAGATATATATATATATATATATATATATATATATATATATATATATATTTTTTTTTTTTTTTTTTTTTTGATGGCTCACTTCCACTCGCTCACAGAGTTCACCAGCTTAATTCTTTTTACCTCCCCCCAAACAGTCTCGACGCTGTATAGCGCAGTAACGCAAAAGCGCAAAAGTTAAATTACATTTAAGACGGACATTAGACCATGTACTTAAATTGAATTATTTCAATATTGCACGCAAGAACGGATTGAAATGTCACTTTATGACGTAAATAAAAAATTAAAAATAAATGTGACTAATTCGTAATAAAAAAAGAAACAGACGATATTATGATAGGCCAGAAAATTCTTTTAAATCGGGCTGTAAAAGGTGTTCACGAAGTAGGTTTTATGGCTATCAAACGGAACAAAGAACAATTTGAGAAGCACACGATAATGATAGTTCCCGTGTTTCTAAAATTATTGTTTCTAATTAATGACCAGCTCGTAAGGAGAAATACGAGTTATACTATAAATCCAGAAGCGCGACTGGCTAACCTTAAAGTAAAATATATAATTTTTGGGCAAATTGAAACTTATTTAATTGTTTCGGAGCGATAGACGTAAACACATTTCCATAATGTGTCATAATGTGAATTCCACCAGCATTGTCTTGCTACCTGCGTATGACGTGGATTGTTCAATTGTTTTAACGAATATCACTCCCTCATATTTCGGAATTGCCAGGAACTACTACAACATTTCCCATTTGTCAAGGATCCAGCCTTTCCTCTTAAGGAAAATTGATTGAGACCAAATCTGACTTGAGATATAAAAAATTATAATTTAGATTGCAAAATATAACTGTTCTGAGAACAGTTATATTTTGCACTCCGGAAAATACAAAAAAGGTAATTGGATATTATTCGAAAATATAACGAATTATAATTTATTTTTCCTTGTAGATTGTATTGGCTACAATAACGTTGCATATTTTTTTCCCAACTTTTTCCCCAAAGACCCAATTTGTCGATAATCCATACTTTGACGCAAATGTCGTGGTTCCAGAGGAACCGAATATTGTTAGTTAATGAACGGAAATACGGTTTTTGCTAGCACAATGGAAACGAAGTATATTTGATGTATATCATGTTGTCAGGTGTACACTTTTGTAATATTCCTAAAATGAGGTCAACAACTAAGATAAGCTCATAAAATCTATCGAATTTTCAAGTGGTTCATTTGCGACCTCTTTATCAATAGAAAAGTAACAGCCTTACTATTCGATTTGTAGAAATTCATATATTTTCATTCCCAATGAATATAAAACTACTGGCTGCTCCAGAAAACAATTGATATCCGTAAGAATCCTTTGTATTAAGAGTGAAATTGTTGTTTCTTTTTTTTTTGTTGTAATTGAACTGAACTTTGAAAATGAATTGTCAACCCAATATTCTCTAACATTAGGATATTTACCAATGAATTTGGTTGAAATATTTGCTTGCCATGCCTAAACATTCGATTTATTTGTAATGTGTTGGAAAGATCATCAAAACAATTTTTTGAATTATTCGAATGGAGTTGTCAGTTGAAACAAATCTTCCTGTAATTTTTCCTTAACTTTGAACTCTATCGGCTTTTAATAAAGTTGGGAAAAATATCAACAAACAAAATATCAACAATCGATTCAAAAAATATAATTTTAAAGCCAGTATTGCAGTAATTTCCAGTACAGCAGCAGTTTCCGATTAAAACTTTTGTTTGGGCACAAAAATAAACACAACAATTTATATTGAACATTTAACGAGTTAGGTCTTAAATGCAGGAACCACCCCTCCAAAATAACCTTATCTTTAATTCTCAATCAGAAACCATCTGACAAGAAATAAACGAATTGGCGATAAATTTAATTCCGTAGATTTCTAGTCATTTGGTTTATACTAGACACTGAAAACGCCGATAGCTGCTCAAGTAAAACGAAGTTAATTTCTGATGTTTAAACTATGCGGGCTAATTATAGACTTACTGATATAATTTACCGCAGATAAACAGGCTAATTCTTCGTAACATTCTGGAAATTATTTTTAAAAATAATGCGCATTAAAGCAATATTTGAATTTTTAAGCTGATCCGTCTGAACTTCTATCAACACAGCATTAACAGGTTTTGCGCTTTTACAAACGAGACCAACAATAAAGTTAATCTGCTATGCCGATATGATAAATTGAATGGATGACAGTTTCAAGGAGAAACAATACCGGCATTGATGTGACTATAAAAAAAATTTCAAATCGATCAGATCACCATCAGTGGCATATTTTCATCGATATACTCTCTCGTCGATCTTTTTTAAACTTCAATTCTGCTTGCTCAGTGCTTCCTAGAGTATCCGCAGTTGACAAGATAACCACACATCGATCTACTGATCTTTTCCAACTTTATTGCATTCTGTAACCAATTACATGGTCAAAAATTGATGATTTTTCGTTGTTTTTTTTTTATTCATAGTTGATCTTGTAAAACTGAGCTACTTCTTTATTTTTAAAGCTATTATTCATGTATATGTTTTATCTGACAGACATAAATTACAATCGTTTTGATTGGTTGAAGGCCGGCAATATTTTTTTTATCGTATTTCAAAAATTAAATATTGAAAATTGCTCATTTTGCATAAGATATCGTTTAAAATTAAAAAAAAAATATTCTAAAACGAATGTCCAATAATTTATTAAACTGTCAAATGTTTTATTAAAATGACAATAGATATCCTTTCGACAAAATTATGTACTTGTATCGTTTGCTGAGAATTTCAATTTTATCAAGTAATGGCTGGTTTATATTCACCGAATTTTGCAGAAGAAGTTGATCTTGAAATCAATTTTGTTAAAATTGCAATAATAAAAAAGAAAAAAAAATAGAAAAAAGTTGCAACATTATGTTTTTGGTTTTTATTTGTGTAGGTGACCATATGATCATATGTGAAACACATGACAAATTTTAGTTTAGGTTATGTTATAAGAAATATATAAATATAAATATAATATATATTTATATAAATATAATATATAAATTTAAATTAATTATAATTTATTTTGAATTTTATAAATATTTTACTTTTTAATAATTATTTTAAGCTGTATTTGTATTGTGATACATAAATGTATCGATAACTAAACGTAGATGTTGTAAAAAATGGCCTTTAACCCAACTAAGTTGGTATATTTTTGTACTTTATGCTACAAAAAGATGAAACATTTCATCCTGTAAAAATCAAGTTCACCCTTTTCTTGTAGTTTTGTGGCTTTGGATCTCAGGTTTCTTTTTATTTTTACAAGAATAAATTTTTTCTCGGATTGGCTTGCATAATTTTTCAATTTAGTTTCTCGATTTTTTCAAGCTATAATAAGACAAAAAAAAAGTATTAACCAATCGTTTAATTTATGTCTATCAGACAAAATTTGTGAATGAATCATCCCTCTTATACTTTTCTAGTGGATGAAAAGTACGAAAAAAGTACCAAAAGTACGAAATTATACGATCATAAGCAAAAATAGAATCGACCCAATATAAAAATATTACTAGTAAGTCTTTGGTGGAATTTGCTGGTCTAACTGGCAATATCTTAATTTTTAACAGAATTGGTTTGACTTTTAAAAATGTATTCTTATTCCACAAATTAGTAAACATAAAATTTTACTAATTTAAGTTAGAAATTTTTGGAATCAATTTTTTTTTAATTTTTGGTATAATAAAATCAAAATTCTAGGTCATCAAATTGCCTATGCTTAAATTTAATTAGTATTTAAAAAAAAATTAATTAGCCATCAATTTATAGTTACCAAAAAATCGTCTCTTTTAAGTAATTTTTAAAATCAAGGATTTTATAGTTTCTAGTGCAGTTAATCCTTATTAAATCAACTACTCTATCGGAACGTTATAATTATTTTAACTTTGTGCAATATATAGCCAGAGAAAACAGGTCGATTACAATTCAACAATCGTTTTGAAATGAACTTTTTGTATTAATTGTCTACTACAAAATTATAATATTTTATCGTTATGTAAATAATAAAAAAAAAATTATAAAAAAAACTAAACTTGAGTTTTCTATATACAGACATGTTTGACTCGTTTTTGGACTAAAGTAATAAATATTTTTAAAAAATAAAATTTAAATCTGAAATTTATTTTAATATCTTTGTTAAACTACTTGTACTTAATATCGAGTAAAAAAATTAATGGCGCGATTTTTGCTGAAAGACCATTACGACAATTTATGACAATTTATGATTGACTCATGTTGACGAATAATATTTAATTATCGCATCTTATTACAAAATAAACTTCAGTGATGTTACAATTCTTATTACGAACACATATGACTTCCTCAATTTTGCGAAACCGCGCGCTAAAAAAAACATTTCCACTTATTTAAAAGTAAAAAAAAAACATTTTAATTTAATTAGTTCAAATTGGATTTGTTTATATTGTTTCTTATCAACACAAATATAGTTTCAATAAAAACAAATTTTTCCACCACATTTCTGTTATCTTTGTTATTATTGTTAATTTTTATCGTGACTATATTGTCATTTTAATTGTAAAATGATCGATTAGTATTAATTCATTTGCAGTATTAAAAAGTTTAAAAATCGATATTATTTTCACTCAAAAAGTTAGTTAAGTTAAATAAAAGATTGTGCACATATTCTTGAATTATATTTAGTGTTCGTTTATAAAAATATTATATTTCATCCTATCAAACAATATGGACATTGAATTAAAATCAGTGAGAATGATTGCACCAACAGAACAATATATTGCAAGACGATATTCATTGCAATGTCCACGGTCATTGATAAAACTGCGTAGGATTCGTTTATACAGTGAAGGTGAGTGAAAAGTGAATGTTTACGTCGAAAATGCAGAACAGTGGTAATCTATTTGTATATGATTATTTTATCAACACGTAAGACGTAGTATTATAATAACTGAAACTTAAACAGTATAGTGAGTGATAAAACTTTGTTTTGATTACTTTTTCTAAGTACGAATAACTTATTTTAAGACAAAGTGCGCAATTTATTCGAAAAAGTAGAAAAAGTGTAATTTAGGTCATCGAAACCCAATTTCTTGTTAAAATCTTGTTTTTAAGAATTCCTGGTGTTTTTTATAATCTCAAATGGTATTCAAAAATCATTTTCTAAGCAACTTCCATGCATTTTGTTCAGCTATGTCGAAACAATGAGCTAACTGTGGAAAATATCATCTTTTTCTTTTTTCTTTTGGTTGATCCAATGTTATCCTTTTCTTTTCTTTTTGAAAATTTTTTGTTACCGTTTGGGTTGATAATATGGCACAGCTGGTTAATACGATTGTTACAACATTGTTGTCGTATGCCATTTACATTCAAATATTTTATTTCCTCGGGTCGCTGCGTAATCCTAATACCCTCTTTCATTTAAATATATTGCAATTTTTCTTAATTCTGTCTTCTCTTATTATTCCGGTCCCTTTCAGTCCACGACATCGAAGCTCTTCTAATAGTTTAATCAACGTAAAAAAGTTATCAAAATATAAGTGGTATAGCATATTTGAATTATAATTTCAAGAACGTCAGCATACTGTAAAACGACACTCCTAGATCCTTGGTAAGGTTCAAACTTCTTAATATAACCAGATTTGGTTGTCTTAGTCCACAACTTATATCCCCAACAAACTAGTTTGCCACGAATGAATTGCTTGGTACCGTGATATCCGTAATAAGGGACCATAGACTCGTCCTCTCTGTGGTTTTTTTCTTTAAGTGCCATTTCAATCCATTTTTTATTTAATTGCCTATTGTCATTGCAATGTATATTTTGCATTATAAACCTAAACATGTTTCGTGATCGTGTAACTATAGCTCGTTGCAAGTATATTTTGAAATTTCTCAATATAAATGTCGCCTGGCCAAGCGTATGAATATATGTGATAAATCGAACATATTTGTAAATCGTAATAGCAGATTTGTTAATTCTATCATTTATTAAATGAAGTAAATATTGTTTAAAAGTAGTGTTACATTTTAATTGATAGTTTGTCTCAATTAAACTCACCAAGGTGTCTAAACTAAAATCTCCTACATCCATTTGGTTTTTATAAGTCGACAATAGATTATCCAATCAAGATAAATTTAGATACAAATTTAGAGTTCTAGAGTAAATTAACAAACATTCTTTTTTGACCAAATTATGAGTTTTCACTAAGAAAAAGTCCAGATTTCGTTGCACAAACATTGCAATAGCTCTATAGAATCTCTTGTATTGTGATCCGTTGTTTAAAGTTATCCAAATTGAAATAATTTGTTGAAATAATAGCTCACTCAGATTATTCATATTCCAAATGTTGAATGATGGTATGTCATTTTACTCCATATTACGAGGATTGTTCCCGAAGTACCCGACCTGGCAAAAAAAACACAAAAAATGTAGACAAATATCTTTTTTCCAGCGATGTTCAATAGCTTCGATACCCTGTTCGATGCCATCAGCCGCAGATGAAACATAAAATAATCTGAGGGAGCTAAATCTGGTGGAAAGGGTACATTATGAATGAAACAAAACTTTTTTTTTCGCCAAATGCGGCCGTTTTTTCTTGACCTAATCATTCAAACGATGCAAAAGTCCGCATAGATTGTTTTTACTTTCTGCAGATAATTAATTAAAATTATGCCATGCGCATCCCAAAAAACGGATGCCATGACTGTCCTTTCGTTTGTCTCAAGTGGGAAGTGATTGTCCCATGTTTCATCCTTGGATATGAATCGACGCCAAAACTATCGCATATATTTATTTATTGATAATTGCCGTACTTTCTAACAATGGAACAATGCCGTGATGGTACAACCTACCATGAAAGTACATTTACGAAGAAATGCCTACTATGATTGCTAGCTCGCGCACTTTTAGTTGACATTGTAGGTTTTCTGCATCATTTCTGGCGTAGTCATCTGATTTGGTCGACATCTTTAATGTTTATCTTGGCAGCTCATACGGCCTCGTTTAAAGTCTGCCATCTAATCTTTTACCGTTGCAAATGAAGACTTCCCTAAAATATATTCTAGGTCCGCTTTGACAATTGTTTCCCTAATAAATTCAGTGAGAGCGTTAATTATTGCTGGCTGCCAAACAAATACTGAACAACATGGCATCATCAAACTTCAATCTTAAGCTTAAAAGGTTAAAACTTTCTACCATAGTCATTCGTTTTCAAACAACAACCGCCATCTATACGTCGGGGCAAGTATTTCCGGGAAAACCCTCTAAATTTTTTTTGTTTTTTAAATTTAATAATCTAAAAAATTTATAAATAGAAATTAAAATTAAATATCTATATCTGGCACCGATGTCCAATTTCTCTAATTCGTATAACAAGAGGTTCAAAAGAGGCACACACGGTATGGGACGTTTACGGCCTGAATAACATAGTTTAATTTTAGGTTTATGTAAACACTAACTATTATTAACTTAAGAAGCTAATTGTAATTACAAATTTTAAGAACATAATTTCAAACCTCGATGTTTTCTAAAAATTATAATTTGTAATACTTTAGTAGCAGTATTTAATTTTATTACTTTTAAAGATTGACTCCTATAATAAAAACCAACAACAATGTGGTAGAAATACACAACAAATAACACCTTACACACATCAGCATAACATTGGCGATTTAGTTTTGTTCCGTTAAATTAAAGTTAAATTATGTGGTCAATAATTAACTTCGACGGAGTAAGAAGTTGTAGAGTTCATAATTCATGTTTTGGCACTAGATCTTTAAATTGAACATACCTTTAGATCGCTGCCATTTAAAAATTTTAGCAAAAATATTAAGTAAAATTTAAAATGTATGTCATATAATTTTATCAATATATTAAGAATAATAAATTGATCGATTTCGATTAAATTAAATTTTAAAATGTTTAATTTAAATTTTGATTAATAATTCACCTAGTTTTAAAAATAATTTATTTTTCTTAAATTTGGGTCTTCGTGCGTAATTGTTGATGAAGAGTAAAAAATGAAAATTAATCAAATTCTAATAATGAATTTCTAACTAATGTAACAACAACAACAACAGCTAAAAATTGGTTCATTTAAACGATACGTGAAAGTAATATTTTAAGAAGAAACCACCAAATCCTATTGAATTTTATGTATGCAAATTATGATATACTCGTATTTAAAAAGAGTTTTTTTGTTATCTTAATACAACAGTAAAATGTTTTTATTTTCTTAAAGCCAATATTCGTTCAACCTTCAAACAAACTTTTATCTTATTCGATTGCGGTTATTCCACTTTTTGTTTGGTATAAAGAACAAATTCTTAAATGTGTCCACAATATAAACGATTTTCCATTTTATTTAAGACCTTAACACGCAATTTCTTCCAATTTTTGTATGTCTGATTGCACAAAAAAAAAAATTGAGTTCAGATAAAAGTAAAAGAAATTATAAGACACAAAATTAAATTATTTTTTTTTATTTCTTTTAATTTATTCATAACACGAATTTTGCTTTTTTCTCTTTCTTATTTTTTTATTTTTTTGTTTTTTTGCACGATTAAGTAATGATAATTTAGTGTGTTGTTGTTTTTGGAGTGAATGTTATTCAAGACTACAAATAAAAAAAATAAAAAATCGAATATTTATTCAATCATAATTACGTCATCTGTGTTCCGTGTTTTTATATCACATTCTAGTAGTCAAAAATAGTTTTATACAAAATATTCGATTTTACTTTTTTAACTGTTAAAAAAGTAAAACCAATAAACAAATCCGGATTAAATAAATGCGCGCCGCGATTTTTAGTTAAAAAAAAAATTTAAAAAATTCTAATCGCGGTATATGTTTGGAAAATATATTGAGATCAATCAAGGTCGAAATCGAATCCAATAAATTGTCTCTCGAATTCAACGAAACGCTGGTATTAAGATATTGTCGATGTAGACATTATAAAATCGAAACGTCTTTGTGTACACTGTAGATATATTACTAAGATATTATTATGAACTAACAGACATGTTACGAATACATAATGAAACGATCCTTCAAATTTTAGTCAATATATAAAAAACGACCCTAAAATTGTGTTGTTAATCAGACACAGTAAACTATGTATATGCCTGGAATGTATCATTATGTTCGTACACAAATTACATACATTTAAATTCTATTAAAATGTTTCGAGAGAAGGAAATAAAGATCAAATTTTTTTTTAATATACGACAGGGATAAGTTAAGCCTAAATTTTCTTTGTAATATTTTAACAATGGTAAATCGAAATAAAACGAGAAATTCTGTCATATAATATCAAGACATAATTATATTTAAATTACACGATTTAAAAATTTTAAACATTTTTTAAATTCCATTACTACTTCCATTTTTTAAAATGTGAATAAAATTAAAGAATAAGATGTTGATGTGATCGAATTAAAAAGTATATAACTATGACATGGAAAGCGAAGTCGCGTGTTAAGTTAATTTTATTCTGTTACATATTCGACTTAAGTGCGAAGTACTGGTTTTAACATCATAGATTTTGGAATCCTACTGCAGGATTCTAACGAAGTTTTTCTTAGCTGTTAAATTTACTTCAAATATAGGGTGTTCTCCTTGACTAATTTCAAGCATAAATCGCTCCTGAAAGGGATGAGATCCATTTTCAATATTTACTGAGATACAGTGCATTAAAGAAAATTAGCTGATGATCATGAATTTCCTAGTTACTCCAAAGCTATAGGCAGCTTAAGTGAAACATTTATAATTTTATTTTTAGGAACCAAAATAACTTTCTGTCTTAGTTAAGATTCAGCCGGTCAGAGAATCTGATGCCTTAAATGAGCAAGTGCAACATCATGTTGGTTTATGATGTTTAATTGCGTTGCAGAAATAACGATCAGAAGTATTAGAAGTTTGTTTCACAAAAACTCTAAATAATAGGAACTGTTAACGTTCTAGGAAGCACAAATGATCTAGTATCATGATTACAAACTACACCACCTACATAATATAGTCCATAGATTCACAGTAAATTTTTGTTGACCTAATGTATTTTAAATGTTTGGCTTAAGCTACCTAGCTTTAGAGTAATTAAAAAAAGTATTTGTGAAGATATCATCTCAAACCAATTTTTTTTAACACACTCTATTTCAATAAATATTGAACATGGACCCAGCCTTCAGAATACTGTTTTTTTCTTTGAAGTTAATCAAGAAATCATTCCTGAAAATATTTATACTCAAGCCACAGATAATTATACCAGATGAACATCGGCAATGGCTAAAATGTACACAAAAAAATTCATACTACGCAAATTAATGCAACCGATACCTAACCAAACGTAAATAGATATAAACACATAGTTCATATAAAAACGCATATTTTGATACTTTTGTTTTTACGCACGACTATTTGATTGAATAAAAAAATAAAACAAAAAAAGCGTGCAAAAAACACGAAGAGGACAAAAATAGGCGTTTTTATATGAACTATGTGTTTATACCTATTTTGCGTTTGGTTAGATACCGGTTGCATTAATTTGCGTAATATAAATTTACTTGTGTAAATTTTAGCCATTGAAGATGTTCATCTGGTATAATTATCTATGCTCAAGTACAAAACACCTTTTATAGTTACATAAATAGAAAACCACTACCGAGTATTTATTTTATCTGAAAATGTCAAATATCTCGCAAAATAAGGCCTTTACGAAAAAAATGCCTAACCAAAATGTAATCATTCCGTGGAGAGATACATTAGTTCTAACCTTAAAAGCTTTTATGAGAACTCCTATATTTTACTGCAGGTTCGAAGTCTTCTCCTTACAGTACATAATATTTTGATAACACAATTTTTCGATTTAGGATAGATCAATATAATCCACAAAACCAAATATTTGTAAATTTTTCCGCTGAGAACCCTGAAACTTCCTATCGTCTCGTTTAATCATCGTTCAATTAAAGTAAGTGCTTTAAAATAAACTGATGGCCTGCGAATTCAATGCTATTATTAACCAGCATTTCTGCTTTTCCTGCATTCTTGATTCGCTCAATCATATTCATTATTTTGGTATACTTTCTATTTTAAATTACCCCATAAAAAGAAATCAGATAGTAATTGATGATCTGGTAGACCAATTTACCGTAAACCACATGTTCTGTCACATTTTTAAGCTAAAGCTCAAGTTTTTCAGTCATGTTGGCAGTTCATTTTCTAAAATATCTCGATACACATTCAATTATCTCATTTCAGAAATCCCATTCAATAGCTGAAATTTATTAGTTTCACAATGTCGTTAGATAACAGTCTGTCTCCTCATTCAATTCCTTCTTAAAAGCAAACAGCATAAATTTTTTTTGGCTTAAAGAACGTCTCAAAGTTTTTTCTGCCTTGAATAAGTTACACGTTCCGAGCATAGGCATTAACAAACCCGGGTAATTCGCACAAGTCTTTTAAGCACCTTCGACCAAGTATTGCTAAGTCGCCTATAGCGCTAAACAAACGATTTCTGGATTCCAATTTTCTGAAGTCACTAGTTCAAAATTCAATGACTTAAACCGATTTATCCTAGAATATTTGACGAGTTTTTCTTGACGACTATCAACTGCGCTGCTTTGCTTTTCTTTTCTATTGCACTTTAATAAAGTCTTTGAGTGAAACTAATGTAAACCTTCAAAGTTTTGGTAGCTTCATATACTGGAAAGCCTAAGTGTCTGAAGTCGCCTAAGTGTCTATCTATCGAGCACGACGCTCTCGTGCTCACTTGTAACTCTATTTGCTTGTCATTGACATTGACATCGACCATAATTTTTTTGGGGTTTTATTTCCCCGATTGCTATTTGCTCGTTCGGTCCTTACATTTCTCTGGATTGGTAAACGTTGACAATATGGGCATTCTTCCCTCATTCTTAGGGCACGATTTGAATATGCTAGGAGCACCGGTATTATCAGACAGACTGTAGTATAATAATCTCAATCGCGACTTTTATTTTTGCTCGATCGTTGTTTACATTTGGTTTCACATAATTAACCACAACAGGAATCTATGCTGCAGCGAGTACTTTCTTGATAACGGTTAACCAACATGACGTCCCTTATTTCCCAATCAGCGTAAGATTTCTTTCATCCCTCTTTTGAACACATCAATGCAAAATCTCGTGCTGCTTCGCGTAAATTGCCAGTCCAATTCGAAAAAATTGATGTGACATCATGTTAGATTAATAAAGACTGATCCGCGACACAAGGAAATGTTTCGTTTTATGTAATTATCATGTATGTAGTTTCTTGACTTTATTATAGATGGAATTCAAAGCCTGCGGCTTATTTCCATAGTAATTTGCAATTTAGTACTTTTGGATTACCTTTAGTCTGCATAAAACTTCCTGACATGGCTACAGCAATGGAATACTCATAAGCACCACTGTAGTATTCTTAAAGTATTTTATTGACTACGACGTCGAAATAAAGTAAAAGACTCGTCATTTTTTAAGGAATAATCTCGATACAAATCGTGTTTTTCTCGTAGTGCTTGGTATCGTAGTAGTCTATTAAGCAGACTGCATTACACATGTAGTTTTGTAATTCTTCAAAGCTCCACATTTCATTACCCTCATATTAACTTCAGCCAGACACGCCACGAAAACACGCCTTCTGTACGCATTACAACATTACGATTTCCTTTAATTGTAATCGAAGTTTTTGGTTTGGAAACAAAATGTCTTAGGATCCGTATTTAGAATATTTTGAGGACTAATTTTTTTTGTCTGTACTATTTTTCAAGTTTTGTGTATATACACTTCCGCGCAAGTCGGTCAGGATCTTCAGGTAAACATTTAGATGAAGTTGTTCGATATTACATTTAAATAACTGTATGTTTTGGAATTAAATTGTTGCTTTAAGTATGGTTTCCACGATGGCGAGGGGGAAATATTAGCCAAAATAAAAAAAAAAGTAAAAAGTCTCCAATAATGCGATAGAGACTAAATACAATTTTGACATACAAATTAGAATGACCAAATGTAATTAGAAAATGGATTTAAATGTTTTTAAATAAAAATTCGGACTTAACGACTTGTTGCTTTTTCTCCCTTTTATGTGATTTTTATATTTTTTTCGGTATAGTTTGGCAAATTTTGGTGTCTGCTAAAATATAATAAAAACATTTGATTTATACAAATTTTTATACGAGGAAGGCATTAGGGATCGAATTTGTGAAGTTCCTATTCTTGTATGTGCCCTCTATAGGTCTCAGAAGTCAAATCTGGACATTTTCTTTGTTAAATTGGATAATATACTTACGGACTACGTATTATATTTACATTGTATGCATTGTTGTATGCGTTTGTAATTTCGATCCCCGCCGCTGACAACAATTGGGTATTATTTAATATTTACCTAAATTAACTGCTGCTATTTCATATTGCAACAAAATATTTAAATTAAAAATGGCCACTTAAAATAAATTTATGGTTTGATCTTCCCAGTAAGAAAAGGTCAATCAAATTCGATTATCTTAAATAATAGTTGAACTTGACATTTAATTACGCGCGCATCATTCAAACCGCGGGTTATATAAATTATTCAACGTACATATTATAAATCAACAATTTAGTATCCGTGAAATGAAAATCGGAAGGTTTCTTCTTTGTACATATTTAAGATAGATAAAACAAAAAAAAAATGGTTAGAAACTAACACACTATCTATTGTTTTGATCATAATTAGACACGTATGTAACAAATAAAAAACAAAAAAAAACTTTAATAGTAAGAAGTTCTCACGTGTTTTCCTTGACCATAATTCTGATATTGTTGTTGTTATTCTTATTATTATTATTGTAATATAATTTAATTGCTTATTTCCAATTTACACATGGTAGGTTACATACGACTAAATAACTGTAAACACAAATATCGCTTTAAATTTTTTGGTGTCATGAAAAAAAAACATCATAAAAATTACCTTTGAAGGTATTATCAAACGTTAGATTAATTATTAAATCATTAGAAAGTTAAAAGCTTATGTGTTAATGCTGTATTGTGAAACATTACAATTGTTACTTGTGTACTTCGTGTTTGGTACTGATTTCAACTGATTTGTAAAAATAAAATACGATCGTTTCTAGTATATAGTTCTGAAAGAGAGCTTTTGAGGTAGTGCAAATACTTCAAAATACTCATTAATTTTCACAAATTTGGTTTATAATAAGAATAAATAGAATAGTAGGCCCATAATCATTAGGCTCATAAACTTGCTTCCTGAACAGGTGGCATTATTGTTATTAACTTCAAGTATATTTACTTGGGATCAAATTTGGATTATATGAAATTTAATGAACTTATTTTTTACATAGCCCACAAAAATAAATCTAATGGTGTTAAATAGTATGCTCTTGGTGGACAACCAACATCCCGCATTCGCGGGATTCTATCAAATCGGTTTCTCAATGAACCGATTCTTTCATTGACATGTATCACTGTCCTGTTGAAACCACAAGTCGTTAATATTTATATCATCAAATATTAAGCGGAAAAACTTGTTATCATATCTCTGTACATAATAAGTATGGAATGGCAGTTCAACAACTGCCCTTGGAATTTCAGAAGCCCAAAAGTGGTAGTTTTGTTTGTTTACGTAGCCGCACAAATGAGCTTCATTGAACCTTCATTGAACATATAACAAGAGTTGTGAACGTCATGATATCGATAAACGTAGATTTTTTGCTACACATTCTCTCACTCTAGCAGAATGTTTAAATAATCGGCTCGGTTAGGTCGACCAAACATATCGCGAATTTTACGATAATATGTTGTTTTGACTGATCCACTATTTCAAACTATAATAAAATTGAATTATTTTAATATGATTATGATTAGCTATATCCATTATTAAAGGTCGAATTTCAGATTCAGTCATAAAAGAGTGTTTAGAGCGGCCTGGCTTAATGTTTGTGCAAACACTGCAAAAAATCAATCAATCAAATGATTAAAAACTTACATTTAATGCTGTCTAATGAATTGTTACTTATGTATTTCGTGTATTAGTGATTTGTAGAAAATAAAATATGAAATTCAGATTTGGCCATCGTTTCCACTTTATAATTCTGATCGTTAACCACTAATAAATAATCCACATTTATTATCGGAAACCGATTTTCAAATAATTTATTAATAAATTATTAAAATTTCTAGATTTTATTAATTTTTTATATCCTTCCGAGCGATTATTCTGATAAAAAAAAATAACTGCTGAGCTCATCATAAATTCAAACCGCATGGATAGTGCAAACAAAACAATAGTACGTGGGTTGTGATTGAAATTTCCGTTTTGATAAATTTTTAACGATATTTTGTTTTATCGGATTTGATTGTTATTCCCATATTATGGTCATTTTTTATGCATTTTATTGATTTTACAGGCGATTGAATTCTTAGAACAAGTATTCGGTCTCTGTGTGAAATTTGTTGTTAAACATACTAGTGGTGTGGTCTACCAACTTTAAAAATATAAATTCGAAAATACAAATTTTTACCATACTTATATTTATTAAGAAAGGAATGTGATCCAGTGTCTTTGGAACACAAGCTTTTTTTTTAATCTTAAGCCCAAAACGTAAACAAAAAATTGTTACTAACGTTTTTGTGCCAATCGTTTCTAAGAATAAAATAAAAACAAAATATACAGTTTGAGATCAAGCAATAAAACTAATAAAATAATTTCCTTCCGAATATTACCGTCAAATCAACAAACCCCATTAACCGTCTTTTTACGGTTTCATTTAAGTATAACCTCGAAAAATTGATTTCAAAATATAAAAGTTTGAAGACAGCAAGACCAGTAACAAAACAAATATAAAAATGACAAATTAATTACAAAATAATTATAGTTTTTTGTCTCATACATAGTATATAAAAAAAATAATGTATACACAACTACTAGCTAGGCTATACAGATATATAAACACACATGAACTAAGAAAACAAGAATCTTAAAATTTATATTCTCTCACGGTCATAAGACAACAAAACAAAATAATTATTATGAGCTATCTGCTATATGATGATGGAATTTCAAAACATATGATTAACTTTTTTTTATTTTTTTTTTATTTTACTTGCAGGCACCGGAAGTTCACCCGCCCAAAATTCACGTAGCACTAGTCCAAATTTGAATTCATCGAATTCATTTAGCCAACAGCATAACAGCTCAGGGAATTTAAGTAGTAGTAATACAACATCGATTGTACCAACACAACAGGTGAGTTTTTGTTTTTAATTTAATTAAAATTTTTTAACAATGAATGTACAAAGGGTGATTCACAAGTCAACAGTTCTACTTGGGTACAGTGTGGCTCAAAATTATTTGTGGCTACAAATATTTGAAAATACAATCAAGAATTATGTTTGAACTTCATCTTAAAAATTTTGAATGTGCGCAAATTACTCATGAAAGTTAGAAAATGTTGGTTTGTTTCTTGGATTCGTTTTTTTTTTTCTCTCTTAATTGATTTTTAATGTTGTATATCAGCTGTTCTTAAAAATCTAAAAATCGTTGAGTTTCACCTTTATTGAAGGCGAAAACAACCCCAGTTAGCTAACCCCATAAAATGGTGGACGCGCTAAAGGAATTTACTCCTTTAGTTCGTTGTTTATGTCTGTATATAATATTCGTGCAACTGGCATATATAAATTCATTTTTGACACTTATGGGTGGATTTGGATGGAACTAGGCTTGCCACAAGTCCTCCTTTGTGGAGGACAGTCCTTTCGTAAGAAATTGCCTCCTTCCTTCACGAACACAAAAATGTCTTCCGCCAGAAAAATAAATATCATATTTTGTGGAGTTCGACCCTGGAATGTAAATAACAAAAAGAAGGACTGGAAAAGAACGACGCAGTACGATGGTGAATGTGAACGAGTAAAGATGGTCGAATGGTTATGTTAAAAGAAAATTAATAATGGAGAAGAAAGCATGTGAGTAGATTCTCGACAAGTAAACGCTATAACGGTGAAAGACCGATCTTCTTTAGCGATTATGGAAGATCTACTTCAACGTTTATTCAGAGCTAATCATTTCGCCGTTTTGGATTTATCATCAGGATATTACCAGGTAGCGATGAGTCCAGAATACTCCAGATTCAATACCCAACACCGCTTTTGTTACTGCAGATGGACATTTGAATAGGCCAATTCCCAGCTATTTTCCAGAAAATTATGAATTAAGTAGTTGACGAGACTAAAGGGAAAATAGTGGTATATAATATGGGAAAATAGAGCGGTTGTTAGATGCGATAAAGTGCTAAGGTCTGTTTCTTAACCTAGAAAATACCCATTTCTTCAACCGCAAGGTGGAATTTTTAGAACATGTGTCAGGATCGCGTGTTACACTCGGAAAAACAAAAATAGATACTGATGTAAGTTTTCCGGCTAAAGAAAAGAACTCAGATACGACTACAGTTTATGGGATTGGCGGGATTCTTTCTAAAGTTAATGAGAAACTTTACTATTGTTGCAAAACTTTGGAAGCGGTATCGCGTTTATATTCTAAATTAGGGAATTGCAAAACGTTAGCAATATAAGACCCTAATTTATCTATGGTTCCAACTTTCGCCTTCGTCGCGATGATAACTGATTGTTCGTCATTACAAACTTGTTCAACAAAATAAATGTAATACCAAAAATTTCAATATGATGGCGAAAATTAGCAGATTACGATTTTGTCATGGAATATCGACCAGGAGTTCAAATGAAGCATGTGTTGGTGCTGAGTCGGAATACAAACGGTGCGGACGAACTGATGCAGTGAACGGGCTTACTTGTTCGTAATACTGACGCAGGACGCATAAATTAGTCGTTCCTAGAATGATCGAGTGGATATTCGCCTAACAAAATCACGACTATGTGGGATATGTAGAGTTTAGAAGGCATTAAAGATGCTCCAGAGAAATTTTTTGTTTCCAAGAATGAAAATGTATATCAGCTTGCGAGTGGGGATATACAAAAGCAGTATCAGGATAAAAGGAAGGGGAATTACATCCGATTGATAAGATACCAATATCATTCAATACCGTGCATATCGGCCTGCTTGAACCATTTCCTAATACGCTTATACAAGTCTGTTGTTCCAAAGCTATTTATACAAGTCTGTTGTTCCAAAGCTATTTTTACAAGTCTGTTGTTCCGAAGCAACAACAACGAAAGAAATGGCTTAAGGAAATTATTCGAGCTGCGATTAACAATAAAGAGACATTCGAACTAGAACAATTGAAGAATTTCTATCATAGAACAATCGAACTCTATCAAAACAAAGCACATCCACTAGTTCTTGCGTGGTGCATTTTGATTCTATTGGTGTAAATTTGTATCATTTGATTTATCACCATAACCAACCTTTATTAATATTGATGCGAATTCGACGATTTTTGCCTCATAACCTCGATTAGCTCTTAAAATTCACAAGTTCTTCATAACTGATTCCTAATTATTCGTTGCTTCTTCTGTTTATAGATTATAGGGTTACTCTAACGACGTGTAATGGCCGCAAATCTCCTATCTAAAGCACGTGCATCACCCAAAAAGAGTACCATAATTTCCTCTCGTGGCGGTTTTAAATGCCGTATGAACTGTTGTACCTCCAATAGTTACCGTAGCTTTATCTGTTGATACACAGTCTAGATAAATATTTGTATGTCCGTTAGGCACTTGAATCTGTTGAAAATTTCCATGATCAACCTAATTGTGAATATCTTGTCGCATCCAGCCGGCCTGTCAAAAACAGTCGTAGTGAGGATACACCCAGGCATGGGCTCACGCAACAACAACCACGTAGTCTCTTGATTTGTCATCTCGATTCTGAGCGCAATAATATTCTTCGATGATGAATTGGAAATAATTATTTAAAATGAACGAATTCATAGAAACGTTGGCCACTTTTCTGTGTGTGTGCTACTTTTGTCTTTTATTGAACACGCGGGGTCTTGTTATGCCAAAGTGAATGATGTTAATGTACTCTTCAACTGAAAAGATCTCATAACTATGGTAAAAATTATCATGGTTTAAAATATGAGAGCAGACAAAACTTACAGATTATATTTCATTCAAACGTTTCCCCAGACACAAAACGATTTCAAATTATCATGATTCAGTCTGCTAATTCTTACATTTTGTTAAATTGCTGCCATTAGATTCATTCTTCTATTTTATCCAAAGACTAACTTAAGGCCTTGATTTCCACCTTCATATTTTCATAGATGCATACCACGCATGGAATTCGTGAAAACACTATTTTCTGAATCCGTCCTTTTGTCACATTATTTGACTTAAAAAACTTGTCAATATGCTCAATTGACATATAAAATACCGACACCAACTTCTTTATCACTAACACTAGCATCTTTTTTATGTTTTTCGTGTTGCAAATAATACAGGCTGATTGTTCTAAACATAGTTTATGGTGATAATTTCGTCCTGTTCCCGTTATAATCCTCCATAGTTATGTATACAGCAACAAAGTTTGTAAGACACAAATTGCAAATCTACCCTACGTTACAGAGTTGAAAGGAGCAGCAAGGAAACCGAAACGCCTAGCATATTAAATATAAATCAAATTAAAAGTATCAAGAACATCAAATAACCAAACGGCAAATGTACTTGAAATTATAAAAAATCAGTTGTAAAATTCAAACCTAATAAAGTTTGGACTCCGCAACATCATCCTCAACTACCTAACCCGCTGCGTAATTTTGAAAACGGACATTGTAATAAAATTAATTCAGAAAATACCAACGTTATTTTGGTTTCCAGACCTAGAAAACTCATTTGACACTACTTGAAATAAAGGAGTGTTTTTTAAACTAATCAAAATGAAATTTGGCCCGCATCTTGTAGGAACCATACATTTCCCTCTAAAATCAGATTTTTCCAAGTAAGGTAAGAAATTAACAGATAAACAAAATAAAAGCAGAAACTCATACTATTCAAACAATACAGAACAGTTATACCATTAAATCCTTAGTATATGCTAACTTAATGCTTTGTCGAGCACTCTGACGATGATATTTTATTATCTTGTTGAAATCATCCCCACCACTATCATTTTGTAGACTAATCCAAAAATATTGTAGCACATCAACTTGACCTTTCCTTTAAAATATTTGACAGTAATACATATGTTTATTGATAACAAAACTGTTATTTCAAGTCGAATAAAATTTATGTCTTTTATTGATGGTTTCTTATCTTAATCTTATGTATAATGATTCATCGAACATGAATTCTGTATTGTTTGTTTGCTAAACAACGAAGCTATAAATCGATAGTTAAATATACAAAAAAAAATGTAAAGAACTCACTTGTCAACTTTTTGTCACATTTTAAATCAGGTGAATCGTCGTCGTTTGTGTGATTCATTAAAATCAAAAAAAAAAAAATCAATAAAATTAATTTAAATATTTTACCATTTTATTTTAGCCGAGTGTAACGACATTTAAAACAGCAATCGTGAACGGGAACACAAATCACGTTGGCGTCACTGACGCCGCCATCATGCCAGGTGGTACAGTTGCAACTCCGGGTACACCAAATTCAAAAGCAAAGGTAATAAATAATATTTTCGTTTTTTAATTAAATAATAAAAAAAAATATGTATGTTAATTAATACATAATCAATATTTGCATACATCCATCTATAATTTGTTTAAAATTTAAATGCATAATTAAAAAAAATTTCATAATACTGCTGCCAGTAACAGTAATTAAAATTATTGAGATGTTTTTCAATAATCTGTACAAATTTCGTATCAAAATGCCCTTAATTAGCTTATATAAGGTTTTAACGTAATGTGATGGCGAGAAAGTTACTTTAGTTGAATTGCAGTAATCAATTGCAGTAATTACATACATACTTGTAATTTGCACATTTAACACCCATTTATTTAACTTTTACTTATCTTCTTGGAAAATGTTTGTACAATATAAAAAACCCTATCATTGCAATCATCTGCAAATCGCACAATAATTTACAAACATTTAAATATAATATGTAGTGGCAACAATCACGCAAATTTATTTATAAGCATCAATGACTATATACTACTGTCTTTTTGTACATGCATTGTGTCTATGTCCACTAGCCCTAATTAAATGTTTATATGTTTCATGCACATTAATTTCGTTAACACTACAGTGACACAATGAATTCATATGCGTGCAAATTTACTACGTAATATATTTATATATATATATATATATATATATATATATATATATATATATATATATATATATATATATATATATATATAAACTGTATGATAAGAAAAATGGTTTTCTCACCGATTACAACGTAGAATTGGAAAGAAAATTTACGCTTTTAGCGCGGACACCATAAATTCCAATTTCGGAAACACAAATGTACTATATTAAAACTTGGAATCATTGAAACCGTATGTTTAAAGGCAAATTGGTATTGACATATCGTCCATAAATTCATGATGACCTACTCGATATCTAATAGTGGTCTGTGGCTCAAGCGTTACCGTGTTTGTTATAGTTGGCTGTCATTTGGGTGGTCCAGAATGTTTTCGAAAACGAACTATTTCCAAGGGTTTATCTAGCCAAATATATATACCAGCTTTTGTGGAACAGTTGATTTAATTTTATATTATAATTAATCGGCGTTAAACCGGCGTTTAATGTAAAGATTGCTGTGTTACTAGGCGACTTTCGGCAATTTCTACCATAGTCATTAGAAATGAATCCCTCGTCAACAAACAAAATATCTCACATTCTTAAATATTTGAATTAAAACGCAATATGCGAGGTGCCTCCTTTGCTTGAGTTTTTTATATGGCTTTTAGATATCGGTGATATTAAAATACCTCCGTAACCCAATATTCACTTGAAATTCCTAATTGTTTGGTATCAAACGACACCGATATTTTTGGTCACAATTTACCAATACATTTAGCGAAACGCTCAATTCTTTGCCTTAAAAAACAAATATGTTCGTCAAAAACGATGTGTTACGAGTGAATATTCCATTAAAATTTGCAAAAATTTGATTTGGGAAATGCTTTGTACATTCTCCATGCATGGCGATGTCATGTTAAAAGCACCTTACGGATCATGGATCATGTTTCGGTAACAATATCTAACAATTCTTGGTAAATTGATCGATCTGGAATTTCTGCCGAAACTATTCTATCAACTTCTTCTGGGCGGATTAAAAAATCGAGCCAAATCAAAATATTAGCATGAGGCAAACCTCGCTTTTGTCACTCAGACGAGTACATACAGCAATGTGTGTTACCGAAAATCGAATATTTTACGATCAAATCAATCAATAATTTAAATTTTTTTTGAATCAGTAATCTCATGACGATACATTGGTTGTTGGCCTGGCAATAGAAAAGTTTGCATTTAATCCCATTTATGATTACGTGTAAATTAAACTCAAAGTTGCTTCCATCGGACGTGTGATGGTGAGTTTTTGTTACTCTAAACGACGTCATTTGGTAGCAACAATTGAATTTGCGTATCTTCCGTAAAAACAATTTTGAATCGTCTGATGTGCTAGCTAAAAGATTCAGATGGAGTGGTAAGAGGTGGCAGTACAGTTTTGTCGCAAGTGATCGCTTCTTGTCTCGCATCGCTTCTCGCGTCCTCTCTGGCCTCAGCCTTAAGGTTTGACCTTTTTCGCGGCATTTTACTAAAAATAATAATAATACACAAAATGATACACAGCAACTTAGTTTTAACAAATTAAAAATGAATATCGATTCTTGACTATCGGGATCAAAACGATCCTATCTTTTAAGCTTCAATTAATCATATGCATTCACAAAATTTCATTGAACATCGTGACACGTGCTTTTTATATATGTATTAAGATGAATTAACCCTGTTGCAAAAATTTTGGTGTTGCATAGTTTTATTAAAAAAAACTTTACTAATTTGGATCATTTTAATTATTTTATTTAAATTTAGTCTGCCCCCTCTCAATTTATTATGACCTCAATTAAATTCTATGGGTATTTTACTCCACATATCAACAATCCTTCTCTTGCAATCCCAAATGTTGCTTGCTTCGTCCATTTTATATTATGTTCAAATCCGGGCTTTGCGGTGGCCAATTTATGCGTTGTTGTTCCAAATCATTTAAAAACTTGGGCATAACCAAACCTTTGTACGCATTGGCCTACTGAAGTATAAAATCAAGTCTAATCATTTTTGATCCAACTGCCAATGCTGCAATGAAATTAGCCACATGAGAGACATAATCGTATGGGCCGCCAATTGCTAAACATTTCACAGCACTGAACATGGTGTCTAGCAGAGTCAGAGAGATAATCACTTGTAGTCGATGTTCTTTCAACTAACACAGTAAAACATAAGAAACCGTTAATGCAAACTTTATGATTTGCTAAATGGTTGGTGAGCCAATTAAAATATGCTAAGTACATAATTATCATTTTGGCCGAGGGCATCTCGTACAATTAAATCTCGCTAATTAAAAAAATAATAATAATTTTATAATTTAATTAAATTAATTCATAAAATAAACAAATCAAGGTTTTGGTTTAGTATTAATTCGTTTGTTTATTTAATTTAATGCAAATCAATCACACCAATTTTTTATTTTTTTTTTTTATTTGTAGGATGCATCACCTCGTGTTAAAACGGTTGTGGCGCTGTATCCATTTAAAGCGATCGAAAATGGTGATCTGTCATTGGAAAAGGTAAGAAATCTTTTTTTTTACTAAATATTTTTTTCATCAATATAGTAAAGTAGTTTATCCGAATTCAATAAATGATTCCATTAAATTTAATTTCTTCAGAATGCCGAATACGAGGTCATTGATGATTCGCAGGAACATTGGTGGAAGGTAAAAGATCAACATGGTAACATCGGCTTCATACCGAGTAATTATGTAAAACCGCGCGAATTACTTGGCTTAGAAAAATATGAATGGTATGTGGGTGACATGTCACGGCAGCGTGCTGAATCTCTTTTAAAGTCAGGCGATAAAGAAGGTTGTTTTGTCGTACGAAAATCATCAACAAAAGGTTTATATACATTATCGTTGCATACCAAAGTACCACAATCGCATGTCAAACATTATCACATAAAACAAAATTCACGTGCCGAATTCTATCTGTCGGAAAAGCATTGTTGCGAAACTATACCCGATTTAATAAATTACCATCGACATAATTCGGGCGGTTTAGCATGTCGTTTAAAATGTTCACCGTGTGATCGTCCTGTACCACCGACCGCTGGATTATCACACGACAAATGGGAAATTCATCCATCCGAATTAATGTTACTCGAAGAATTAGGTTCGGGACAATTTGGTGTTGTGCGACGTGGTAAATGGCGTGGTTCAATCGATACGGCTGTTAAAATGATGAAAGTTGGCACAATGAGTGAAGATGATTTTATTGAAGAAGCAAAAGTTATGACGTATGTA
Organism: Tipula confusa; assembly: GCA_963556175.1. NCBI lineage: Eukaryota > Metazoa > Arthropoda > Insecta > Diptera > Tipulidae > Tipula > Tipula confusa. The sequence goes on from OY744475.1 coordinate 4,249,142, forward strand.
TTTTATTATATTACGTAATTAATTAATTTTGAATCTAACTATAAGCAAAATTACAGAAAATTACAACATCAAAATTTAGTACAATTATATGGAGTTTGTTCGAAACATCGTCCGATTTACATCGTAACGGAATACATGAAACATGGATCTTTGCTTAATTATTTGCGACGACATGAGCAATCGCTAATTGGTAATATGGGTTTATTATTGGATATGTGTATACAAGTGTGCAAAGGTATGTCATATTTGGAACGTCATAACTACATACATCGTGATTTGGCTGCCCGGAATTGTCTTGTTGGTTCTGAGAATGTAGTTAAGGTAGCGGATTTTGGTTTAGCACGTTATGTCTTGGATGATCAGTACACAAGTTCTGGTGGTACAAAATTTCCTATAAAATGGGCACCACCTGAGGTTCTCAATTACACACGATTTTCATCAAAGAGTGATGTGTGGGCTTACGGTAAGTGTTTGTGATTAGAAACAATATTTCGATTTGATTATAACATGTTTAAATTTGTTGTTTATTTAAGGTGTTCTTATGTGGGAGGTATTCACTTGTGGTAAAATGCCGTATGGTCGTCTAAAAAATACCGAGGTAGTAGAACGTGTACAACGTGGTATAATTTTGGAAAGGCCGAAAGCTTGTGCTAAAGAAATTTATGATGTAAGTATATGGTGACTTTTTTTATAAAAACAACTTAATAAATTTCCTTTTTATTTCCATAGATAATGAAAAAATGTTGGGCACACAATCCGGAAGATCGGCTCTCATTCCGTTTATTAAAAGAATTATTAGCGCTGGTATCACAAGGCCTCACCGATTAGTCAAACAACCTATTTTTAATTAATTATATATTGTTTTATAAATATTAAAAATTATTATTATCACTATTATTATTATCATTATTATTATTTTATTATTATTACTACTATAACTATTACTACTACATACTATGATCATATCGAATCACTAAAAATAAACTCTATATTTTTATCTCATAACGGTTACGATTTTCTTGCTGGGACGAGAAAATGTATATTTTGTATTTTTTCTTTATTGTTTTAATTAAACCACAAAAATTAAATTCATTTTAAATAAATGATGGAAATTAATTTTGTTCAAAAACATAATATATAATACATATATTAATTTTAAAATAAACAAAAAAATCAAAACAATTCCTCCATTTATTTCGCGCCAATAAAACAAAAAAAAAACGTAAAATAAGACTGATTTTCTAATAATTAAAAAAAAATAAAACAAAAATAATTTTCGTTTTTAATTTAAAATGAATTTAATAAAAAAAAAATATTATATATATATATATATATATATATATATATATATATATATATATATATATATATATATATATATATATATATATATCCATTTAACTTACGAGTATCTTATAATAAATAATAAATAAAAGTGATAAAATTATATTTTAATCTTAATTTAAAAAATATTTTTCGGTTTCAACAAAATTATTATACAAAAAACATTAAATAAAATGATTTTTGTTTATGTATTTTCTGAGTTTTATTAGAAAAAAAAAATAAAAATTAAAAATAATAAAATTATGTTGATCCCTAAATATATTTATAATATAATTTATACAAATATGTATTTAGATAAAAAAATATTAATAATTAATTAACATTTAAATTTGGATATTATATAAATAAATTACGTAAATAATAATCGCCATTTTTTATTATTATTATTATTATTACAATTAATATATTTAAAAAATATTAATCAAAAGCAAAACTATAAAAAAATATTGTTATTCGCGCCTGCATTTTTATCTAAATAAATTTATTGAAACAGCCACACAAAATGAAGAATATCTGAATTTATAATTAAGATTAAAGTTACCTAAAAAAAATTATCTAAGGATGAACAAATTTTGTACACGAAATAATTTATGATACGCACAAAAACTTCCAAATAATGAATTAAGAATAAATAAAATAAAATAAAAAAGCAAATTACAGTCAGCCATTTTTTAAATTAATAAATTATACATACTTAATAACAATAAATACTAATGGTTTTCAAATCGACCCAACTAAGCGAACGGGGATTACTTTGCTTATGTTGTATGGATTGAACAAATCGATTGAAAACCATTAATAATTAATTAATTTCCATATTTTGTTTTTTACATTATTTTATAAGAATGTTTTTTTTTATTATGTACGAATAATAATATTAATTGATGATATAAAACAAGAGAAATAAAAATATTTGTGTGATTTAATTTTTTAATTGATTTATATTAAAATTAGTTAAGAGTATTATATCTATATATATATACATTATATATTTATATATATATATATATATATATATATATATATATATATATATATATATATATATATATATATATATATATATATATATATAAAAATTGCGAAAATAAATATACATACAATGATAATTATAAATTAGTTTTGTTTTAATTTGTTTATTTTAGACCATTTAGTATTATACCTTTTCGATGTGAAACGTCCATTTCGGTAGGTAAAGCTATTAAAAGATAGATGGCACTTGAAATTATTTATAGGGGAAAGTCGTGTTCAAAATATGTACCTTAAACCATTCTGTTCAAGAAAAAGTAAATTGATGTACTGATTTACTAAACATGGACAAGCAACCAAAACAATCTTTTAATCAAAGCGGCAACGCCAAGAAATTGGTAAATACAGATAAAGTGGGAATACGAATAGGAGTATTTGATAAGCTTGCTCTGTAAAAATAATGGTCACCACACGTAAGAGTGGTCCGATTTTGATGACTGATAACATAATCGAAAGCTATCGACATTAGTATTCATACTGCTATAAAATCTTCATTTTTTCACAAATCATTTTTAATCAATAAAATTCGGAAAGGTTAGCAAGGCGGGTCATTTAATTGTTTGAGATAAATTATTGATTTTTGAAAGTTATAATTAAAAAGTACGCCACTAGTACAATTAACCAGTACGCCACTGTGATTCCGCCATTCCTTAATGCAAAAGAATATGACACCTAGCTAAACATACAGTTTCAGCAATGGAGAACTTTTTATAAGCTAAGAACTTTTTACTGATTGATGTGTTAATTCTTATGCAAATAGTTTTATAATTCGTTGTGTTAGTAATTTGGAATTTCCGTTCAATGATTCTATTTACTTGTTGAATAAATTGAGCGACACCACTGTGACAAATTTCCATGTGACATACATCCAAAATATTCACCAGATGAGTATATGTGTGACTTTGTGCCTTGTTTACGATGATGATAAGCATAACTGAAATAATTTCAATGATCGTAGCAGGGGAGATATTTCCATACTGCTTTGAAGTTTATAGTAATTTTAAACTAAATAAAGAATTCGGTGATAATAAACATCCTATAAAAGGACTGCATTTGGCCGGAAATTTATCTGCTACTCATTTTGATGTATTATACGACATCCAAAATCAGGGATCACCAACATTTATAGCATCTTTTTCTGGCTGCAAAAAAGGAGTTAAAAAACGACAACTTAATTCAATTTTAACACAAATATGAATGAATATATATTTAGCAGTTACTTCAGCAAGGATGTCAAGCAACCACTAGCAAGGTTTTATAGAAATAGGGGACAGATTGAGAAGATTACAGAAGTAAGGGAAAGCTAAAAACCAATTAAATACCTCCCACCCCCGTAGTCCAGTATGCCTAATCCAGCAGCTCTGGAAACTGACTAGGATTCAATGGATATAAATATCGAACATTGCCTATCGTACACGGCCACGAATTGAAAACTGGAACTTAAGAACTCTAATAGCACAAGTAGAAGAGGAAATGTAGCAATATAGCATCGAAATATTAGGCATTAGCTAAGTAAGATGAAAAAACAGTGAGGATCTAATTACGATTACAGGTAACTTACAATCCTAACCGACAGGCCCGAAATTCCAGTAAGCAGCCGCAAATACTACAATTAGTCAAAGCTACGCATCTACGGAAGATGCTGATGACATAATAAAAGATGAAATCAATGAGCAGTTGCAGCGATAATATCTAGTGCACACCGGAATAACCAACCAACGAAACTAGCACAGTTGCTGGAAAATTGTCTTAAATAGAAGAAGCCACAACCATGACAGCCACTCGAGTATTCGGATAAAAATTAAGGAACGCCGCCAACTTAAGCAACAATTGTGTCATCAAACTACGGCAAAAATATAAAGTCACTACGAAGATACAACTCAATAGCTAATGAAAATGGCACGGAGTGATCAGCAGCATACAGAAACATACGCACGTCATCATCAATGCGTCAGAAACGTTACCGGAAAATGTACCATCATTCCACAAATTATTGGGATGCCACAGATCAAACTCTTAACTCCAAAAAATCAACAGCTAAACAGGTGGAAAGAACTCTTCAAAGATTACCGCATAGACACTGAAGAAAATGATGCACTTCCAGATGGAAACTATAACGAAACAATCAACACGCATCCCCAACGGAGACGAAAATTACAAGTACTATAAAGAAGTTAATGAACAAAGTTGCTGGATCAGACCTACAACAGCAGCATTGGTTCTAATATTTCTATTATAAGAGGAAATTTGGAGCACAAGTAAGCTACCAGAGAGATAGAAATAGAAATAAGAGAACTTAAGAGAATGCAAGAATTGGAGAGGAATCTCCCTCCTTAAACATTATAATAAAAGTATTGGCTATGATCATCCTAGAGCGTATGTCTCCTATAACCAACAATCACATACGAATGTATGGCTTTAGACCTGGAAGGAGCTGCACATCAATAAAATTCGAGTAATAATTGAACAATCTAACGAACAGAACTCATCGCTGCACGTTCGACTCGCTTATTATGAGCGCAATTTGGAAGGCCATTAGTGAAATCGGCATTCCAAGGAGAATAATTGAAGTCATCAAATGGGACACCTCCGCATTATCCAGAAATACAAAGCTACGAATGTTCAATACCTATGTAAAATCAGTGCTACTTTATGGTTGTGAAACATGAAAAACAGGCCAAAAATCACAGGAAGACACCGCAGGGCATGTATTTGTAAATAAATGCCCTAGGCAATAAGATTATGTAATAAAATGTAAATAAGATGCTTTTGCCCAAACAAAATTTTACTGAAAACAAGGCAAATCGATATAATTAGGTAACGAAAATGGTAACGAAGTAATTAGGTAACGAAAATGGAGATGGATAGCACACAGACTTCGAAAGCCATAAAGTGACATTACCAGGATGTAATTAGAATGAACCTCACTATAGGAAAGGGGAACATCGGAAGACAACTGATGACATGAAAAGAAAAATGTTAACTGAAGCGAAACAACTATAGTTAAGACGTGGGGTGAGTTAAAGACAATAGCCTCCAATAGAGTGAGATGGTCCAATCTAGAAGACGCAGTCAAAAAGGTGGAAAAATGAGTTAATTAAGTAATTCAAGAAGGAGTTCAAAACGAGGTAGATGAAATATACAATAAGTGTTTAATATCGATTGATGATGCTGTTATGACATTAGGGGTAATTGATTTGAAACAGTATAGTTTACCACCACCTACAAGAAATGAAGAACGTTTAGACAACATTTGTATATTTGAGAGAATCGAACTATGACTCAGAAAAATTAGATCAAACTGTAAGAACTAACGAGGAATTCAAATTTACCTTTAAATTTAAACTGGGTTGTATTTTCAAAGTGTGAAATTTCTAAGCTAAAAAATATTGGTGACATTTTGAAAGATTGTTAAACTTTTGTTTGGGATGAAAGCAAAATTATGCATAATGGTGGTTTTGAAGCTTAGCACATTAAATAAGATTTAAACAATATTTTTTCTTTAAGGGAAGAAGGCCACGTTTTGATGGATATTTTGGGCTTTATAAACAGTTATACAAACAGGCGCTCGAGCTGACGAGGTTAAAGTCAACTTTAACTATATTCAAAAAGCACAAACTAAATATATATATATATATATATATATATATATATATATATATATATATATATATATATATCCATAGTGGCGCTATAATTAACACGGGGTCTAGCTTACATCATGCTAGACTTACTGTATATAATTCATATAGCTCTATATCGATTCTGCTCCCCAACTGCTGGCTTTCGTTGTATTAAATAGCGTTATCTGACAGAAAATTACAGTTGTTAACACTACTATCCTAAAAATTGTTGATAAGATCTCGAACGTATTTCACGTAATCTCTAATCGACGATTTGCTATAAAAATAAATTATGTTTAAGCTTTTAATTTACCATACGTTTTCAATGCACTTTTGAACTATAAGTAAACGCGATGCAATATCCGCAAAACACCATCAATTTTGTTTACGTGGTCACAAGTTGTTAGTATACACTACTAATTCAACTTAAGATTTAATTAATTAACGATAACCCTTACAGTAAAGGTTATTGAATTAGAAACGCGTCTTCAATATACTCGTATGATGCGAGAAGAAAATCTAATGAAAATTCGATTGACGCACATAATTTAATCGTTTAAATTGTAAGTTGATATTATTACGATATATAAGCTAAAGTGCTAACCAACAAGTCACATAATTCCAATTGATGGAAACTCTTACTTGTGTACTTTGCACTCTTGCAATTCGTCATCACATCAATAAATTTAAAAATAAAATTATCGCGTAGATAAATTTGATTCTCAATTCAAAATAAAAATTACATAAGACAAATAACATCTTATATATTATGTATGCATAATATATCAAGAGGTCTTTGTAAGGTCATTGTTGTTATCGTTTCGAGTGTGCCATATTGTGCCAGACAGTAATTCATAAATAAATTATCATCCGATTTTTTTTTTTTTTTTTAATCACTCCACACCAAAAGTTTGATAATTATTGTCACGCGACATATTAAGGTTTTGATTCGTAATTTGTTCAAACTAATTTAAAAAAAAAAAAAAAGCTAAGATTAACCTATTGACTGATGTGCGAATGTTGTGAAAAGTTGCGCAACCAATCTAGTATATAATAGAAATCTTAATTTTTTTCGTTATAGCTCCGTATCAAGATTATCGGTCATTGAAATATTTCCGCGCTTTAATTGCGGGTTTGAATTAACAATCAATTAAAATTATATAATTTCCTGATTATTTGTTTTTATTTATTCAAGGTCATCTACCTGAAAACGTCTTGCATTGTAAGTTTAAAGTTTAACCTAAAAAAATTATGAAAATTAATCTCAGTTCTTAAAACTTTGCAAACAATCTATGACAAGTATTCTTGATATAGTGGACAAAAATTTAGTTTGGGCTAAATCACATAAACAAAAATTGACATTTTACCAAAAGAATATGACTTGCGCTTTTTTAATTCTATATTTAACTAATGTGCTAATGCTTCGCTGTTGACTAGTCAAGCTAAGTTCAAAAATTTAACCTTGTTTATTATGGTTTTACAGATATGCGGGTCTTTGCCTAAGATGAGGCTAAATATAGAAAATAATCAAAATTGATTATTTTTAAGTTTCATTAAGCCAAAGTATTGTAAACTGACTTAGCTGTAGAGTTCGATTTCGATTAGAAGACTTTGTCGTTGTTAGCAGTGTAGGTGCGATTTCACACTTAATAATCATATTTGTTCTAAAATATGTTTTTACACTTCTTGTTTTTTTTTATGTTTTTTATTCAAAGGCAAAATGATAAGCCCATTTAGGCTGTAAAATTTACGCCGCTATTCGAAAATTGCCAAAATCCAGAAATCGCATGATGGTTAGCCCAATAAAACTATGAAATTTAGTCAATGGTAGGTGACGTGGTATTTGATAAAAGCGACAATCGAGCAATATTTCCGTAGTACTTTCCGTACTCCAAATTAAGCAAAGACACAAAATTAATATAGTGGCAACAATACCATTTTTCATCTCTTTGTCGGTAAATAAATTTTGTATCGATATATCTTTGACTTTTAATGTCATAAATTGAAAATATGTTCATGAGGTAAGTTACATGTTGTTAATTTTTATACAAAATAATAATTATTTAAATTTTACCTTAATATAATTTAATATTTTTAGTTTATTTTAACAATCAATATTCTTATGTGCATTTTAACATTTTCTCAATAAAGTTTCATTACGGGAAACTAACAAAATGTGAATTTGTGTACACATAAAAAATGGGGTAGTATTTTAGAGCATATTATATCATTTTAGATATATTTATGCCTTCAAGATTTATAGAAATGCCTATCACATGTGACGAGGACTTCTGATTTAATTAAAATATGGCTGCAATTGCATAGGACCGTTTGAGAAAACAAAGCAGATCGACCAGCTAAAATTATATACAATAAGTATAAATATATGTAGTTATGATAAAAAATCGTATTTATTTTGATTTCGAAAAGTTTTCCACTAGAGCACGGTAACCTACCTTCTTTTCGGTTGGAAGCCAGTGTAAATTGCATACTAAAAAGTGTAAGAAAATATTACAGAAAATACTACGGATAAAATTCTAATTTCGCACGGAATTCTATCTAGTTTCCATTTTTTTCTCTATCGCACATTGACTATTCCAATGATGGTCGCATAAATTCCAGGGAAATTATATCTTAGAATTCGGAAAAACCGAATTTATTTTATTGATTTTTCGTATAAGTCGTTTTATTAGTAACACAAATAAGAATTCTGACTATTTATTGTCGTACGTTTGGGTAAATTCTAAACTAGCCATACTAATTATTTATTTTAAAAACAAACTATAATCAAATACGAAAAATTACATGCATTGTCCAAAAAACATTAGTTCACGTTAAATATAATACTGCTAAATTAATGTATTATTGACTTTGAATGTTAAATAAATAGATACTGGATTTTCTAATGTCGCAAAAACAAACGAAAAATGTTTTAAACTTATTTAAACAACAGATTTTATACTGGGTGTAATATTCACTTTAGTACACAATATAATTCGGTTTTATAAAGATAGTAAGTTTACAAAATAAAGTCAAATTTAAAGAAGTTAATTTTCGATTCCAAGTAAAATTAACTAAAGTCGAACCTTTCAAACATAATAACCGTATTTAGTACTTGAAGTTGAGATGCATAATATCTTCGTTAAATATTTATAATTTTAAACTATAATGATTATGATATAATGATTACTTTAAATTGCCAATTGTTTCTTTAAATTAATTTTTTGTGGTAATTCTAATGCAGTATTTGCTTCCTGAAATCCATCATTATCGTTTTTGGTTGGAGTTTTTGATATATTAGGTAATTTTATACTATGTTTACACCAGTACTTTAAAACATACTTTAATAGTATAATACTATTATATTATTAAAGTATTTTTCACGTTCAGTTTACACCACATAATATTATTTTGGTATTTTGTGGTGTAAACCCTTATTATAATACTTTATCGTTTTGACAGATGATATTCTAATTTAATTAATTTATTATTAATCTAATATTATAATTATTATAATATAATGTAATTATATAATCAATTAATATAATTATAAATATAATTTGTTTACTATTCTTTTCAAAATATTAATAAACAAATTACAAAAGAAAATCAATTCTTAATCCATGACAATTAAACAACAACAAAATATTACCTCAATACTTTTTTGATACATACTTTATTCAAGTAGCAAAAAAGTATGGACTAAAGTATTATAGTATTATACTTTGCGTTTACACCATTCGTACTTTTTTGGTAGCTACTTTTAAAGTAGTGGTGTAAACATAGTATTAATCTTAGTACTAAAAGTTCGATGTCGAAAAAAGGATATATAACCATTGTCTTTTTCTTCGATTTGTTGAGTTTAGGTTTTGTCATCCTGTTTTAAAATACGATTGCCAGACAGAGTGTTATAATTGTAAATTTAGCTTAAAGTATTCTATATTCTAAATTTTAATTGTAAAGTTAACTTTAAGGCATGTCCCGCTTACAAATATAAAGAAATTTAACAAATTACACTTTCTCCAGTACTCTTTATTAGAGCAAATTGTTCAATAAAAATTTAATGGATCAGATATTTTTTACAGAATTAAAATATATTGATTAAAAAATAAGAGTAATTTCTGCATTTAAAAAATTTGATTGTAGACAAAAGTTATCTTTTGGTTCGAGCCATGGTTGGAGTGTCCGAAATAGTTGTCATTTTTAGTACTTAAATTTTAATAACGCAAATTCCCATCGTGTAAAATAACTTTATAAAAATTATTAGGTATAAGTTTTCACTAAAATAGTAAAATATTAAAAAAATTAGAATGGGTATATCCAGCGCACGTAGAGTCTACCAAAATTTCGTAGATTTTACATATCTACATGCGTGAATACAAAATATCCAGTAAAAAGTATGTAGAGACTATTACTTGTTTTTTCTAGACCGCAACCCAATATGCAATTTGTCCAAAACCAACACGATAATTTATTACAATCCAAACAAAATCAAAAATTTTAGCAAAGGTAAAAACCAAAAAAAATCTATTCATCAAATGTAGACAAGAATTTGTAGTCTACGTAAAACAAGTAGACTCTACATATTTTTTACTGAAATACTTTGCATTCAGCGCAAGTAGACATGTAGAGTCTACGAACATTTGGTAGGCTCTACGTGCGCTGGGTATGCCCAATCTGATTATTCGCATGTCAAAATATATATATTATTATAAAGGCTTTATATAAATATTATTATAAAGGCATGTCAAGTCGAAACCTACAGTGATGCTATTTTGAAAGTCATCGAAGACAACAACCTCCAAAAAATCTATAAATTATTCCAACGCATGTAGAGTATACTAGGTGAGATTAGTTTACATTATAGACTGTCTCAATTGTAGACTATACGTGCGCTGGATACACCCAATATATTTGATAAGAAACACTTTATTACTTTCGTAGTTATACAATTCTTAAAGCTTAGTTGAGGCCTGAGCAAGTCCAATCCGGGTTTTGTCAATTATTATAGTTAAACAAAAATGAGTATAAAATGGAGAAACAAATTTGACTGCTAAAGTTAGTTTTTGATGGAATTTTAATAATAGTTTTAGTACTCAAATTTCGGTGTCGAAAAAGGATACAACCATAGTACTAAAACTCAATTTCCAAACAGATTGTGGTAAATGAAAATTAATTAAATTAAAATATTCGCAATCCATCCTAGTGGAACTATAGGTTAAGTAATGAAAAACCCGATTCTTACATATGTAAAGGTGTTAAATTTTGCTTGTTAAACTAATTTTAAAACATGTCCAGGTTTTAAAACATCAAAACATAACATAGCTAGAAAATAATGTAGGAAAAATGTAAGTTCTGATTTATGGCCGGTGCCCGTAATGGTAGATATTTTTTTAAGTTTACACATTTTGATGACGAGGATTCAATGATGGAAATAATAAGTTTTAATGTTTTGGTTGCCTTCTATAATCTACCTAAATCTTGCCGACTAACTTATCAAACAGGACACAAAAAAAGATAGTAATTGCGATGCAAAATTAAAATATCATCACAGAGAGAACGAGAAAACAATAACATATTTTGCCATCTTTGCGTTGTCAACCGCAGAAACAAAGTTAAAATGCTACAAGTTTTTGGTTCAATTTACTATAAACCAAACAAATAAACAAAACTAATCCGACTTCACTTCATTTTCAAAGTATTTTTATTGCTATCTTTTATTAGCATATTCGGCGTACGCCAAAAATACTTTGCACTGTTAATCGGCTTTAACCTAGAAATAGGTAATGATACAAAATTAATAGAATATTAATTAAAATTTATAAACTATTTTAAATATTATTAATTATGAATACAGTTTTGTCGTTGAATAAAAAAAGGAAATTCTTTATGTTTTATGTAATATCAGTTCTGTGTTTTTGCACCGAGCGGACAAACCCAATTTACTTTGTTCTAAAATCAATTTTTCCTTATGTTATAAATGTAGTACATTTAGTAAATTACTTTAATATGTAGTTTTTAAATAGTAATATTCTGATATGAATATTTTCGTAAATTAATAAAACTTTAGTAGATTTCATAAAACCATTCATTCTGTGAGATTAAATCAATTTTGAAAATATCATGTCGTTAATTATATATACAGTAAAATCTCTTAAATCAGACCACCTGCGAGACCATTTGAAGGTTTTCCGAGGTGGTCCGATTATAAAGAATAATAAACAAATCTAGCTTAAGCCTTTTTTTGGCTGTTATATGTAAGTTTAAATTTTAGACTTCTCCATTAATTCGCCACATCCGGCCGAACCTTTTAGAAAGGTCTCACTATAGATTTCTTAGTTACACTTGCGGTTTGCTAACACCCAATTTCTCGATAAAATTATTTCTTTGTACTACGGAATATACGGCCATAATAAAACTAACTCGTAGGTCAGGACATAGTGAATGCTCCAATCTGTGATTGATTCAATTAAAGGGTGATTCGATTAGAAGGTTTTACTGTATATGTTTGACCTAATTTGTATTTAAAGGTTTTCTAAATAATAAAAAAAAGTTAATTGCTTAACTTATCGTATATGCAAATATGAAATGTAATAAATATTCACAAATAACTTTGTTAATTGATTGTACTAAAATATGATTTGTTTACTTCCTTAAGTTAATTAATTTTTATAATCTGATGAAAAGTTTAAACATGTAAATTTAAACGTTTACAAATAAATTAAACTATAGAAGACCTCTGGGCAATTGCAAACTAATTTATTATTTACTCGTATGGCAGTTAGTTGTATTGGATCGTTAGTCATCTTCCATAGCAACCTGCCACTATAAGTGTGCCACTATATGTTTATGACATGTTTAAGGTAAAAAAACTATTTGTACTTTTATATTTGATTTGGATGTCATTCTGGAAAAAACAACATATACAGTTGTCCTTGAGAGAAAACTGGTTGTGACAAATCCGTATTAGAAACTGCAGTCTTCGTAATGTAAACGGAATATTGTTGTCAGCAGAAGGCAATTTAATTCTTGGAATTTCATTCACTTTTGTTCTTCCTATCAAGACTTTAGCAAATAGTTGCTTTCCAATCGACCAACCGCAAGCACTTACAAGTGCTTGGTTGTGTGTCTTTACAAAGATAATTATTTAAAACTGGTCTTATTGAATTTTTAACTGTCGAACGGTTCAATACAGACCCACCTACTGATAAAATGATGGGAAATTGTTTCTAACTGCTCATGAAAAATAGCTAGAACAGTAGCGAGTAGCTCAAATTTAGCAAAGACTCACACCGAAGTACTTGCAAGTGCTTGCGACGGTCGATTGGAAAGCAACTAAAGGGTGGTTAAATTTCAAGGGCCGATGTTGATTTTGAATAAAACACAAATTATTTAGGAAATTATTGTCAATTCTTTTTATTATGATAATATGGTATGGTTTAATTATGTATGGAACAAAATATAGGCCAAATGGCCGCCGCGACCTCGGCGGCACACTTTCATCCCATGGTCTAAATTTTCGATGACGTTTAGGCATAATTGAGGTTCTATGCCATTAATGTGCCGAATTATCTCATCCTTTAGCTGTTGAATTGTTGCCTGCTTATCAACGTACACCTTTTCTTTCAATTAACTCCAAAGAAAGAAGCCCAACGGTGTCAAATCACATGATCTTGGCGGCCAATTCACATGCCACCACGTGAGATAACACAACCATTGAATTTGTCGCGCAAAAGAGCCATTGTTTCGTTAGCTGTGTGGCAAGTGGCACCGTCCTGTTGAAACCACATATCGCCCTGAAAGTTCGTTATCATCTCACGATAGCGAACACCATTCACAGTAACTGCCTGACCGACCTCATTTTGGAAAAAATACGGCCCGATGATGCCGCCAGCCAATAAACCGCACCAAACAGTCACTCAGTCACATGTATAAATATTTGACGCTTCTTACAAATGCGCAAAATTTCACATTAATGTGGCGTTTGTATTTTTATGATAGATTGTCATAACAACTCTAGCATTTTTAATCCCTTTTAAGAATTTTCTTCTTGAAATTCTTTTAGAAACTTTTGATTTGCCACGCCACATGGACCATATACCTCACAACAACTTCGTAAAACTCGGGAATTTTTCCTTGTCTGGGGATTTATCTCCAGGTTTTCAGCAAGTTCAATCAGTTTGGGATTGCACGTCATTGTAATAAAAGGATCTGGCTTTCAAAATTTTCTAGCTACTGCCATAATATCTTGGTAACGTTGTTGCATATTTCGTGGACTTCCTGTAAAGGAAGAAGGAAGAATAATTGGTATTCCAGCTTTTTCTTTTGAAACATTAGTTACTTTTCAATCGACCATCGCAAGTACTTATAAGTACATAAATGTGTGTCTTTGCTACATTTTTACTACTCGTAGCTGCTCTTACTCTTTTGCGTGAGTAGTTACGTACAGTAAAAATTTAGCAAAGATATACACCTAAGTACTTGCGGTGGTTGATTGGAAAATAACTACTCTCATTATTTTTAATCGTTCATTTAAGTGGTACATTAATCCCATATGTTTTTCAACTCTAAGAAATGCATTCTACTGCATTTTTGTAAGTTTCGCAACTTTTGTAACGCTTGTCTCCCATTATTGTATTGTACACGACTAAAGAATCAAGTATATATAGTTGTGCGTATTTCGGGGTTTCTCCTTCTCTTTGGTGTACGCTTTTAGTGGTCGCATGATATATTTGACCAAAGACTTCAAAGCAGTAGATCCTACCAGTGGGAACCATATCTTCTTCGTTTTTATTTTAGTATGGGTCTCCCATGAAAGCAAATGCCAATGCACCATTAAAGGAGCGAATGTTTTCCATAAAATTGTATTCTTTGATGACCCGTTGGCCAAAAAATCTTTTGTAAATCTGTAAGGTTTTTATTTTATTTTACCTTTATGGCTCTTCTCTTCAAAATTTAAAGATTTATGACCAATGCACTCAACAGACATTGCTCCCAATGTCTGCGGTAAAACCGTACATGGTTCGAACTTTGCAATACTATGGCTGTGTTTCGTTCCGACCGAATTGAACGAAATTCTGCCATTATTTTTGTATTTTTTGCGCGTTCATTTAGGTTTAGTTGATCAGACTCAGCGGATCTTTTTATGGCCATTCCATAAATTTCCACAATGAATGACAAATCTCACAATGAGTGCTTAAATGAAATTAAATCTACAAAAGCAAAAATTAAAGGTAAACAATAATTAAACAATTTGCTGCTAATCCTGTAGATATCCAGCGTTCTTTGCCCGAATGTGAAGACCAACTAACACACATTCGATTTTAGGGTATGATGAAACTCGGGGTAACAGTTCTGAAATTATAAAGGGCCCCCAATCAAAATTAACAGAAACGCAGCTGAAAATGGACGGAAATTAATGAGTCAAAACACTACGGTTTTATTGACATTTACCGTCAATTTAAAAAAAAGTCAATCGTTTCAAATAAAGCCGACAGTTTTGACGGTGCTTTTGGCACAGCTAATTCACAAAATTCACGATAAGTTGACTTTTATTGGACTATAGAGAAATAGAGTTGACCGCAGTGCCATAGGTATCTTTAACAGTAAAGTGTAAAGCCTACTAGCCTACTAGAATCATAGGTTACTGCAACTTCAAAATCTTCATGTGTTTTTACACCTCGTAACTTTTACTTGTATATCTTATTGACCTTAGAAGTTTGACTTCACAAAGACCCATAATATGTTAGCAACCATATTTGTTGTACGACAATGCCCTATTTTATAAATATAAACTTTTATTTGACTTGATGCTCGTATCTAATAGTTTATATACCTAACGTTTAATCTTTTAAACTTTGTTAACGTCATATAATTTATACTGCGCACACGAGTTACGTTAGTAATGAATGAATTTTTATTTATTCTATTAGATTTCCTAAGGCTAATAACTACGCGTTAAACTGATGCCCGCTTAAAAAAATTTTTATGTAAATACAAATTTGTATCAACATTACACGTCTGTTACACATGAAATCGGTTGTACAGTGGTGGCATCAATACATTTTCACTGGATATCCGAATTGGGTGTAAAAAGTAATACTCGTTAGAAAGAGTCACCTACGGCGTCTATGCCATAGATAATTTACACAAACAAACACACGCCATGCCGTACACGCGAAATAATCTGATATATAATTTGTTCTAAAACTAATTTCTAATGTATCGGTTATCACAGAAATTATAAAACGGTAATGTCTTATCTAATCAATATATGATGCTTGTATATAACAGCTGTTCAACAAGTAGTACAAGTACTTAGCGATTCACGTATAGCACGATCAAACGTTGGTTGAGTCATTCGAAAAATTATTTATCATGCTCACATATATATAGGTTCAATAAATGATGTATGTATTTTGTAAGCCTAAAGGAATTCCACGAAAAATAATTATCAGCCATTTGAAGAATATTAATTGTCACAATCCATTAAACAGATTAAAATACTTGAAAACCAGTTTTGCTCAATTTTTTATACTTACGATCGATTGTGATGACAAGTAGTTTATCAAACTAAATAGACTTACATCATTATTAATGCGCCAGGCTTATATCTCGGTTAAAGGTTGAGCATTATGGACTATAGAAAAGTTGACAAAAGAAAATATAGCAATCAAAGTACAGCTTTAAAATAACGAATTAGTCAAATTAGATGTTATCGCCATCACCGTCACGCTTAAGTACTAGTTGACTAATTATATTTTCGCACGCAAAAGGATTTGTTGAACAAATTCGTAATGGACTGTGCTACTTCTAAGATGGTTATACTGTGTTGTTTACTTTTTAATAATTTCACAGGATCCCATTCCACACACTTCTTTAGAGACAACAATCTCGTTTCAGACTTGGTAAATAATACTGTGCTTTGGGTATAAGTACAGCCGTTTTAGCCGCAGAATGTACTTTCATTGACACTGTGCTTAGTGCCAATTTAAACCAAATCAATATTGCTAATGAACGTGGGATGATTTTAGGCCTGATTTTCTACAACGAAGCTGATAAATTTAAAGAAATGGAACTACTAACGCCATTTGCGTTAATGATGTTCATCACAAATCGATGGAAGTTTTATTGGTTGTAACACATCTCATACCGGCAAAATGGTCTGCATAATCACAGGTTTGTAACAATACTTTAAATGCGGAATGATAAAAATTTTCGGAATTATTGAAAGATTCGATTGTTTAATTCTTTCAAAAGTTATTCAGTACTAGTTGGTAGGCAACTGCATTCGATAAAAATTTAGCATTCCCAAGAAACGCTTCAACTGTTTTTCGGTTTTTGAAACAATCGCATTACTTGCAATCGTTCTTGTGCTGAGAATACCGCGACGAAAGTCACAGAGTAACCTAAAAATTTGATATCCGGTTGTGCAAATACACATTTATCGACATTAACAACTAGTAAAATTCTGAAAAATTGCTTTAAGATGCTATAAACGCCCTTCTAACGACATTGATCTACTAAGAAAACGTCTAAGTAAAAAAAAATCCAACCTTTAACTAGATACTTTCCCTTAATTTTCTTAACTAGATGTAATGGGCTGGCCAATGAACTACTTCTGGGTCTGCATATTTACTTTACCATTAATTGCTTAAACTCACCATTGGCTTTTTTGAGTCTGCCCGGCGCAAATTGACGAGCAGTAACAATGATACTGGAAGATCATTTGTTTCCAACCGGTGAGTAACTTCATGCTGTACAAAATTTGGATTCAATAAATGCTTGGTTCTGCTAATAGCTGTTGAATTTCAGGTGGCAATATTGATTTGTCGATTAGCGATAATACCACAGTTGGTAGTGGAGCAACTAACCTATGTCGTTAGATTTCGACCAGGAGTCCTGAGTATTTTAAATAATCTGCATCGATGATACGCAGTTTAACATCTGCGATGATAAAACCAGCAAAAAGACCAAAGAACTATTTTACAGACGAGTGGTCACGGCGTTGTACTATACGACCAGTACCTATAAAATTTATAGCCAGATGGCTTGATTGACGGAATGAACCTGTGTTTACACCAATGTTTCGAACACACAATAGGTGAGTCCGGCAAGCACGGAAAATGGCACGTCATTTGCAAATAAAGTCACCAGCATTTGCACTTGTTGTGGTAATCGACTAAACCACATTTGTTTCACTGCACTTTCACCCAAATGCATAAGATTGTGCAACTTATAATTGTGCAATGGTTATAATTGTGTAACCAGGATTCTAATTCACTAACAGCATGCAAATACTCCGTATTATCGTTTCAATATCAGCAACAATAAATTGTTGCTGTTCGAAAATCACGAACCGTACAACCGGGTTTTGATTGTACCGTAGTTGAGAAGCTTTGAAAGATACGTGCGTAATGAAATTACTCATAGACGCACGCCACTGTGTCGAAAACGTTTGTAATTGTATTTTCTCTTGATTGATTTTCGGCATGACAAATGGATGGGACAGTGGTATCGTGATTGTTTTGCTCAACTAATAATGTCATGTAGTCAATCGTCTCTACCGTGAACGTCTGTGTTTGCATTATCCTACAGTGGACACATATGTTTGCACTGTTTTTGTTAATAGAAATCAATTGGAGGTAGAACTACGAGAAAATATTTCAATCCATGTTTCGGACAGACGATTATCGGTTTAAAGACATTTAAAGAGAACATCATTCCACTAATTATGATCATAATAACCCTATGAACAGATTGGTCAAATCAATCAAAATCCCAGAACTGCATTTCACTTTCCACCTATCGAAAAACTGCATTAAGCGCCATCACTTAAAATTATTTTCCAAAGAATTTCGAAAATAATTCTTAAAATTTCAAAAAAAGTTCAAAATATCTTCAACATCAAAGGTTTTCTCAATATGTAGGTTAAAATAGAACCACTACAAAGTAACACGAAGCTAATACCCCAATGTATAAAATGCCAAGGTTTCAATCACACGACGAAATATTGCGGGCAGGAGCCTAGATGCGTAAAATATGCTGGTAAACACAATGCAACAGAGTGTACGCATAAGTAGTAGCAAGCCTGCAAAATGTATGAACTGTAAAAGTCACCAACCTGCTAAATATAGAGGATGTAAAGTAGCCAAAGAACTGTAAGGGTTAAGAAATAAAATTTATCAATTTCCTCAAAACACTAAGGTTATAAAATAGAAGCCAACTAAAACCCAAATGGTTCCAAAACCATTAGTTATACGGGGTTTTCGTCAAATAACCAAACAGTTAGTGTCAAAACATTCAGTAAAGACCACACATGTTCATTATGGCGAAGTACACGAACAAAGAACGTTTACAAATAATTAAAATTTACTACAAAAATTCCGAGTCGGTGACTGCAACTTCAAGAGAGTTAATTCTAATTTTTGGGCGTAGTCTAGTGAACAAATTTAAGTCTAAATATTCGCTGCTGGATGTTCCCGTACTAGTGAGAAAACGGGTTGGTCAAAAAGCCGAGAATATTGCTTATTTGTTTTGAAGAAATGGACATTGCTCAGATCACACTTTGGCGAATTTTGCGAAAGGATCTTGGCTTGCATCTTTATAAGATCAAGATAACGCAAAAACTAATGCCACTCGATCATATATGAAGCGACGTACGTTTTCGGATTGAGATCTGGAAATGTTGAAAGAAGATGACCAATTTCATCACAAAATCATCTTCAGTTATGAAGCGCATTTATGCCTAACGGGTTCGCCAACAAACATATGCGAATTCAATATGCGTTATTGGTCAGATAAAAACCCTTATGTGCTTCAAAAAACACCACTACATCCAATAAAAACAACTGTATGGAGTGGTTTTGATGCTGGTTGTGGCATTGGACCATTTTTTTCGTTAATGAAAATGACCGTCACGTTACAGTCAGTCAATATCGCTACAAAGACATGTTGCAACGTTATTTCTTTGGTCAATTGCAACAAGATGGTGCGACATGCCACATAGCGGGTCTAACAAATGCCTTATTGAAATCTAAATTTTATGATCATACATAAATGTTTTGATTGTATTTCAAGCCATTAATAAAATTTTTAAGGTATCTCAAATGGTTTGCATTTTTTTTTAAAAAAAATTATCAAGTCCTTATTGGAAAACCCGATCACAAGCACAGAGAGGAAAAGCTAATCTCAAAATCTTCAAATTTACGACTAGCAAAGCAAGAACGTGGTCTTGAAGCTCTATTTAAACGGAATAGCGCATCAAGTTTCAGAGTTTCATTGATTTGGTTGTAACAAGAGGATTATATGTGCCTTGAAAACAGCAAAAGATATATTCCGACCATTCCCCATGTTATCATGATTCTCAGTACAATGGTAATTCATAAAGAAAACTAGCTTAAGCTTACAAATAGTAAAACTAACTGCGACCTACTCCTGGAAGTTATTAAAGATCAAATAAACCTAGCAGTCCCAATGGAAACACCGATACAGTAGCAATGCGAGCTTCAGGTACTAAACTTCATCTTCAACAAGTAGCTGAACAAGTTCTCTTTTAAACCACAACAAATCTCATAGGAACCAAGATTATTTTTTTGAAATCAGGGAGTTAGTTAGAGTTCTCTCTAACAGACTGAAGGTACAAAAAACGTGGCAGAGATGCATGTGAATACAAAATATATGTGCCGCCCAATAGAAACGACTACGGCGAAAAGCAAAAAGCTAATTTATTTGTAGCCATTTCATTTTACAGTTTTGATCATTTAAACTTTCATTCTATTTACAGATTCTAGTAGTGGTCGAAAGTCGAGTGTTCCTTTTAGTTGAACTTCTAGACAAAAGCTGCATTTTGAAGTTACAACACCAATTGTCTAGTTTGTGTAAGCTCTGCGCTTTATCTTGAATATTTACATTTAAATTGTCGGCAAAGGCATAAACTGTGTATATTCCAGAAATGAGCCCCTGAAATGGAGCCCTTAAATATGCCACCCTTGTTTACTTAAATAACGGCGTTGCGTCACCGATCGTGTAGCGATGGTTAAGAGACTTGTTTGTCAAAGTTTTGATTATGCGGTATCGGTTAAGATCTTTGTGTTTTGTAGAAATGTAAGTCACTAAATTTGTAATAATAACCCCTTAAAATAAGGAATAACTTCTTCCTGTTGTCTAGAACAGTTCAAAGTCCATTAGCTCTAAAAACGAATGTCATCACAATGAGACCGCTGTTCATATATATTGGTACATCTGTGGGCTACCTTTGGCGAAATTGTTTGCAATATTTTTACTGGTAGATTATGATATCAGCCATACTATTCAGATTGTGAATCCGGGTCATAAACTCACAACTGGACACACAAATTTGGAAATACCTTTTAATATGTGATTACTAAGTCCCTTATATGACAAAGTGAACATTTGGGTTCCAACGATTTAATAATTGATAGAAAAAGATAAATTCTGCGGGTAGATTGTTTTTGCCAAATGGCGTATACTATTCAATAGATTCGCATCGCATAAATTAAAAATGTCAACAAACCGATACAAAATGGAATGGAATACTAATGTACTGACTGTATATAGTGTAAATACACTAAGCACACATCGATTAAGTCAGTTTTTAACTTACACGTTGTATCTATACTTTACGTAAACTAAATGCTAGTCAATGTCAATTTTATTATCACAAATTTCATCCTAACCTTAAACTTAGTACTATATGCATTTCTTATACAGTTTTACGTTTAAATCACTTCACATGATTACATGTGACGCGAGCAGCGAGCGAAAAAGGAAGATCAATGCCAATAATTGTAAACGTTGCATAATATTATCTGTGCATATTATGTTATGAAAAGTGCATAATTATGTAAGCTTTTTACACTATATACATCATGTAGAAACATAATTATGTGGAATCTCATGTAAAATGTTAAATTATTAATCGATCGATAAAACACTCACCCTCTAAGTGGTCATGCGTGTGGTGGCACGTGTATCTTCGCAACTGACATATTTTTATTTTATCACGATAACCGTATAAGTTATAGCTGGACGCTATACGTGAGGTACTAAAAAGCTAACTTCATCACAACGATGGAGAAAGACTCGTCGTCTGTTCCTAGGTGGAAGTAGTTCTTAAACACAAAAATATACACACATGGAAATAACCGAATAGGAGAAATAAGAGGAGCACCAATAACAAAACTACCAACGCCCGCATCGACCAATGGAATGGGAAGTTACAGTTGTCAAAGACAAGCTTAAGAACAAAAAGCTGCTGGAGCGCACAACATAATTGCAGAAATATAGTAGGGCAATACCACCACAACTGTACAACCGCACTAGCACCATTTATACAAGAAGTATGGAATTCGAAAAGAATTTTATTGATGGATTTAGAATGTATGACCAAGCATTAAGCAGGATCTCCCGGAAAGCGCCGGGCCTACCGTACACCCATTTTTACATATACTTGGAAGGATCAGGTAGGATATTAGTTAATTATTGAGATCAACCCGGTTACAAACACCGTGACAGTCAATAGTTAGTAAATTGTTGTGGGGTAGGGAAAGAAAAGGTATGTTAGTAATGACGGAATTGGTCCGGTTTCCCAGTAGCCAATATTCTGTTAGTATAAGACAATCACAGTTTTATTGAACTGCTCTGCATTTTGTCATCTCTTATCAGCAACTCCAGTGTGCCACCATTCAACCTTTGCAAGCCTTTGCAAATTTAAGAATTTTTTTTTAAATTAAAATTAATACAAAACGTAACAGTAGCCCGATTTGGATGAATGATACCTTAATTAAAAGCTCTGGTCATGAGTAAAAATACTGCATCAAAATATGTGTACATTTCAACAAATAATTTTTATGCCAAAAAATCAGCAAAGGGCCTTTGTAAATTTAAGAATTTTTTTTTTTACAAAATTAATACAAAACGTATTAGTAGCCCGATTGTGATGAATGATACCTTAATGAAAAACTCTGGTCATGAAGTATGGAATTTGAAAACCACAAAATTGTAAAGAAGGCTTGAGAATTACGATCCCTATATAAAGGTGACCTAAGGGCCCGTAAGAATTGGCGAGGTTTTCCATCCTCAAAACATTAATATTAAATATGTAAACGGATTCGTATGCTTATTGCACCTGATATGATTTACTGTGTTACAACTCTTGTGTAAAAACGGTACTAAACTACGCTATGGGTGAGACACTAAAAACTTAAATGGAAACTACAGTTCTGTAAATAAGTGCCTTCGAGGAATATTAAAATGCTTTCTGGCAGAACACTATAATAAACACTAAACTGCAAATGGGCAATGGGTTGAATATACGCTAAGTAAATCACCAATGATGTAACAAGGATTAAACCGGAACCTGCAAGGGAAAAGGAAAATCGGAAGACCACCAATGACTTGAAGAAGTACTGTAACTTGCAGAAGCGAAACCACTTGACAGATCATGAGTGAAAAAAATGAGTATAGTAGTTCCTTATAGATTAAGATGGTCTAGCCTTATAGACTCCCCATACATGCATTCAACGGCAAAACGGGAAAGGTTTTTTACTTCATATCGTAATTAGCGATGAAAAGTGGATATGCTACGATAAACTCAAGCGTAAAATAGTGAGGTTAGCACGACCAAGCATCAAACATCGACGGCAAAGCCAAAGCCAAACATCTATACTTCCAAGGTCATAATCTATATTTGGTAGGTCGGCTACTTTTAGTATATTTTGAGCTGCCCAAACCCGGTGCAACTATATCACGATGTAATGGAATACTTGGTATATACTTACTTGGGAAAGCGTAAATTGGAAATCCTCTCCACCCACGGCATTCTTCAGACATTACTCACAAAATGAACTCACAAGAACTCTCAAAATGAATCGATCCGTGGATAACCTCAAAATACGAAAAGCTTTACCGACATGGTATTCGTACACTGCCAGAAAGATGGGAAAAAGATTTGGTTCACGATTGTCAGTACCTTGAATGATAAATGAACTTCGTCATTATGGTGTTTTCTAAAGTTATTTTTCAATGATAACTTAAACTTGAAGTGGATTGTGGAAGCAGACATTGACAAACTTTTACTGTACGACTTTGCCAATATTTTTATTTGTATAAAAGAATTTAAATATAATTATAACCTTCAAATGTGTCAAAATGACTTTTACATAATTTTCATGAGGAAATATTTGTTTAAACCAGACTTTCGTATCAGCTGACCCTTCCAAAAATACATCAAATTGTTACCTCGATAACAAATTCATTTTTCGACTTGAATTTTAACTTAATTCTGGAATATTCTCGTTTTACTACTGATAACTACACGACTTTAAAATTAACCTCTTGGTATGAGAAATCACGAAACGGACAAATGAATTTGTTCATTATCATAAGTTACTTAAAATGTTGCTATAACATCTCATTTACGTACGTAAGTCATATATTGCCCAATAATTTATCGTCAAAATTCGACAAACAGGTTGAATGTACATACACCTTTTACTTACATAGACCCTGGTGCAAACATGTTTAAGGTTGTAAATTTCCGGATGACGTTTTTTTTTAATACAGCCGGTTGGTGAAATAAATGCGTCGTTAAAAAAACCACACTCAAAAAATATCGATTTTTTATACTGTGACCAGGTTTTTGAAGGCGAATGGGATTCAGATATATTACGTACCTACGTAACGTCTTTAATCATTTTAAAATGCGATTTTGAATATACGATATTATTATATATATAGAAAATATAAATAAGTGTATGTACACATGTATGAGTGTAATATTATTATTTTTTGAATATTAGTGTATACTGTCTGTATTACAACTATTGCCGTAATCTTATTGGATGAATCAAAGTGGTCTGACATGATCGAACCATCAGCAACAGAGAAAATAGCGAGAGCATACGATTTTTTTTCAAATCGTAAAAGTAAAAAATGTAAACAATAGAAATATTTGAGAGTAATAACCCGAAAACACGTTCTCAACACCAATAGAGAGAAAAAAAAAGGTACGCTCGTCACTCTTATGAGACCGGTGTGAGCTTCGAAATGATGTTTATGTACGTTTATTGTTGTTGGTTTTTATTAAAAAATGAAAATATAAAAATTTTAGAGAAGAGAAACGAATGTGGTGCATCTTTACGCTCTTTTGCTTTTCCTTTCATAACGCGTGCGCGCGATATTTTGATTTTTTTTGTTGTATTCACATATGAGTATGATTGTGTGCATATATAGAAATGTTTACTAAATTGTTGAAAATTGTCATTATTTTTGCATTATTACAAGGTTAATTTATGATAAGACAAATTGAAATAAAATTATTTAACTGTATTGGATTAAAATAAATTTTAACCGGTGAATGTCATGGTCGGATTCATTTTCATTTTTCATGTCATCGTCCATCGCCCGGGTTTCACTTTCTCTTTATTCTCCTTTTTTGGGTGGGGATATTATTTGACTAATAAATAACATTAAGGTGCGATTCCAAAATTTTAATTCATAACATAAAAATATTAGGGGTAAAAAGATATGACATTTTTAGTCAGGCCAAGTAAACTTCTAAACACCTTGCAAAAATGTTGAACTGATCAATAATTTTACGAGACTTATTAGAAACTTAAATCTTGGAATGGATTCAAAATCTTGGATTTTGTCCGAATCGTCCAGTCATTGGTGGAACGAGTAACGGTACTACGAGATTACTTGCAGGTACCTAATAGATGTCAAATATCAGAAATATGAAGAGCGCATTCCAATTGATCGTCAACTAGTAATAGCATAATTTCAAATCAAGCCAGCCGCAGTAAACCACACCATAGCACACACTTAGTCAAATAGGTAAAAATTCATTGCAAAGTTGATTGAAAGATATTGAAACAAGTCACATCTAAAATGTTACGCTCTAAATCAAGAAATGAAGCCTCCAGTGTAGAACTACGATAGGACTAAACTGAATAAGCATACTTCAATACTCGGCTACCAAGAATACCACGTTGGTTAGTATTCATGGAAGAAAATCGAGAAATGCCATCAATTTACCTCATCAAGTAAAGAAGACGGTAATAAATAATCTTCAAAAAAGGCAGCTATCAAAACATGCGAGCCAGTATGTAAGAACTGGCAAAATTTCGAACATACTCCTTCTGATCAAGTCGTAACAACTGACGAAACACGTTAAAGGGTGTTTTGCTCAGAATAACGCTTGAACAACTGTGTAATATTGCGAACTAAATAATGGCATACATCGAATGAAATGTCAGAATATTAAACTTCATAATATTCTTCATTTTCGAGCTCATCTATTATATATCACAGTTAGATCATCGACCTTATTTGCTTCTTCCATTTCACAGTATTTTCGGATTTAAGACACTCATAACCTTGACAATTAGATTTACTTCGTAATTAATTAAGCAATCGATTATTATTCGGTTGTTTACTCATTTTCAATGAATTGCAGGTTCTTGTAAATAAGTGCCTTCGATTAATATTGAACCGCTTCTGGCCGAACACCATAACAAACATTTAACTGACTTGGAGAAGAACTGTTCTAAGTAGCAAAATCGAAAGAGCTTGGCAAACCATTGGTGGAAATAAAAACAGTAGCCACAATTAGAGTAAGCCTACCTAGCAGACATTCTATGCTACTAAAATTGGAGATAAATTTAAAAAATCAGCACAATTTTAAAAATCGGGCTTTTCCATCATTTTGGTGGCCTCCACAATCCACAACCTTTATTTTTTATTTTTCAGTAGTTTATTGAGTTCGAAAATATCTGGTCAGCCTCCGTAGAGCAATTAAAACACGAATTACGGCCAGCAATAGTGGTGTCAATAGTAAAATGTTCGATACCAATTCAAATTATTAACCAGCCTTAATAGTCCAAACGCGACAATGAATTAATATCTCTTTCCCCTTCATATTGTTTGCAATTTCATTTCATTCAATAAAACTTAAAATTTCCCCAAATATAAAACAATGGAACAAAATACATTGAGAAGAGATAAAACTTTTAGTTTTAATTCAACAACCACCAAATAACATTGTGCTTAACAGTATTGTGCTACGCTATACGATAAAAAAATATAAAAAATCGATAAAATTATAATTTAATCGTGTGTGATTTAATTTGTTTGTATTAACCATAAATTAAAAATAATTCAATTGATTGATATAATAATATTACTACACATTTAATTGAATTAAAACAGTAATTAGATTTTCATTAAAAAAAAAAAAAAAAAATAAAACGAAAAAAGTATTTTCTCATTTCTCTTGAAAGTTTTTTACTCTCACATATGCAAAGATTGTAAAAACATTTCACGTGTGAATTTATTTGCAAATTAAACAAAAGAGAAAAGTAATCAACAAAAAATATTAAATCATACACAAGCAAAATACACAGACTCACATAATATTATATCCGATATAACAGTGCAAATCGAAATCAGTCAGTTATATTCTATACAATACTGATTAAATTACATTTATTTTTTGTAAAAAAAAGCTTAAAGTTAAATCAATTTTAAAATATAAATTTAGTTTAAAAGTTTGTTCGGAGTGGTTTGGATTAAAATATCAACAAAGCGGAATATATTATATATAAATATATTTAAAGTAAAAAAACACTTGTTCAAAAAATTCAGTTTATAAAATATTATATTTAATTTGTGACTGATTGGTTTTTTGGTACAGTGTTTCAAATTTTGATTTAAAACTAGATTCTTTCTGGTAAGAATTATTTAAATTTTTTTTTTTTTTTTTTTTGTAATACTATTATTTGAATATTGCAAAATGTAATTCAATGCAATTTAAAGTGTATGTGCGTGTCTTTTAAAACTATTTCAAGTGTAAATTGCGGTTGAAATAACTGTTCACAGTGGAATGATAATTTGATGTTGACCATGTGATTGTAGCGAAAAAAATATTATTGATTTATGTAGTGGCGTGATAATTTATTTTTACCATGGTTTTATATTATGTCGCATATTATTGGGAATTTATAATAGACAAATACATAAAATGGTGGTATAACATTTTAAAAATCTGATCATTTTTTCCGTTATTGGTAAAGGTTGGGAAATTTTCCCAACCACATGTTTTTATTTGGTTTTAAAATTTTTATTTGAAAATCACGTAAAAGTTCACAGTTAACCTGTCTGTATTAACGCATAATTTTGTATAATTTCTATAGGTTAATTAAACGTG
Organism: Tipula confusa; assembly: GCA_963556175.1. Taxonomy (NCBI): domain Eukaryota; kingdom Metazoa; phylum Arthropoda; class Insecta; order Diptera; family Tipulidae; genus Tipula; species Tipula confusa. The sequence continues at coordinate 4,277,366 of OY744475.1, forward strand.
AATTGATTTATTATTTATCACATGTTCTATAATGGCGGTAATACAAATTTACCGTACCCCTTGCTGTACTATATATTCGGTAAATAATTAAAGTTTTCCAATCGATACAAGGCGCAGTAACACACGTGGGTAATTAAAATGGTTTAACGGTTATGGATTTATGTAATAGTGAATCGAGTTTGAATTGCATATTTACTTAACTTTGATAAATCTGAAAATTTTCTTGAAACAAACTTCATTTGAAATAGTGAAACATGATTTTAAAATTTTCGTCCTTGCAAACGGGCCTCAGTTCATAAGAACCAAACGTTTTGTGTTAACAAAATTATTTTAATAGTGTTTTATACTAGTTATTGTTTTGTAGGAAAACAAGTTTTTGTTTATTTATCAGTTTGGTCTCCAAATCGTGTTTCAAATTTGTTGGTTTGACGTCAAAGTGGGTCCGGTACATTTAAAATAAATATTTAATCAAAAATTGGGTGTTAATTGGCCTGGCGTCAATATTAGAAACTAAAAAATAATCGAAAGCGAATGTGTTTGATGCTTGCAGACGAATAAATTTTGCATAATATAAAATTTGTTCAATTGGACGCCACATTTTAATCGTACACGCAAATTAATTTGTTTATTAGAAAAAAATTTGATTTATTTGGTCGTTCTTCTAAAATTTCTGTCATTTACCCGTTCGTTTTAAGATATCCTGTTTGTCAATTTGTTTTTAAACTTGAAAACGATATAAGAAGTTTTTAAATGACTTGTACATTTATTTTATGAACACTTCATTAAGAAACCATTCAAGTCTCATCTATAGTATAGCATTGAACATTTAAAAATGTTTTAGAAGAGGTAACCTTTAGTAGAAAGAAAGTGTGTATTGTATTAGATCATATCTTGTATTAGGATAAAATGGCCCAATGTCATAATATTGAGTACATAAAATGGATGCAACCACCAACAACATAAACATATTTCTTAATTTAGTATTATTAGTTAAATTTAAACCTACATTAATCAGCGAAAATTGTATGACCTAGAGTTACAGTCTTACCCAAGAAATAATATGTCCATATTGTTATAATTTAATTTTTTTTTTTTTTCAAATTGCTAATTTGACAATAATTTTAGTTGAAACACCCCACCAATAAGTCGAAATAATTTCAAAACACAAGTCGACATATCAATTCATTGTAAATTCATCAACGCAAAGTAAAATTTTTGATACCATAAAACGCTTCTGTTGTTGAAAGAAACTACAGTTTGTTTAAGCATAACAGAAATATCGTACGATATTTCTTTAGATGTGTGATTGTATTTTTTTTATGCCAACCAACATAACACAAAAACAAAAAAAAAATTTCCCCTTTTCTATTCTTCTTACCGCTAAATTTGTTTACATCTAATTAATTGTCTATTTTTGATTATAGTTCGATTTATTCGAACCGTTTAAGAGTAACTGATCTATGGATCTGTCCAACCGTGCTATAGCAATCCGATACAAACAATAACAAAAATATTTTCAATATTATGAATACACATCTAAGTTTTATTAGGCAAAATGAGATGAGAAGATCAAGATGATCTTAAGTTTTGTGTAGTGTGTTGTTTATTTTGCTATAGTATTATAACAAGCATACTAGCAAAGTAAAAAATATCATGCGATCGTATGATGATTTTTACTTAAATATTTTCGTTATTTTCTAAAATGTTTAACCAGTCAAAAATCGCCAGAGAAAATTGATTTAGTTTGAAGGTGAATGTTATGGTCAAGTTCACATAAAACATGATTCGATCGAATATTATTTCTTATCAATGCGAACGAACACGATCAGACCACTTTTTTTTGTACACTGATTTTATTGATTTATCGGGTTGGGCAATCATTTTTTATGTTTCATATCGAATTAAAGAAGTAAAAGTTTTGGAATTTAACAAAAAAAATGCCCAGCATTATATTCGACTTTTTTCTCAATAATATGTTGTTTTTCAGTGAGCTATCGTATTTCCGATCGTAATTAAATTCATAAACTCAATTGCGAATATAAAATTACGATCACGCCACATTCAAATGTAAAATATATTACATATAAGTAGTATACTAATTGCACTCTCCTACCTATTGAATTTTATCAATATTTATAACAATTGTTTATTATTTTTTAATGTTATGATCTAAGTGTTGGTTTGTCTAATTGTTTATGTAATCGATGATATCAGTTAGAGGTAATTGCATTTGTAATATAGAATCCCAGATTTAATATTATGTCAAGACTGTTTTCTTAAAAGAGTTTGTAAAAAATATAAAATCATCTTAAATGACCTTAATATCATGTTTGGCACTTGGATTGGATTCATTGCTGTCCTTTTTTATTTAAATAAAAAGTTGTTTTTAGGACGGGTTTTAAATATTTCAGTAGAACTACCTTGGAAAAGTCAATTTTACCGGGTTCCATATTTAACGCTCGTCAATTAGGATGAGAATCATTATTCTTTGATCAATCTGCTTCAGTCTACCAAATTTTCTTTATAATTAGAATAATTTTAAAATGTACTATATTTTAATTTTCACTATGTTGTGATCGAATTCACTTATCGTTTATGGCCATTAGGTTTCTCTAACTAGTATGCTCCCCACAATTTTAAACACAGAATTAATGGTTTGTTTATTACAATAAACTGTCGGTTTATTATATTACTTGACATTTTATTTAGATTGGCTTTCAGCGTTGGATCTCACTTTTTGGAGGCTCAGGTGCAACCTGATAAATTATGTTAATTTAAAGCTGTAATTAGTTTCAACTTACTAAACATTGTCTCTGGGCTAGCAACGGTTACTGAAAAGATTCAAAATATTGGGAAGTTAAAAAATTCAAAAGATTTTAGTCAAATTCTGCTGGAGTAATATTTTTTATTAAATTACTTTCTGATATTAAATGGCACAAATTCTTTGCAAGTATCTTTTAATTGTACGTCTGATAAATTTTTGAAATTTAATGAAGAAAAACATCCTTAAACTTAAGCTGCTGTTTTAAATTGATAAATTGATCGAATAAGCGATTTCGTTTATTTCTTTAACAGCTTCCTCGATACTCATCATCAATACTCTTGAAATTTTATTTGCACTGCTGCTTCAACCAAATAAATTGCTGCTCTCAGAACTTCATATTCTCCTTGTAACATTTTTTTTATTTTATTAATATCAAAAATATTTATCTTAGAAATCATTTGAATGGTCCGTCTAAAGCCTCACGTATTAGCTGGTTTAATTGACTTTATTCTGACCTCCAAACAAATTTCACTCAACAGTTTTAATGTTATACATATTTAGGTGTTTTGCTAAAATCTCCCAACGTTTAGTTGATGAAATAAATATGTAGATTATAAAGACAATTTAGGGAGAACAAAGCAGCATCACATAAAAAAAGCAGTACAGTCTTCTTGAGTATTTTTGATACGATTTAGATATCTCATTAGCCAGGAATACAATAAATTGATTTTGAACGGTCTTAGAAAGGTAATGGATAGTCATATACTTTGCATGTAGTGTACAATCAGTTTAAAGTTTAAAGCTGTTAAACTACTACAAGTTTTTATTATTGAACATGTTGTTTAATTGATCACCCGATTTAATGCCAGCTGCCACAAATCTTTTAAGGCTTTATGCATTATACATTTAATTTCGGATATTTAGAAAAGTGCCGTAAGGGCTTCTCAATTACCGAATCACTGATTACTTATGTAGTTAAGATTAGATAGACATCCAAATTCTTTCGGCAACTCATCATTTTCTCGGATTTTAAGAAATATGTATTTTCGAGTGTTACATATGTAGTGAGTTACCATCTATGGTCAAGAAAAATATTAATGGTTTTACAATTTAAATTTTAAATTTTACTTAAATATTTAAAATTTACAAAATTGTTTATGAAATTTCAACGAAAATTTGTAATCGTTTTAAACCTGTTACATCGGAAGGCTTTATCATATAAGAATCCTTTGATACGCAATTTTGATGGTTTTGTTAAAATACAAAAATGGTAATACAACATAAAAATAGTAAATGGGAACGATACATATTGACTTGGTGGCTTCATGTGTCATCAAATTGAAGTCTTTCAAATTTTAATAATAGAAAAGTGGAGAAAAATAGGAAATCCATTTTATTGATTTTGTCGTATATGGAATGTAAAAGGAAATCGATTTTGATAGTGATAAAAAATAGTTAAAATAAATCCATTTCCTAAAATATAATTTGGTTTAAACAAGATTTAGTTTTGAACGTTGCAACCACAATCTCTATTTCAACATAAATTAATTTAATAGTTATCAGATTTTTTTTTTCTATGGTTTCCAAAAATCAATATCATGTTTTGATAACTTCAGATACCAGATTGACAATTCAATTAATCAAAATATTTAAATAATAAAATACGCATATACTAAATTGGACTACATAAATAACATAATGCGATTCCACAAATACTTAAAATTGTTGATATCAATCATGCGAGTGATGGAATCTCTAATATAATTTAGCATAATTATAGTTCACTATACTCTTAAATTAATAATGATTTTATTACATTACAATAGACGTTTGAATTAAGATAAATTTATGATGTATGGTATTGCCTTCGACAACATTTTAAAGTATCATTGTCTGATGCTTTTGTACCGTACACATTTCAAAAAATTGTCAGACGAGCCAATAATTGTTCAGTTGATTTATTTTAATATAATTTTAGTTACATACAATTAAATTATTTTAATTTATGTTCACTTCCGTGTGTAACCTTTGCAATTACTGATGATAAATATGATTTGTTTTTTATACTTTTAGTAAATCAAGTGCCGAGCGACACCATTCCTTCGCGTGGGAATCGTACAAGTAAAAAGAAAAAACGTCGCAATCAAAGTACAAAAATGCCGGCTCGTTTCGAAGAAGTAGCATCTGATACCAGACGTGGTGTTCCCCATGACCTGGGGGAACAGTATGCCAATCGTATAAAAGATGATATTGTAATAACTGGATTTTCGGGACGTTTACCAGAAAGTTCAAGCATAGAAGAATTTTCAAAACACTTATACGAACATGTGGATATGATAACAGATGAAGCAAGTCGTTGGCCTAAAAATTTGTATGGTTTACCAGCTCGAATTGGTAAATGTAAAACTGCAGATTTGGAAAACTTTGATACGCAATTTTTTGGTGTACATGCAAAACAAGCTAATTGCATGGATCCACAACTTCGTATTTTGTTGGAGATTACGTACGAGGCTATCGTGGATGCTGGTAAGTTATACTATTGACAAAATTTAGTAACTAAATAATTATCGATTACTTATGTCAAAAATTATAAAATAGTGGGTAAAATGCTGACGATATTATTTACACGTCTTTGTTTAGAGATTAAGTGTTTTAATCACTTTAAAGTCAATTTTTTTGCACAATAATATTGTTAATAAATGACAATAATAGATTGCCTCATATTTATACAAATATTAGGATTTAATTTTTATTCTAAGAATGATGGGGCATGTGAAGAGTTTTAGTATTTGTTTAGTTTTAAAAGCGAATTGCGTTTATGTAAATTCATAAAATTTTGCACTAAAATATGTGTACATATTAGTAGTATATAGTTTGTAATCATTTTTTTAGTTTACATGTTTCTTTTTAAATTTGACATTGTAGTAAGGAAGTTAATTTGTACGGTTCCCCACCATATCGCTTTTAGGTGCTTTGCTAAAGATGAAATATATGTACAATTATTAATTATGCACGGGGAATGTTGTTTATCTTATACAAAATCACGCCATACTATGATTACATCTTTTCATTTTTAGGAATAAATCCACAAGAATTACGTGGAAGCAATTGCGGTGTGTATGTCGGTGCTTCTTCTTCGGAATCCGAAAATTATTGGTCCGCCCATGAGGGCCGTATCAATGGATATGGGTTGACCGGTTGCGCAAAAGCTATGTTTGCCAATCGAATTTCATATACATTTGATTTGAAAGGACCAAGCTATGCTGTCGACACGGCATGTTCAAGCTCTCTATATGCGTTGACAAATGCGTTTGAAGATATTAGGTCGGGTCGATGTGATTCAGCCATTGTAGCAGGGGTTAATACCATATTAAAACCTACCATGTCACTACAATTTAAACGATTAGGCATGTTAAGTGACGAAGGAATGTGTCGAGCTTTTGATGAGAAAGGTTCCGGATACGTTCGGTCTGATGGATGCGTTGCGCTATTTATACAAAAATCATCTGATTGCCGTCGCATGTACGCTTCGATTTTAAATGCCAAAACGAATACAGATGGGTATAAAGATATGGGTATTACATATCCCGATGGGCGCATTCAATATCGTTTAATAAAATCAACATATGATGATATTAATTTAAATCCGAACGAGGTTGTATACGTGGAGGCTCATGGAACTGGAACAAAAGTAGGCGATCCACAAGAAGTAAATGCCATTAGTGATTTCTTTTGTACTAAAGATCGTAAAGAGCCATTATTAATTGGTTCAGTTAAATCTAATATGGGCCATTCCGAGGCGGCGTCTGGAGTTTGTGCTATTGCCAAAATATTAATTGCGATGGAACAAGGTGTTATCCCTGCTAATTTACATTACGACAAACCGAATCCAGCTTTGCAAGCGATTGTGGATGGAAGAATAAAAGTTGTCGACGAAAACTTACCATGGAACGGTGGAATAATAGGATTAAATTCGTTTGGATTTGGTGGAGCGAACGCACATATAATACTTAAATCAAACCCCAAACCAAAAGCTATTTCACCACGTGATGGATTTCCAAAGCTAGTAACTGTTTCGGGACGTACTGAAGAATCGTTACAAGTTTTATTAGATGCTATTGAACAGCATCCCGATGATGAAGAATTGGCTGGTTTTGTTGGCCAAATTTATCAACAAAATATGATGTCACACAATTATCGAGGTTACACGATAATGGATGGAAAAATTCCAATTCGAGAAATTTCCGAATTCGAAAATGAACCAAGGCCAATTTGGTTCGTTTATACCGGCATGGGATCGCAATGGCCAAGCATGGCTAAAGAAATGATGCAATTTGAAGCTTTTAGCAATACCATTTATCGATGTGCTGAAGCATTACGGCCAGAAGGACTTGATCTTTTGGAAATTTTAACTAAATCTGACGAATCCTTATACGATAATATATTACACTCGTTTGTTTCAATAGCAGCAGTGCAAGTTGCATTAACCGATCTATTAACATATTTAGGCGTTACGCCAGACGGTATATTTGGTCATTCGGTTGGTGAACTTGGATGCGCATACGCTGATGGATGCTTTACTCCAGAGCAAACAGTAATTGCCTCTTATTGGCGTGGTAAATGCATTACTGATGGAAATTTACAAGGTGGAGGTATGGCGGCCGTAGGTCTATCATGGGAAGAATGTCATAGACGCTTACCAAAAGATGTTTATGCAGTCTGTCACAATAGTGCAGACAGTGTAACAATTTCTGGTCCTGCTGAATCTGTCAATGCATTTATCGATGAAATAACTAAAGAAGGTATATTTGCACGAGCTGTTAAATCATCAAACATTGCTTTTCACAGTAAATATATTGCTGCTGTTGGACCAAAACTTCGAAAATATTTAGATCGAATAATTCCAAATCCTAAAAAGAGAACGTCAAAATGGTTAAGCACTAGTATTCCGGAAAGTGATTGGGATACACCAATTGCTCGACTAAGTTCGGCCAGTTATCACGTCAATAATTTACTTTCACCTGTTTTATTCCATGAGGTCGTACAGCATGTGCCGAAAAATGCAATTTGCATTGAAATTGCACCACATGGATTATTGCAAGCGATATTAAGACGATCACTATCGTCGGCCGTCAATATAAGCTTAATGAAGAAAGATCATGAAAATAACGTAAAATTCTGTCTCGGCAATATTGGAAAGTAAGTTTTAGACTCATAATTAATAAATAATTATTTAATTTTTATTTTTCTTATTTTTCAAGATTATATATGGCTGGTCATCATCCAAATATTAAAAAGCTCTATCGACCAGTATCTTTCCCCGTTGGTCGTGGTACTCTTATGCTTAATTCAAAACTTAGATGGGACCATTCAGTAAGATGGGAATATCCTAAATTTGAAAAAACCGGTAAGTTACATACAATTATAAATTGTGGTTGGACAATTTAAATTTTTTTTTAAATTTATTTTATGTAGCCGATGGTGGTGAAAGTTATTTCGAAATAAATTTGGCAAAGGAAGACTATGCTTATTTGGCTGGACATACTATTGATGGACGTATTCTATTTCCTGCAACGGGCTATATGAAATTAGTTTGGCAACAATTTGCCAAATTGAATCAAGATTTATTCCAAAAATTGCCTGTCGTATTTGAAGATCTCATATTTCATCGTGCTACCATTCTTCAAAAAAATGGTTCAGTTAAATTAGGTATAAACATTTTTGAGAGCACTGGAGATTTTCAAATATGTGAAAGTGGATCGGTAACAGTGACGGGTAAAATTTATACGCCTGAGGATATATCACGAGAACAACTGCCCTATGACGATTTGGAACCAGATACAAAAACTGGCCTACCCTTGTTAACTCATGATATTTACAAAGAGTTACGACTAAGAGGTTACGATTACAACGGTAAATTCAAGGGGATTCTTCAGTCAGATTCGAAAGCTGTTGCGGGTTTGCTTAATTGGGAAGAAAATTGGATTAGTTTTATGGACACAATGCTACAGTTCAGCATAATTGGTAAAGACTTACGAGAGCTGTATTTACCGACAAGGATAGAGAAAGTAATCATTGATCCAGTAAAACATTTAGAAACAATGACTAAACTTAAAACGGCGGAAGGCACAGTAGCCGTGCCTATCTCAGTGTTCAAGAGTCTTAATGTAGCCAAAAGTGGTGGAATTGAAATGAGAGGTTTGAAAGCGTCGTTAGCTCCGCGTAAAGCTGGTACACAAATTAAGCCAACGTTGGAACGTTATAGTTTCATTAATTTTGAAAATAAACGAAATCTATCGGATAACACAGAAGCGGCCGATATTTCCGCTCTGACTGTAGCACTACATCTCGTTATTGAAAATAGCGGTGGAGCTTTTAAAATAAAAGTAGTGGAATATGTTGCAGATCGCCCCAGTGACCTAATACTAGCATTAAAAGTTCAAAATATAATTGAAAATGAGCCACTCATGACTACCGATGTCGCTATTGTAAATAGTACTGATGCATCAGCGTATGCTCAAGCAGTGGATGAACATAAGGTTCGCTTGATTGTAAAGGATATCACTGCGGAAAGTCCTGTCGAATCAAATTGCCATGTGGCGTGTGGTAGCGATATTTTAAAATCGGAAAATGCTGTAGCCATTTTAACCAATTTAAAAAAATCGATCAAGGAAAATGGCTTTATATTATTAGAAGAAACGTTATCTGTATTTGAAAAAAAAGGCGTGAATTTATTCAAGAAATTGGGACTGAATGTGATTTTAAATCAGGTATCGCACAATAAAGTGTTCATTCTGTTACGTCCACAATTAGACGTCTTATCGCGAAAATACAAAGTTTTACAAATTACGGAGAAAAATTTCAATTGGGTTGACGAAATGAAAACTTTACTTGGAGTCGCCGAAGCAGAAAATAAATTTATTTATCTAATCGTAACAGGTGAAGAAACGTTCGGTGCGGTCGGTTTGATGAACTGTTTAAAAAATGAAACTGGTGGTAAATTTGTTCGCCTCTATTTTGTGCAAGATAATATTTCCGAGAAATTCGATTTTAAAAATAAATTTTATTGCAATCAAATTGAAAAGGATCTTCTTGTTAACATATATAAGAATGGAAAGTGGGGCTCATACAAACATTTGAAGTTGGATAATCAGAATGAAGTCGGGAAATTAGCCGTTGAGCATGCATACATTAATGCTCTGGTTAAAGGAGATTTGAGTAGTTTGAAATGGATTGAAGGTCCTTTGGGAATACAACCGGTGCATGAACTAAGTAAGAAAATGGAATTATGTACTGTTTATTACGCGCCTATTAATTTCCGAGATGTTATGTTAAGTTCGGGCAAATTATCGGCTGACGCTCTTCCTGGTAATTTATCACAACAAGATTGTATTCTTGGTTTAGAGTTTTCTGGCCGCGATTCTACTGGCAAACGAATTATGGCATTAGTGCCAGCCAAATCCTTAGCCACAACATGTGTTATAGATCCCCTCATGAAATGGGAAATACCAGATTCGTGGTCAATGGAAGAGGCTTCGACAGTTCCAGCTGTTTACGCAACGGCTTATTATGCGATTATAATACGTGGTAATGCAAAAAAGAATGAATCTATTTTAATTCACGCTGGATCCGGGGGAGTGGGACAGGCAGCCATTTCAATATCATTTCATCTTGGTCTTAAAGTATTTACAACGGTTGGCAGCAAAGAAAAGCGGGATTATTTGTTAAAAAGATTCCCTGCGCTCAACGAAAAAAATATTGGCAATTCTCGTGATACATCTTTTGAGCAACTTGTAATGCGTGAAACGAAAGGACTTGGTGTTGATTTAGTCCTTAATTCATTGGCGGAGGAAAAGCTACAAGCATCAATTAGATGTTTGGGTCTAAACGGCCGATTTTTAGAAATTGGTAAATTTGATTTAAACAAAAATACGCCACTTGGAATGTCAGTATTCCTAAAAAATACCTCATTTCATGGAATTCTTTTGGATAGTGTAATGGAGAGGAAGGGTAACACACTTAAAGAAATTATGAGTCTTGTTAATGAGGGAATTCAATCTGGAGCCGTCCGACCACTGCAAACAACCGTGTTTCATGATTCTCAGGTCGAAAAAGCATTCAGATTTATGGCATCTGGTAAACATATAGGAAAAGTAGTGGTGAAAATTCGCGATGAAGAATCGGAAAAAGTTATTATACCTACTCCAAAGTTGGTTGATTCAATTCCACGTACATATCTACGCAACAATTATACATACATTTTAGTCGGTGGTTTGGGTGGATTCGGATTAGAACTGGCTAATTGGCTTATATTGCGAGGTGCTACCAAACTAGTTCTTACATCAAGAAGTGGTATTAAAACAGGATATCAATCGTTAATGGTGAGACGATGGACAGAACGTGGTGTAACTGTTAAAATTGACACAAACGATTTAACAACATTGAAAGGAACTCGTAACTTAATTACGGAGGCTTCTAAATTAGGATCCGTTGGTGGAATATTTAATTTAGCAGCGGTATTACGTGATGGACTGATTGAAGATCAAACTGCAGCTGATTTCGAAACTGTATGTCGGCCAAAAGTTGATGGTACTAAAAATTTGGATATTGTGTCGCGGGAACTTTGTCCTGATTTAAATTACTTCGTATGCTTTTCGAGTGTATCATGCGGCCGTGGAAATATAGGACAAACAAATTACGGTCTTGCCAATTCAGCAATGGAAAGAATTTGCGAAATTCGTCACCAGTCTGGTTTTCCCGCAACCGCAATTCAATGGGGTGCTATTGGTGATACAGGCCTTGTAATTGAAACTCTTGGGGATAACGACACCGTTATTGGAGGTACGTTACCACAGCGTATGGTATCGTGTCTTCAGACAATTGATATCTTTATGCAACAACCACATCCGGTACTAGCTTCAATGGTAGTAGCCGAACAACGAAAAGCTGATGCTGGCGCTAGCGGTAGTTTAGTGAGCCAGATTGCAAATATTTTAGGATTAAAAGATATAAAGAATATAACAGACGGTTCATCTTTAGCCGACTTAGGTATGGATTCATTGATGGCAGCCGAAATTAAACAAACACTTGAACGTTGTTTCGATCTGGTATTGAGTCCACAAGAAATTCGTGTGCTTACATTTGGTAGACTTAGACAATTAGAAAACAAAGCAATCGTAAATGAAAGTGAAGAAACTTCAACTGCATCTAATGGAACGTCTTCGGTCGAGCTAATAGGAGACGGGACACAGGTTGATTTTAATTTTGAATTTGTACCAAAAGAATGTATAGTCCGTTTGGATGATAATGCAACGTCTAGCCAATTGCCATTATTTATAGTGCATGCAATCGAAGGTGTTGTCAGTGCACTTAAACCTTTGGCAAAACTATTAAAATGCCCAGTGTGGGGACTACAGTGTACACGTGAAGCTCCAGTAGATTCAATATCAACGTTAGCGTGTTTCTACATAAAACAGATCAAAGTAATTCAACCAACAGGTCCATACATGATAGCTGGCTATTCATTTGGTGGCTGTGTTGCATTTGAAATGATCGCACAACTCGAAAAACAAAATGAAACATGTAAATTGGTTATGCTGGACGGTGCTCCTAAATATGTTGGTTGGTTCACGTCAAACTATTCGAAACGATCGAAAGAAGAACAGAAAACTGAAACCAGTCAATCGTATGGCTTGGCATATTTTGCTCATACCGCCGTTAAATTAGATTTTATTTCAACATTCAAAGCATTAGAGACTGTTGCCACATTTAAAGAGAAATTACTAAAATGTACGGATCTTGTGACAACTGTTATAGACCAACCAAAAAATGAAGTATGTTTGAAAATCGTTTTTTGATTGATAAATGTGAATTTATTTATTTATTTGTTAAATTTGTATTTATAGATCGAAGCATGTGCTGAAACGTTTTTCAAAAAATTAGTAGCAGCCCATTATTATGAACCAGAAGTAGTATTGAAATCGCCGGTTACACTTATTAAGCCTTCAGTGAATTACACAAAACTGTCCGAGGACTATGGTCTAAAAAATGTAAGTTATTTAATAAATGCGTAAATTTATTTAGAAATAAATAAATAAAATATATTCGTCCTCTAGATATGCGAAAAGACTGTTCAAATTCACACAGTGGACGGTGACCATCGTTCAATAATGAAAGAAGGCTCTGTAGAAAGTATTGCACGTATTATCACCGAATTCCTTCATTAATGTATAGGTACTAACTTTTCATCATGCTTTATATATAGTTAATTTATAAAATTTACAACTAATTTAATTGTTTAAATTATTTTTTGATAAAACAAATCTAAATTTATGTTGAATTACAAAGAAAAAACTTAAATTATGAGTTGATCGTACAGGTCAAAGATTAACTTATAATTTACAATTTTTCTTTTGTTAATTTATTTAATTTAAAAATGTTAATTTAATTTATTGTTTTCTATAATATAAAACATTCCAAATTCTATATTATTTAATATTAATATTATTTTAAAAAAAATCAGGAATCTCACGTTTTTTTGGCATGATACTGCATAATATTTAATATGTAATTTTAAATACTTTATTTTTTTTATGTAATTGTTTTTTAGTTCAAAATAATTGTACTTTTTGTTTATTTATAATTTCTGGTGTCTTTTTTTTTTTATTTCAATGTATATCAAAAATATAAAAAAATAAAATAATTTTTTTTTTATAAAATTATATACCTAAATAATATATATATATATATATATAACAACAACAATTGTTATTATAATTAAATATTAATGATTATAAACACTTACATATTTACATTTGATATTAATTGTCTAATTTTCGATGTAATATTTATCTAATAAATGTTTAAATTAAAATTAATCTATGCAAAATTATATGCATATTTAAAATGTAAATTATCTCATTTTTAATTTATTCTACATAATTTAATTGTAGTATCTAATATTTGTAATTAGATTCTCTACTTAGTAGAATTTTCACACGAGAAAATAAAAATAAATTATTTAATTACACGTAAACTTGTATTTTATTGTTTTGTAATTATGAACGTTTATTTTTCAGCATTTGCAACTTATTGAGAATTTAGTAAATCAGAAAAATACTCTTTTAAGACTCGTTTAAAGAAGCTATGTGCGCTCATTGCTGAGTTGTTGTAAGACTTCCACTATTCATGTTTTTTCCATCTACAAATGTCAAAGTTGAAACGTAAGGTCCTGTGATATCTAAACTTGTATGAAACCAACCATGTTAGCTTTGCAAGTTTGCAGCGATCAATTGATGAAGACTGCCAACAAATATGACAGCCGGTCGATAAAATCTTACATTTTGGATGACCAGACACCTTCCCTTAGACGTAATTTCCACATCTTGAAATTAACTTCAACTTCTAATGGGTATGTGTCCACTGTTTCAAGTCAATATTTTTATGAGGAAAGTGCTAGATCTAATGAAATCGTGTGCAATCGCAAAGTACATCATCCATTCTTCATTATCGGTCGCTAAATCATGCAGGGAATACATATTTTCACATAAGTCAATCCGATTTTTGCCAGCTCTAGCATTTAAGTCGTCAATCACTTTTTTGATGTCGCGCTCAGGTATCTCATCAAATCATCCCTAATGTTGTAAAATGAGTCTTTATCTTTGACTTGGCTTACATCGCATACGAAAAAGTAGCTTAACAAAATTTCAAAAATTGTTATTATATAAACTGCGAAACACCCAACTAAAATTTAAATAAATTAATTTGGAACAAGTAACCAACATAACAAATTACACCGTGAAAACTATATTAAAACGATGCGACCAGTGGTTATTTGAATGAGGCAGCATGTACAAAAATTAATCAAAATTATATTTCAAACACAGCACACCGATTTGTCGAAAATTATTTTTAACAAAAAAAAAAATTTAAATACAAACTTTGCTTGCTATTGGCAATTGAGATCCCTCGATCTCAACAAAAATAATAAAATAACTAAACTAAATAAAAGGTAGGAGGCTGTCGTTACGATACAAGTTGAACTGCTTGCAAAAGACTCCTTCTTCTTTACTTCCGTTCAGGAGTGGGATTTTGCACATTCGGCGAGAATAGAATTGTTTTTGTATTTTCTCACCCTTTAGTTTTGTCCGTCAGATTTTTTTCGATTTTGCACAAATCGACAAAAGAAATTGAGCAATGTATGATTAATTGTCAAATTGATAAATTTTTGTGTAACATTTTAGGATAAATATTTTTTTTTTTTAAATAAAGTTTAATAAATAATTTTTAAATTGTTTAATACAATTTTAAAATCGATTATCACAAAATATTTTATTGATAATAAATTGTTACAATGTTTAAAATTAATTTTTTTAAAAATATTTATTATTGTTTACATTTGTATAAATAAAATTGTCAAATTCAAATTTGACTATGTCCTCTAATAACTGTTGGTCAATTTCGTTTTTCCGGCATGCTGTGTTTTTCATCCTTTCTAAAATCGCTCTTCTATAATTTAACAAGCTCATTCAAGTAAACAATTGTTTCAATAAAATTAAAAAACGCATAGCTTTGGGACAAATGATATTCCCTTTTTGGTCAAAAATGTCCACAAATATGAGCGAGGGACTGGTTGGTGTTCATTGAGTTTACATAAACATAATTTTAAAATAATAAATGTGCAAGTTGTTATCTATAATTATTAATTTACTAATATTTAAAACGGAGTTTTGTTTGTTTGTTTGTTTATTTCTATGCAATCTGTTTTGGAGCCGAAGCTCTCCCCAACTCTTTCGTGGTTAATTAACGTCCTACTTTACGCCATAACTAGCCAAATTGAGGACGCGTTTTCAAATATCCATCTGCACATTGCATTGCTCCAGCCAGCCTCTACTGGCATGGACGATGGTTCGGCCCATGAATTCTGCACTCCAACGGGGGGTCATAGTTATGTTCATCGTCATCACCGATCGTAATCAAGTGATGAAAAATCCCTTTTGCAACCCTCCCCCGTTGGGATTCGAACCCGGTACCTCCCGTCCCAAACACCGCAGCTTTAACCACGGCGCCAATTGCTCGGTAAAACGGTTTCTCAATCTATAAAAAAAAATATTCAGATAGTTCTCCTAATCGTTTATAGTGACACCTATACTATTTAATAGGCACTTTAAAATAAATGGCGATTCGCAGTATCAGAATCCATCTACAGAAATGTCAATTAAACGTCAAAACAACGTTTGACAAAACAAATTTATGCATTTCTGAAATAAATAAAAAAAATTTAAAATTATGGGAAAACACAGTAAAAGGTAAGCGTAAATATTAAATTGTATGAATTAAGAATGTTATATAAAGTACAAAATGACTTTGATACATTTTTAGCGAAAAATCGAAAAGGCCACATCGATCCAAAGAGAGATCAAAAAAATCGAAAAAAGATAAATCGAGACGACATAGCTCGAGTAGTGAAGAATCCAGCGATAGCAGTGAAAATGGTCAAACATTAACGAACAATCAATGTTCGGTGGATCGCCGTCATCTGGAACCATCATCATCGTCATCTGTTGGTCGAGGTGATCCCGATAACTTTAAACTTTTAAATCGATTAGAAGAAAAACGAATGAAAGATTTACTAATTCGTAAATTGGAAAAGGATAAAATGAAAGCAAATGAGACACCGGAAGAGAAAAGATCGCGTAGATTGCGTGAAAAACAAAAAAAAGATTTAAAACGACGCGAACGAATGGGATGGGATACCGAGTATCAACATTATACGAACCAAGATAATCCATTTGGTGACGCGCATCTCACATCTTCATTTGTGTGGAATAAAAAATTAGAGAAACATGGATTACAAAGTGTGGGACCTGACGAACTTGAAATCATTAATCGACAAAAACAGCTAGAGAATAAAATTGAACTGGAAAAAGTAAAAAAAAGGCGCCAAGAACGTGAACTGGAACGAATAAAACGGGAAGAAGAAATGAATTCGTTACAACGATCTAGAGAAGCAGCCCAATTCGAAGAATGGAAGCGGCAGGAGGATCAATTTCATTTGAATCAAGCTAAACTACGTAGTCACATTCGAATTGGAGATGGGCGTGCTAAACCGATCGATTTATTAGCACAATATATTTCGGACAAGAATTTGGATGATTCCATTGAAATGCAAATGCACGAACCCTACACATACCTAAATGGTTTACATGAAAAAGATCTCGAAGATCTATTGGCCGATATAAATGTTTATATCGAACTGGAAAAGGGTAAAAACGTTGAGTACTGGAACGATTTAATAATTATTGTTCGAGATGAATTACATAAAATTCATAAATCGAATACTGAGAATAGTAGTGACTATCAAGCGGCCATTGGGCGACGTGAAGGAATCCATCAAACTGTAGCCAAAGATGTGACTGATATTTTTCGTGGTAAATCGACTACACAATTGAATGAGTTAAAAGAAAAAATTGAAGGTAAAATTGCTGATCATACGGACGGAGTTGATATCGGGTACTGGGAAAGTTTATTATCGCAACTAAAAGCTCACATGGCAAGATCTAGGTTACGTGATCGACATCAAGATATTCTACGTCAAAAATTGGAAATGTTGAAACAAGAACAAATCACGTCGGTGACGCCAAAAGATGGAGAGCCAAGTGGAAGCGGGCGCACAAATCGGGCTCATGTAACCAACGAACATGGAGAAAATCTATCGATTAAAGAAGAAATATCAGATGCAGAAGATGTCGGTAAGGATGTAGACCAGACGGAACAAACAGACGCAATGAATTTGCTTTCGGCGTCGTTCACATTATACAACGAAGGAAACTACAGCCCGATTTATATATCTATGGATGACATGGATTCAGGAATAATAATAACCACACCTGAAATTGACGAAGAAAAATTAGATGGTATGCGCAGTGAAGTATTAGAACGCGATGAGGATTCTGAAATTTACTCTAAAGAAGAAATGCGAATGCGTAAGGAGGCCAGTAAAGATATGGATAACGATGAGGCAATATTTTCAGTCGAAACAAAATTAGATTCTCAAGTATACCTTTGGTCGGATAAATACCGTCCGCGTAAACCGCGCTATTTTAATCGCGTGCACACTGGATTTGAATGGAATAAATACAATCAAACTCATTACGATATGGATAATCCACCACCAAAAATTGTACAGGGCTACAAATTTAACATATTTTATCCCGATTTGATTGATAAGAATAGCACACCACAATATTTCTTAACCGTCTGTAACGATAATAAAGATTTTGCCATTCTAAAATTTCATGCTGGCCCGCCATATGAAGACATTGCATTTAAAATTGTAAATCGGGAATGGGAGTTCAGCTATAAGCGTGGCTTTCGATGTCAATTCCACAATAATATTTTTCAACTTTGGTTCCATTTCAAACGCTATCGTTATCGTCGATAGGCTTTTGTAATAATTATAAACTTATTGTTGATTGTAAATTGGAAGATAAGAAATACATTTAAGAAATTGATTCACTGACCATTTTACGAATTCTGAGTTCTTATTTAATCGTCTGCTTTTTACTCGAAAACTCTGCTTGACATATTTTAACCTTACCGGGTTAATAATGGATAAGTTTCATGGCTTGCCTCGTTGCTGGATCTTTTATTCGGTCTATAAAAACAAAGGAACTAAGTTTCATATCACACTTCGTTTGTGGACTCCACTATAAATTGAAACATGATAATGGTTAACGATATTGGGCTTAAACTAAATATTCCTTTTAGCATATCCTACGGTTTCTTTGAATTGTGTGAAGCAAATATCGGATCACTCCAATATTTGTTCTGTGGTTACGATCAACGTTCACAGAAGATATCGCTAGCTCATCGATGTCTTCTTTGAACTTTATGCAGAAGTGACTGACAGACTGCGAACATAATCTGGTTTATGCTCACCTGAAGACACACTCAATATGCCTAATCTATCGATCGATTTAGACGAATGTTTCAATTACAAAATAGCGGGAATTGAGTGATTTAGGTATGAACAAAGGTAGTATGGAGTGACGCGTATCGTACAATATCACACTACACCTTCTTTGTTTAACGATATAAGCGAAATTGGTTGGATCAGTTGAAGCGGGTGAACGAAAACACTCCAAGAATAATTAGAGTCTGCTCATACACCATTTCAGCAAGTGTGCAGTTGATGCATTCCTTGTTCTTTTGTTTCCTGTTGTGCAAATGCCAAATAAAACAAATGCTATGTCATCGCTCCGACGTATTGGATTGCATCAACGATGCCTTGAGAATTCTGTGAAACTGCTCTACCAAGCCCTTCGATTGGGGATGATAAGCAGTAGTAAACGATTTGATCCTGTAAGCCTGGTCAAGTCTGAAAATAATTTTGTCCCGAATTGTGAGCCTTGGTCCGTCGTGATCCTTGCTGGTGATTATAAACTGCGAATCACATAAGCAGACATTTCTGCCATATGATACTCTCCGGGTCATCTCGTAAATCTGCCAAATCCATGTGTGTCTGCTTAAATCGTGATGGTGGTATATCAAAATTCCATGTTCTGATTTGTAATGCCTGATCACTTTTGATTTTTTGACAACTTATGCATTGTTTTGTCTATCTGTTGCAACGGTTGCAATTTTGTTAAGTTGAAGCCAAACATATCGACGAGAAACCTGTTTTCTGGATCCGTGAATTCCGGGTTGTGCACGCTAATGAGTGAAGAGATTTAAAGACTGAATTTCTTAAATCTTTTGGCACAAATTGACGCTGGCGACCCGTTGAACTTGGTAACCAATTAGAGAACGGCAGTCGCTAGTAAACAAATTAATGTAATGTAGTCTAAGTGTCGAGCGTGCCTGGAGCTTCGTTCGGTTTTTGAAGTAATGACTCGTGTGAGCGATTTGCGGTCTGTCTAAACCATGAATTGTCTGCTAGCATTACAATATCGGTATCGGAAGTGTTTCAAAGCGAGGAAAAAACCTAAAAATCCTCTTGCGAAAGCTGAGTATTTCGACTCTGCCGGAGAAAGTTTCTTCGAGAAGAATGAGACTGGTTCCCATGTGGCATTACTTAACTGTTCTAATACGGCACTGGCGGCTCAGTCTGATGCCTCAGTCGTAAACTATAGTTTGCAGCATCTTTGGGATAAACTAAATTAGTCGATCTTGCCCTCATATTTGGCTTTGTAGAAAAACTGTTCACATTTTACTGGCCATGAGCTTTATTTTTAAGTTTCACTAAAGAAGCCAAGTGGGAATACAATGGTGAGAGATATTCTGTAATGTTTCTAACGAACCTACTATAGTAGGTAATCGCCGATAAACTGCTGCATCTGTCTAATCGAAGATGACTTAGAGAAATTACAGAACGAGATTCAATTTTTAAAAATTGCGTGCCCTAAGAAATTTAGACTTTCCGAATCAAGAACACATTTGGAGGTTTTAATGCTATCACCAAATTCAGGTAGTCTTTTGAGAAACAGCCTTGTTGTTTGTGCTTTTCAACGTCCTCGCTGACAACTAGTATGTTGTCAATATATACAAAGACAAAATCTAGACCTTACAGTATTCATAAAGCATGGAGTCTTGTATACATCTACTGGTGGTATTGGTGTATGACAATCAGCTTCCACTAACTCGATTTTAGAAAAATACCTGGAAACCATTCAAAGCCAAAGAAAAGTTTTAGTTTTGGGGTATGAATTTGCTTTTCGGCATAATCAAGATGTCGACACTTGTATAAACCAAGAAGACTAATTTATCTTTTAAATAAATTTGTTTAGTGCGACTGAACCTCAAACTTGCAAGTCATGTCGCATTTAACAGCTTTAACTCCATACTTAATGCGGATACAACATAATTTGTAATACCAACAAAGAAGAGACTTTTCGGCATTCCGAGCTCTGCGGTTTGAACTTTTGCTTCTATAACGATAACGATGAGGAATTTCTCTAATTGATTGTTTCTCTCACTGTCAAATCTAAAAAGAGAACTCATTGAATTAACAAATGCGCCTGTGATAGACGCCTCATAAATTCAAACAAATTTCTCTTTTAGTTCTGATGTCGCTTTATTAGATTGTGAACTAAGAGGAATGAAAAAATAACACCCTTCACTAAACGTGTCAGAAGAACTCGCTAACTGATTCAAATGTCTATAAAATACAGACTGTTTTTCACCCAATTCACTATGAGAAAGGAGTTTATCTATGCGACGTTCCCTGCTCAGTAAATCAGGAGATTTTAATTTATCCTTTACAACTGTGTTGATAGATTGCGATGAACAATTTATAAAGGAATGAAAAGGAAAATATTGGTTACGGTTGATCACAATTCGGCTTTCCAAGATGTAACGGGAAGGCAGAAGACACAGTGAAAAAAATATAAAAAAGAGTGCAGATTAGGGTACTGCTTATGGTAATGCTTATGGAAAGTTTTGTTAAATCACCGCAACACACCAAGCGAAATTGGTTTTCACCTGCGCAACGATTAATGTCGATCAAGTTACGGTCGTGTCCACCTAGAATGGATCAACAGCTGTTACCTCCCATACCAAGGAATGTGACGCAGAACATAACGCAAAGAAGAGTGACAAACAAAACCAATTACAACTAGAATAGTAAGAAGTTAGGTGATCTGACAGTTGTGGTAAAATTGAGACCAGAAGATCCAAAATACACAAAGTACCAAGTCGCGAAACAGTATCTAGACGTAATCAATGGTAAGAAATATACTCGGGATACACAACACATAAGGCCAGTAGAAGAATTGGTCAAACATTACCAGAGCAACCAGCATGCGAGCCAAGAGTAAGTAAAGAAGGAATGCCTTATGCCTATGATAATAGAGAACCAAAAGAGAAGTAGGATACCACTCTCTATAAGCGAGCATCCAATGACATACACCAGTGATCATCAAACGCCTTCTAATGCAACACCCGTGTGGAGTTATCGGGATGTCCCATTGGACGCGTACTTGGACGGTCCTAACGGACGTGTCCTCAGGCGATGGTTAGAGAAAACTGTAGGATTCCCGGCGAGTAAGTGGGAAATAAAATGCCATTCGCGGATCAAAACTTCTAAGAAGCTTCTGTTCATCAGGAGTTGTGGCTTCAAACAGCGTCACCCCCTCATTTTAAAAGCACCTGGAACAAAATCTGATACTAGGTATAAAATACTATAGGGGAAAGCACTTCAATAAAAAACCAAGAATGAAGACGCAATATCGGTGGTATAGTTGGGTGGACGCATTCAAGAATAGTAAGATGCTCCTGAATCACCTACAGAAACATGTAAATCTGGGAGCAGGCTTCCTTTCTGCTCTAAATGAGAACCAGGTGAAAGAAGGCAAAAGAATTGAGTTCGAATGTCCGTGTATTTTTAAATTATCTGCATTTAAAAAGCAGTTAAACAACCTGTTTATCCTGTTGTGCAGGATATGTGAAAGATAGGACTAATGTGCATGGCGAAATAAAGAGAATGGTTTGGTTGATTGAACTTTCCTATAATGAGGTGATCAAGGTGATCAATGAGAAATTAGGAAAACCCGAGTTGGCTCCGTTGGCCGTTAACTATATTGATACGGATCTGCGGAGACAATAGCGGAGATTGTATATTCCAGTGATTCGAGACTTATTGTTAGTGCGACACCAGTAGGTATTTTGATTAATCAAGATAAAGGGATAAACGAAACCCTGAACGCTTCTAATGCAGACACTGTTTAAAGGAAGCGAGATTCACCTCCCAACAAATGTGCGTACTCTGACAAATCTAGAGCCAGCCTTAGAACCAGAAAGAAAACTTTAGACAGAAGCGATAGAAGATAAACCAAAACGGCAAAAATTTGCACGAAAAGACGAAAAAGAAATCGTAAAAGACCAACTCGACCGGATGCGCTTCAGATTAAAAAAAGGAACTGGTTCGTATGCTGAACTGGTAAGGAAAGTGAAGGCCGACTCAGAAATGGTCTGGGTAAAAAGTTATTCATATTCCCTAAATTACGAAGGGATATCTTTTGCTAGAGTTTTCCATTGAAACCAATCCAAACTGGAGAAAAGTATCGGTCAGGAAGCTGATGTTAAAGCCTTGACAAAGGAAGCCCTTGTAGAAATAAGGGAAATGGACGTAGTGACTACACAGGACGAAGTATATCAGGCTTGGACAACTAAAGGTATTTCAACTTATTAACAAAAAGCGGTTGCGGAAAATGGTCACCAAGGAGATCTAGGAGTAGGAAACACGAAAAGACTTATGAGGCAGAAGATATGGTGGCCGAAAATAGATATAAAAGATAGTTTAAATGCCAAAACTGATTTCGGTAATGTAACGGTGTCAGATGTAAAATATTTTAACCTCAAGAATCGTAGACTAGTGAACAAAAGCGCTTCAGTCGGTAACATGAATTTAAACGGGCACTGATAATACTGCATTCTAACAAAAATAAAAATATCAGAATATCCAAGATACATTTTAAAATTGATTTAGCTTTTGAGCAACATCAAATACAAATATTATGAATTCACACTAATCTAATTCAGCACATTTCTTAAATATTTCGTCCTTTCATTTTACTGATATCGGTTCACTCTTCATTTGACCACAAACACTATATTATTTCCCCTACTCTACACCCCAATTCAATTACTGTAATTTTTCGTTTTATTATTTCGTTAAATATTCTCCTTTTACTATCCCAGGAAAAATGAAAATAAAACGAAAAAAATCATGAAAATAATTTCCACCATGAAAATCGTTTAGTTTCGGATGGATTTTAATATGAAACGGTAGTTAATGAGTAAAATTCAACATTATAAGAAAATGTGTTTTAAGAATTGTTAAAAAAAATAATAATAAAAAATAAAAAGGAAAATTGAAAATTTTAATATTTGTGCCGTCGCAAATTTATGAAAATTAATACTTCCAAATTCTATTCAAACTGTTATTTGTGCTGAGTGCAAATTGAGTGCAAATTGTTATAATTAAAAAATTGAAAATTGATAAAAGTTTTTCATTTGTTTTAATTAATTAAAAACGATTAAAGTGATTTAAGTGGAAAATATTAACTGAAAAAATAATCATAAATTTTATGTTGTTGTGTATACGCGAATTTTCCTTCCTGCTAATGTAGATAACATAACTGAGTTTATATTTTCTGCTACATAATTTTTTTTGATGTGTCTAAAATAAAAGAAAATAATCCTAATCATCTAAAGGGGAAAAAGTAAAAGCAAAAAAAGGAAATTCATAATAATATTAAAAGAAAAATAAAGGAAAACGAAGGATATATAAATAAATAAATAACCAAAATTATGTATATAGCTACATAATATTTTTTTTGCTTGTGATTTAGTTTTTAGTGAAAATTTGTTTGTTTTTATGGTAATGCTGTAAAAACGGGAAAATTTATTTTTCCTCTGCTCCTACAATCTACGAAAAAAAAAGCTTTTGGATATACATAAAATAAAAACAAATAAAAAAATTCGAAAAAAATCACAAAAAGTGTTAATTTTCAACAGACTTGCTGAGGAAAACAACAAGAAAATGTGGGTAGTGTTTTCTGTTATATATTTAATTTAATTTAAATTTTAATTACATAATTTATTGTATGTGATGTGTGTGTGTGTGTGTGTGTGTTATTTTGTTGTTTATCATGGTATAACGGTGAATTTATGTCTTTAAAAAAATAAAAAATTTAAATGAAAATTCAGTTGCACTATACACTTTAGATCCCACATGTTTTTGTTGTATGCTTAACGATCCTTAATTAATTTACGACGAACATAATGTACGTAGATGTGTGTATCAAATGATTTACACCATATGCAAATTGTAATACGAGTTAAAGAGTATTTCGAACATGTTTAAATCGTGTTGATGGTTATAATTACTAATTAACATAATATAAGATTCAAAATAATGCAAGTAACAGAACTTATATGTATTAGTTCTGGAGGCAAACTGTTCCAAGTGTTAATCGCATTTACCAATACTGTGTTATTGTAAAGATTGGTTGTATTAGAAGGCAAATTAACATTACTATAATAACGGTATACCTAATTTAATTATATGGAAAATAAGCAGCAGTTCTTTAATAATAAAACAACAAGTCGCACCCAAGGATTGATTCCTTAAATTCATATACATGATCAAACTTTGTAAGGTCATAAACATATCTCCAAATAACTTATACAAATATTATAATGGACGTTTATCTCGCAGGAACTTTAAAGCTCTTTTTGCATTCACAAACCGTAAATTTTATTTTTTTTATATATAGAAGATTATATTTATAGAAGAGTTCCCTTTTACTTTTTAGAGTTTTATCAAGCTTGTCTTTGCATTTTATTAACTCCCCTGGTTTGAGTACCGCAATTTTTTACTATTAAAATTAATCTTGATAAATAATTATCTTGCCAGATAAATACAGTTCATATTTATCTGGCCATGTATCCGCATTTCTCGATGTATTACTTGATGGCATTACTGATATTGAAGGCAATGGGTAACTTTCGGGTGATATATTGTCACTTATGAGATTCTTGGAAAAAAATTCATTTAGAATGCGAAATTTGATTCTGATTCCAATCCAATTATATACCTATAAGTACCAAAGAACAATATATTAATTTTTTATTAAACATAAATAGTTCTACAGTTGACACTGACCACATCCCACTGTCTAGTAAAAATTTCGAAGATATCGCATCCCTTCTAAGACGACTCTTGAAATTAAAAAATACTTCTCATCGAAATGAAGAGAGCAAAATCTAAACCTATCAGTTAGATCGTTATCTGTGATGTTTGGAATAATTTGTAACCATTTTTTCGAAACTCTGGCATTACTGGTATTCTGTAGAATTAAGAGCAAAAACATTTTACTTCAGAAATTAATATTCAGTTTTTAAACCACCAATGGTACTTACTTATGTAAACCAGTTAGTTCTGAGGAATTGAAGCACACGCGGAACATATTTAATAAACGTTGATGAACTCTAATCACATAAAATCACGACGTAATGCGGATAACTTTTAAACTTTGATTGATTAGATTGACAGGGAATTGATTCAAAACAATATCACGATTTTTTTCAATGGTTAGAAAAATTCGACACGTGAAATTAAAAAAACGTGTTTATCACGATATGGGAAAATGTCTAGTTTAGTTAAACAAATTAACTTTTTCTAATAAATTTTGGAAATACTACTTATACTCGTTACAACAACGGATAATTACAGAAATTACATTACGATATGGCAAGTAAACAACAAACAATGACGCTTAATTTTAACAATTGAATAAAATAAGAAAATCAAAGGCAAAATGGTAAAAAAAAAGAAAACAATAACATTTTCGTTAAAATTTTAAATTTATTCGTCAAATAACGTATAATTTGACTATATAACGATTAGGGTGACACCTTTAGATTTACCCAGGAAATTGTTTTAACGAAAATATGTAAGTGCGTAAATTTACTATGGAAAGTACAACCGATCTCACACAAAATTTGAAAATTGGCACAATCAAAATTTTAATAAGATATATGCGTAATTCAACTGGGCAAAACTTTAATCTAAGCGGATATATACTATAACTAATAAGCTGACAAACGGTGGATAAATGATCGTTCCATGTCATATTTGAATTCAATATTAATCCTAAGTATTAACCTTAGGAACAAATGAGATTATAATATCACCCATAAAAAGTTCAGGTTTAATATTATCGGGATTACTACTACTGAGCAATAGTAGCAATAGGCGCGATGCCTTTCTTTTAGTAGAAGTAATCGAAACTAATTATTTTTAGTCCATTTAGATACATCATGAGATCTACATTATGTTTTCTGATAATCTCGTCCAAATTTTAAAAATCATCACCAACATAAAGTTGCTAATCGATAATTTAGAATGTGCCAGGGTAGGTTATTTATATAAATAGAAAAAGCAAAAGGCCTAAAATTGATCATTGAACTACTAGTAGCAATATGAACAAGTGCAGTAGTAGTATTGTGGCATGTGACAAGTGCAGTAGTAGTATTTTTACAGTACCTTAGAAGATAAGGCAGCAAAATACTAATCTGGCGAACGTCACAAACATTGGAAATTACATCCTTTTCAGGTAGTGGTATAATCGAAGCCACTTGCCTTATATTAGGAAATACTGATTTCGTCAAATACTACTGGTACATAATGTATGTGATAAGTGGCAGAAACAAATCAATAAATATGCCATCGAATCTGACTTAACAGCATGAATTTAATTTAATACCATTAGGTGTAAAAACACAATCAACTACAAAAGCATAACTATCATAATCAAAACCGTAAAGGTAAATCACGTAAAGAATCATCAGCAAAACAGTCAATAACGACATCAGTTGACGTACATGAAACTCCAAGTTTTTTAAATTATTCCAAGTTGTTTTTCGAATTTTGCATATTCCCAAAATAAAATTTATTTTTAGCTTGATTGACGCATTTATTGGTTACATTTTTTATATTTTTTGTAAGCCAAATCTCTTTGCTCTATATATTGTTGTTTAATGCCTTTCACTTATTCTATTGATACATGGAACAACGAAGCATCGATTACCAGTTCCAAAAGTTGATGAACATTTTGAGCAAGTGCTTTACATTTTGTATTTGAACCAATAATTTTACTACTGCCATCGGGAAAGTTTAGTGGTGGTATGCAGGAGTATTTTTTTTAATAATCTCACCGTATGCCAGTATGGTTTCTTTGACCCTTTGTCCAATGCTTTAAACTTAACCTGCCATTTATCGTGAACAATACCATAGATTTTTTGCCTAATTACAGTGTTGAGCAAATTAACAATGTTTTCAGGTAGGTATCACGAATTCTTATCCATTGTCTGCGCCTCGCAGAACGCATCTTGATAAACTTAAGGATTTCGTCTGATAAAATGAACTCATATTTCCTCGACGCAACAATAGTATAGGTACAGAAGTTTCCGATGCTTTCTTAATAGTATTTGATAGCTCTTTTGTTATCAAGTAAATTTGGCTTGTAATGGAAATAATTTGGTCGCCAGCGTATAACTTTAATATGCTATCAATAAGGTTGTGAAACGAGTGCCAGTCAGTTTTTTTAAAATTGAAAAATTGAATTAATGGATTTATGTGGCACGTTTGTAAGTGGATAGGACACAAAACTGGAAAGTGATCTAAATTAAGTTCAATTTTGGATTCATAGTTTACAGAAATTTCGTTACTTCTGGGATCTTAATTACCCTCTAAACTTTCAATGGCTCTGCAGATGTGGGAACGTAACATGCACTTATTATTAAGTTAGATTTAGGCAGTTCCAACTCATTAGTTATGTATTATACTTCTGCCGCGGGAAATATTTTGTGCTCATTTTGTTTAGTCGATTAAAGTAAGAGTATCCAATGTTTTGTGATGATTTCGGACAGGCCGAGGTAATTTATTTTTAAATTTTTAAAATTATAATCTAAGTTTTTCTATTTTCTTATAAAATTACATACTTCATTTTAACCATGTATGTGAACAAGGTTTTGCTTAATATGTGTAAACTATGAACATTAAAAAAATAAAATTCCTAAAAATTAATGGAAAATATTTTTTCATAAAATAATACGAAGCCAGCAGGTGCAAATTTACTGGTGGAATTTACTTTCATTTTAATTTTCTAAATTTGCACACGTACATTCGTACTTATATGGAATGGTTATTAGAATTTTGAAAATATATATCTTTTCATAACAGCTGTTTACAATTACACTTAACATTAAAAAAAAAATCGGTTATTTCGAATATTAGCTTGATACGTTTATATATATGCTATCTACTGTTTCTGGATACGAAGCAGAAGATTATACCACATTATACCTTCATTGAAAATTTAGTACAGTGAAATAAATTTGGGTTTCTTAAAATTTGGCATTATCGGCGATCACTAAATTTTGAAACTGTTAATAGTATATTGAAGAGTTTTCGTGAACTTATTAAATTCCCTTTAATCACTCTTTAATCACTCTTAATCACTCTTTACTTTCTAAGATCCAGAGTCCAGACTACAAATAAGGACCAAAAGTTTTATTCCTGTATAACTGCAAATCATTAAAAATCTTGTCCAATTATTTAAACAAATGAGTTGATAATCATCGCCTCCTATTTTACTGATCAGAAAAAAATTGTTACAATACTAACACTACAATATCTCTTAATTAGGTTGAGAATAAACGGTATACGTAAAATTTTGCACTAGGATGTCTTAAGTTCCAGTTTAAGATTTGGTACATAAAATGGCTATGCGATAGTAAATTTTACCGCTTTAACTACATAAATTTAATTAATATTTAATTAGAATATATAGCTGATGAAAATATCGTTTTTTATCGATTTAAAAAAATTCCTTATCACCTCTCATCACGTCTTTTAGTCTTTTAGCATAAATAAAATATCTTGTATTTATACGATGAAGGTTATGGTGAGCTTAAGAAAAGCATTGGAAATTTCCAAAAACGAAGTTGTTTTATCTTATGGTATTTTAAGAATGTTTTTTTGTTTTATTTTTGCCAAAGTTAAATTGTTTTTTTGAAAAAATTTCTTGGAAAATTTAATAATTTGTGTAGGATGATGATGAGCTAAGATAAAATATGTATAAGGTGAGAGATATACATTAAAGTGGATGATGTTTTGAGATATTTCAAGGTTTCTCTTTTATAATCTTTTATAGGATTAAAAACAAACAAATGATGTTTTTACGTCTTAGTATATCTATCTTGTAATAAATTTGGTACATCTTTAAGATGTCTGCGTCTATATGAACTTTATTTTCAATACAATACATAGTTTTTTTTTTTAAAATCAATCAAATATTTTCATATTGATTCCACAGGATTAACTAACTGATTTAAGTAATTTACCGTTTTAGTGGGTTAACCATCATGTGGTTTCCTGATTTTGGAAATCCTTATTTCGTTGCCAATCAGCCATTTCCTCAAGATAGTTATTTTTTCAAATGAAACCGACTCGATTTTCATACTATAGAAGAACTATTACATAATTGTTTTTAATCTCATCTATGTTGGCTGATAATTAGACAATTTTTACTTCATTGAACCGATACTCATTTGTGGTTATCGATACGTATTGTGAACGTGGGGTATCGGATAGCGATCTAGTGTTGTGACTTGTGACCGTGTTTAATCTACGATCATCCCCACATGTTCGCCAAACATAGTCGTTCTATAGTACATGTAGCGTTAGCAAATTATATGTATTTGCACGAAATATCTGAATTAACTGTGTAGCGAGATTTGGTCACTCCAAAACCATTTGCTTTCTATACCCAATTAGATATCCTTATCTTGCTTATGGTGATTACCGATTAACGATTCAGCGTCTTTAATATTTTGATATATCGTGGCGTTCGTGTTTTACTTTAAATGCAAATATCAATGCACTGACACTATTTTCTCAGTCCCAGTGATTTTGTGTGACAACCGTTTTAAAACTCTAAGCGACGTTGTGCCTTTGAAGGCCGATGGTTTTAATTTGATCAATACACAATTTGAACTATCAACTAGCTGTGATTGATAGCTTTGTTGCACTGTCCTATTTTATGTTAAAACATGTCTAAGTTCTACTTCTAATTTTTCTACTTTACTTTTAATATGAGATGATATATCGGAAACTTATTTTCTATCGATTCAGTTTATCCAGCTGGTTTTTTAGTTCCCAATTCTGCTAATCCATTTTATCTTTCATTTCATTCTGTTTTTTGTTCGTTGTTCAATGGCGATCACTAACTTTTTCCCCTGGTTATGGTTTCAATTCTTTGATGACTGAAAAATCTGTTTTTTATTGCTAAAGCATTCTTCTGGATCGACACCTGCTTTCTCTAAGGTACCACAAAGCCGAAACGACTTTGTGTCTTTGGCACTTTGGTTAACATCACTTCAACTCATTTTTTGTTAATTCTAAATGTTTTATCTCATACAATGTAATTATTTTCGCTTTATTAAATTTAGTTTAGTTCATAATTACACCACTGTGCCGCATTTTTCCTTTGGATTTGTATTCTGGTTTTTGATCAGTCAAATGAATATTTGTTTTCTAATCGATCACCGCAAGTACTTATAAGTAGTTATGTGTGTGTGTTTGGCTATAAGCAGTTACGAGTAGTGGAAATTTAGCAAAGACGCACACCTAAGACACTTACGGTGGTCGATTGGGAAGCAACTAATATGACAGAAATATTTTACTTTTTAACATATACATTTTCTTTTTGCTTTGTTTTAGCTCTAACGTGTTTACAGTACTACTCCTCTTCCCCAGCAACTTCAATCCGTTTTAATAGCAAAACCTTATGAACCCCAAATGCCCTCTATCAATGGAGGTAATGTTATTTGATTCTAAAATATGGTTTTACATATGCAGTTAAGACCACTTAACTGACTCTGTGGAGTCCTGATTTAAAGCGCCCTTTTTAAGCGGTTACTGGAGTACAATATCGAAACTCCTGATCAAGTCAGACCACGAGGTTCCATTTTACAAATACAACTACAACATTTTCGAGTAATTAGGGTTGGAATAGTTTTTTTTGGACACCCTGTATATTCATATCGACTTAAAGTAAAATTGGCTTAGTTTGAAACCATATTTGCATGCATAAATAGAATTACACAACTCATACAATGTATGTACACGTATTCATGTGAAATACAAATCTCATGAGTTTGCTTTTACATATTTACAACAGAAAAGTTGATAAGAAAATGCTAACAGATTGGTAACGAACAAAACAAAAAAAAAAACAATTTATTTCTTAAGAAAAGTCAATGACTTTTGAAAAATTATATTACCAGCATATAGGATGGTTATATAAGATCAACGATTGAAATGATAAGACATGATTTTGCAGTTTTATTTTCTTATCTTATGGTATATGTACTATGCACGATAGGAGTATACATTGTGAAAACTCCTATTAAAATTATATGCATATATATATGTGCAATTAACGTGTGCTTAAACGTTAGATAAATTCCCCATATCATACGAATAAATCTGACCCAACTCAAAATTGAGTATAGGTACTCCCTAACGTGGTGCGTAAAAATCATTTTTAATCTAATTACATAAACTGGTAGATCTTTGAACCGAATCCAACTGAGGCAAATAAATAATCGAAAGAAAAACCTTTTTTCATTAAGATTTCCCAATTTAATAATAAAATTGTTGTTGTACGACTACAGCTATATACCGACAACTCGTAAATTAGAATAAAAACTAAAAATGTTATTTTCTCATTAAATAATTAATTTATATATTTGTGTCTTAACACGAATAAACCCGGAAAATATTGTTGTCCACCGTGAAAACGTGAAAACGTTTTATTTATAATCCTAAATTTACAACTGCACACACGCAATTTAGCCATAATTCATTTTCAGGCGAAGAAATTGAAATTAAATGAAAAATCGTATTTTAACTTTAATTTCCGTTTCGGTTTTTGTTTTGAGCAGATTCCACGAATTTTCCGTTTTCTTTTTTTTTAGTTGTTGTTATCTAATGGAAAAGTTTTATCGTTCGAATATGGTGGTGGTTGGCGGTTATTTTTATCGATGTTAAATTTATGGAACCAGGTAAGAAGTTTTGGTAGGAAAATTTTTTTTATTTTATTGTAATGTTCCGTTATGTCGGTTCGTAACATAAATTGTGAAATTGACAACTAATTCGTATTGCAATGATGCGTAAGTATATATGGCGTCTTGAACAATATTATGTCGTTAAAGTTTTATATGACAGACGTGATATTGATATTAAATTTGTTTTTAAATTTTAATGACATGCTGTCTAAGATAACTTCCCACATTTATTACTATGCGTTGAAATTGTGTTGGAACACCGTAACCCTTTCGGTAAATTATATCACCTGGTAATCTGGTTTATTCAATTATGCTTCCTTACTATCTTAGTTTGAAGATACATCGTTTATTTTTAATTTCTGAATCGAGGTAAAAAGGTACTTTGATAAAACGACGAGAATAATATTATGAAATCTCGAGAGATAGAAACGCTCAACTATTTGTTCAGTCTAAATAAACTACCTATGCATAAATATAAGGGAACTTGCTGACGACCCTGACGACTCAGTATAGTTATTAATAGCTGAATAGCTATTGAAC
Organism: Tipula confusa; assembly: GCA_963556175.1. Classification (NCBI taxonomy): domain Eukaryota; kingdom Metazoa; phylum Arthropoda; class Insecta; order Diptera; family Tipulidae; genus Tipula; species Tipula confusa. The sequence continues at coordinate 4,310,307 of OY744475.1, forward strand.
GAAAAACAAACAAAACTCGGCTTTTAATCTTTACAGAGGTACATAGATTAAATAAGTTATTTAATCTAGTTAAAAAAAAATATTTTTTTATAATTATTTTTTACTAAAATAATACAAGAATTAGTGTTCTATTGGTCAGCATTTATACAAAATTATTTATGTCGAAGGGACAAAAAACGACACAGTCATGGAAAATTGGCACAACTTAGGACACCTAAAGAGTGCCAGTTTGCGATGACTATGTCTTGCCATTTTGCCATGACAGTCCTAAGTTAGGAGTATATTTACCTAGGTAGTTGTTTGCCACGCTTAAATTCATCAATAAAAGATTGTTGTTGGCGAATATCCTAAAATTTTGAATTTAAAGTATGTAAATTGAATTTTCGTTTGTTTAATTTTTAACGCGAATTTTTTTTCCAACTCCTCCAAATTCTCAATTTTTAATCTCATTTGGTTATAATGATTGAATAAGGTTCATTTCTAGCATCATCGCTATAAACCGATGAAGATGGTACCGGATTTGTATCCACCCGATGATTGGTTACACTCCCTGTTTCACGCAACCTTCTAAATGTGTTGGTAAATGTTTAGGCATTTAATAAACGACGATGGGGGTATTTTATTTGATATATATCTATTCCTAGCTTGATTAGCGCGTCCATTACACAAACCATACATGAAAATCATGTCTGCATGTTGTTCATTTGAAAAACTAGTCATTAAATAATAATTTTAATTATAAATTAAATATAATAATTTCATTTACTATTTTAAAATAACTGAGAATAAAACACAACGCATAACTTAGAATGAACTATTAACTAAAGAATCAATTATTGTCAACTAATATACAAAAATTGAAGATTAAAAAAAGGCGACTAGATTTAAAAAAATTCAAAGTTTAAACAAAGTTCAAAGTTCTTACATAATATATTAAAACAAAGGTATTTCTGATCCCTAACAATAAAATAATAGTTGACGTTTACCTAATTTTAGAGTAATTAAGAAAAATTTATTAAGGAATCATTCCTGAAAATAATTACACTCTAGAAGAAAACACCCTAAAGTACCTTGCGGATCCTTAAAAATATCATAATAAGTTATTCCCTACTTTAATTACATAAACTTTTAGCCGGGTATATTAAAAAACTATTTTAAAACCACAAACCATATTCGCAAAAAAAAAACAAAAAGCACCCGATTGCTTTTACGAGAAACAGAAAATATTTGCTTTTCTGATGACAAATAAAAAAGTAGCAAAACAAATATTTTTCGTTAAAAAAATGTACTGCCATCTGTCCGTCTCACCGGATACTTAGTTTATTTATTTGTTCGTTTCATTCACAATAAAGGCATAGCCTTTTTACAATACCTTTTATAGAATATACCCTTATACGTAATACTTTAACCTAAAACTTTAAGTAATTATTAACAAAAGAAAATTGTGAAATTAATTATAAGGTTATTATACAATAGTAAAAATTAAAAAATTAAAATCAATTAATATAATAAGGATAGGAAAAGGATTAAAATAATTTATGTGCTATCGAACGTTTTAAGATACAGTTTCTTAAAATGTTTTAAATAAGAGGACGTTTTGATGGTTGGATTCTGACTGTATCAGAGCATCACTCCATGGACAAAATGTTATCTTGGTTTAGTGTTACATGTTTTAAATTTACAATGTCGTAAATTTACATTAAACGGCCGCTGTGATTTCGAGAGTTGTAGTTTTTCAAGGTATTTTAGAGAATTTTTAGTCAATCCAAATATAAAAGTCAACGCTGGTAAATCGAAATATTGTTTAAGACTCGTGTTAAATATTCGCTTAGAAAGATGTGCAATCGGATCGCCTTTATCTAGTACAAGAATTTAAAGCAATGTTTAACTTTTTAAATGATTTTCTGGAACATTGAAATTATATTGAACAGCAATGTGAAAGGAACCAGCGTATAAATGTTTGAATTGATTTGCATGTGCAGTTTATATTATCAATCACAGCATCAATTGAATTGCGATCACCTAAGGAATATATCTGCAGATCATCCGCTAAAAGGTGGTAGTGAACATTGATGGTTAGTTTATTTGAATGACAAATTTGGTTCATAAATAAAGAAAATGTATTGAGCCTAAAATGGACCCTTGAAGAACCCCCAGATGTAGCAAAAATGTCATCACTTATATAAGCATTGTAATAACTTATAAGTTGGCAAGCACTTTTGGGAAAATAATACTCAAAACATAATTTCTACAACAGTATAGTGACCAACCTTATCAAAAGCCTTAGAAAAATCTAAAAGGACCAGAATACCAACTTTATCATTTTGAATATTGATAGTACTATCACCAGTAGTTTTGAATAGTGCAGGTGTACATAATATAAACACATATACTACTACCATAAGAAGAAAAAAACATTTTACCCATTAATGTTCCAGATGTCGGGTCGATAGAAAATCGTCAAAATTTTGAATAAAAATATAACATTTAGGCGATTATACATATAAAAATATTTTCATTATTTTAAAACGATACCAGTAGCGACATCTAGCACGTCCATGGGCTAACATACCATGGTAGTACTATATGTGTTTTTATTATGAGGTGTAGTACTAGGATTCACACGAAATCCAGATTGAAATTCATCTAGTAAGTTATGTTTAGAAATGAAACTAATGATTTGGGCCTGAATATTTTTTTCAAAAATCTTGGATAATGTTGTTAAAATTCTGACAGGACGAAAATCAGTGAATCTGTTTGGACGAGAATATAACAACTTTCCAAGCATCAGGGAAAATGGATTTAGAAAGACCAGAATTAATTATAAATGTAAAGTGAGGTAACATGACGGAAAGTAAAATAGTGATGAAGTTAAGTGGTATGCCATCCACTCCAGTAGCATTTGTTTTAATGTTTTTCAGATAAAAGCCAACTTCCCAGTTGATCTGGAAAGATCAGTTTGACAATTTGAGAGCATAAAGGCTAATTGTGCTTCATTTCTTTAAAATTCATTGTTTTGAATGGGTAGCCTTGATAAGCCGGTTACTTAGATTATCATTTGCACTATACTGAGCTCCTCTATGCTCCCTTTGGCATACTAATAATTAATCCTTCTTCTAGCAATGTTGCAGTCCGACAATTTCTGCAACGTCAATTTCCCTAAGATGGCCTCGTTGTCTGTGATTATTATTTCTAAACAAACCAACGCAACTTGAAGAAATACCCGCAGGTTTGTTTCGTTTTCCCATTCTTTTCATGGGGATTTAATTGTATTTAATAGTGTAACGGACTAGAGGTATTACTAAACTGCTGTCCAACGTCGGACATTTTCTCAAAGACATCAAAACGTCACCAAACGTTAAATTTATTCATTAGTAAAATGTCAAATAAAAATGGTAGAATGGTGGCCGAGTTCATTTCATCAGAAAGAGTTTCATAGTTAAATGAAAATTGTTTTCGTCGAGACTTGCTTTTATTGCTGTATGTCCGTCTATCGATGAGATAAGTTTGTCATTTAGGCAAACAAATTTATTATGATTGCCAATTTTATTTTATAATAGTATTATTATATTTTATATGTATACATAAAGTCGTATCGATAACCTTTTTATTTTCGGTGACTATATAGCAAAATAATCGATTTGATGACGAACGTAATCCAATTTCGATAAATATATAAATTCTCAATAAATTTGAATAAATATTATTCTACTGGCTACACATTATTACAATTTATTGCCATTATTTGCCAAAGTCTAATAGCCTGTTATCCCTTTTTTATATTAAATTCCACCTTTATTACGTTACGTATATATTCTATTTGTACAATTCAATTTATTTACAAATAATTTAATACTATGGTCGTCCTTATAAGTATCGTTAGGCTTATTTTACCTTCTTATATAACTTTTAAGACATTTTATATTTTCAAAAAGATTATATAAGCATTTTAAATATATTTGGAAAGTCTATTGTGAAGTTTTGATCGGTTTTATAGCAATGGTTAAAATATGATTCATAAGATTTGGTATGCGGTATTGAATAACAGCGTTCAAGACTAGCTTTAAAATTAACGCTGTTGGTTTGTACTGAACCAATATGGAGAAATCTGTCACGTAATCGCAAACAACATTTCGGAGTGAAGATGGGAAAACGAACCGAATATAATATCAAAAACGAGTATAATTGATACAACTTCACGAAATCTACCCACTATAATTTCATCAAATTGCAACGCTCTTGATACAACGCATAATATAAATACACACAGTACTACAATTGTATGGTAGCCCATTGAAGTGCTAGATGTCGCTACTGGTATCGTTATAAAATAATCAAAATATTTATATACATATGTATAATCGCCTAAATGTCATATATTTATTCTTAATTTTGACGATATGGAAGATCATCTGGAAGATCAATGGGTTAACTGTTTTTTCTTATGATGGTAGCACTATGTGTATTTATATTATATTGTTCTGATAAGCTCATTGAAGTATGACAAGGTATGATTTAAGATTTCTCCGCCTTGGATGAAGTCCCAAGCACGGTACATACTATAAAATAAAATATTTATCTGAATTGGTGTATGAGGAATACTCGTACTGTTGGTGAAATATTCGCAAGATAAAATCTTTGAATATAGAAGTTCATTGAATATCAAAAGACCCAAAATATTTCCATGACTATTACTTATATGATTTGTTTTGAAGTTGTGGGTTTAATGTCACAAAATTGAGACGAGCTATATCCTGGTTGGCTGATACTAGTAAACGATATTTAACCTCGTCTTCGGATATCATTAGCTTGTCACAATAGTACTTCGCAAACATTTTATGAGAAGCCGCACTGGCAAATCTATTGTTAATGAATTTGCACCATTACCACATGGGTGAATGCTGAGCCGATCGTATAGTTGGCTATGGTGCAACATGAAGAGATGGTTGAACTACGGTGTCAATTGGCAAATGACGTATAAATGAGTGAGTTACTTTTTTAACATTGGTAACATTTTTCTTAACGCCAGTAATAGCTTTCACATCATCTGACAATCCTTGCAACAATTTCATAATACACTCATTATTTCGATAAAAATATGACAGCAGTTATCATAAAACCACTTGAAACTGTTGGTGTTAAAAAGCGCAAATGTGGTCCGGTTGACTTTGATGCACGCGTCATGAACAGTTTTGAAGCAAATATCGCTACAATTTAAAAAATTTTGATCAAAAAAACCAACAGCATTACTAGCCAAAGTTGACTGAGATCTTTTAAAAAGATCTTTCAGATCTTGAAAATTTTCATAATATTATCTTTCAGATTTCAATTAATACTATGGTGACCTGAGAACAAGTAAACTTTAAAGTATAGATTAAATATTGTAATATCCAGAACAGTTGCCACAACATATCTGGCAACAAGAACTCTGGATCAACTAACTCTTGGCGACGATTCAAAATACTCTATACGATCACAACTTGCCCGAACCGATGTTTACGTGGACGACGTTTTGACGGGGGCACATAATCTAGAAAAAACAGTAACTGCTCAGAATCAAATATTTGACTTAATATCAGGAAGAGGTTTTAGCTTAAGAAAATGGAATAACAACATCAAAAATATTTTAAAAGATTTATCAAATGATTTTAAAGAATTTGGATTTCATCCAATCAAGTTTGACAACACTATAAAAATCTTAGGATTACATTGAAATTCATCATCTAACGTATTTCAAATAAAGGTGACAATGCCTAAATTACTAAACTTAATATACTGTCAGAAGCATTAACAATTTTTGATCCATTAGGGTAATCATCCATCCTATTGGATCTCCATGGATAATTACAGCAAAAATCTTTCTATAAGATCTTTAGGCTTCCGGAATCGATTGGAATGTTAAAGTACAACCACGTATCAAAAAAGAATGGCTGAGTTACAAAGATGAAATACCATATCTCGAAAAGATTACAATTGACCGCTGAATTAACTACATGGAGCTCAAGCATGGAGCTAAACATACGCTGCAATAGTGTATACCAAATCTAAACTCACAACACGTATTGTTACTGATAAAACGAAGGTAACACCCTTTAATTAGACATTCTGTCTGCCGAGACTTCGGTTAAATGTATAATTAACAAAACTTCTGGTTAAAGTAGGAACAGCGTTGAATTGCAACAACGAAAACGAAAAGGTAAGCCACAAAATATTTGTGGCCAACAGAATAACATAGATAGCCTGGTATCAATGGCACCACCTAGCTTCCAATGAATATCCAGCTGACTGTGCTGCAAGGAGCTTAAATCCAAATTAGCTCATCAACGATCTACTCTGGTGGGAAAGCTTTGAAGTACATAATGTAACTTATACATTTACTAACTTATATCATTCACCTTATATTTGAGTCACCTATGCCCAGTTTTGCGTACTTTCGGACTGGTTGGATGACCTATAGGACCTCAAATATTGCAAGCACTGAGAATATCCTTTAATATTTCTTTAAATTTAACTTTAGCATATTATACGCATATAGAAATGTGTTTGCCACTATAGACCCCTTTGGTTTATGTCAGAAGAAAAAATTGGTGATTATCTCCTTTAAAGTGACTGTACAAGCCGAACTTTAATATAGTATAAGTATTTTCTAAGCGTGATTTAATATTCTTTTTGTAGCATCTATAACCTTTGATTCGCCGCTCGCCACCTTCGACAAACAAACTTAAAATGCTTGCTAAGGTTATCATGTTAGTTAGATTAACATTTACAATTCATTTAATTGTCGCCGACAACGACCAACGTATCTATGAACTTAAAAGAAATAAACATGATGATTACCAAATGGCGTGTTTATTGGTTGCCGTTATCTTTTTGATGTGAAAAGATCTTTAGCGGCAGGAGTAACTAAACAAATTATTTAGAAAAATGTAATGGAAATGACGATGAAATGAAACGGAAATGATGAAACATACGAAAAGCATATTCGAACAACCCGATTACAATTAATTACTAATGTATGTGTGAATATCAGTTCTAATAAAATGAAATAAAATAAAAAAACAAAATTCAAAGAACAACTGCATGCACCAAAACAAAACAAACAACCTACATGCCTATTATGATAACAATTTTCAAATTTTAATTTGATGTCTGTTTTGATGTAATACAAGCCGTGCGAAAAGTTTAATTGACAGATACACCAAAACTAAATCTACATTTCTAAATGCACCTGTATGTTAATGGATAATATGACGTTTGTTAATTGTTTATTTCCGCTTGACCTAGTCGCTTGGCGAGTTAGTGCTAAGGGCATAAGGCACATAGTGTTAAGAAGAAGCCGTAAAATCTCACACAAGTTGTAAAATATATAATCATGCGATATAACTCCTTTGGATTATCTGTTTTTGCCAAATGGCGTTCGGGATTGTATCTATTGTTCCTAAGACTATAATAGCAATTCGAAAAGTCTTTTATTCGTAATTTGTTTTTCGACATTTTATTTTTCCAAATATTGAGGCGTTGACCACAAACTTAATAAACCATTAATTTGCTTTACTTCGAGAGACATTTAAATTAGAACTAGTTACGCTCCATTTATCTTTGGACAACGCTTTTGAATTGAAAATGATAAATGATTTTGTATTTTTTTTTATTTGTGAACATGTCATTAGTTTTTTTTTTGTAACTATCATTTATTTGGCATACAAAATAACGACGTAGACTGTAGTCGCCATTAGAAATTTTATGTCATTACAACAAGGCTAAACCGTAAAATAAATCGGTACCCAACCCATATGGACAAATAATGGATGATTCAATTAGCATTTGTATTAAAATTGGCTATGAATTTTAGGCTGAAAATCGTCATTAGCCGGTTGTAAAATAACAAACGCCTAACAAATGTGCCCATTTTACGAATAAATTATTCGCTATTAAAGATGTGATTTATCATTGAGCCATCCATTACATTCAAACTAAACTGTACGCCACACTGTTAAAAACCAATAAAACAAACATGGTCGTTAAAGTATATACCTGGCGTCATGTCTAATAACAAGATTACCATCACATATTGTTGTAGATTAGACCTACATACGTTATTTTAGGATTTGTCTAACCAAAAAACCATCTCATTCATGTATAAATAACTTCAATTCCCAATGCACATGTTACCTGATATAAAGGAAAAAACAAAAAAAAAGTGGAAAACTTTTTTCTTCTGAACAATCAATTTTCACACACCCATAAAAAACGATTCATTTCCCTCTGTGAACTTTCCTTTGATTAATGAAAAAGAAAAGCAAAAAAAAAAAAAAATTCGAGCAAAAATATAAAATTGAAAATTTGGCTTAGTTTTTCCCGTTTAAATTGTTTTTTTTTCATTTTCATTTTTAAAGCTCACTAAAAAAAAAAGCTTTCGGTGTTCTCGGTGTTTTGTACATAAATACAGAATCAAAATAAGAAAATAATTTTAAGGGGTGTTCGCAAATGTGAAAATTTTGTGTTGTCATGATGAAAATAAAAAAAAAACACAAAAATGCTTTTCCATGACTTCTTTTTTGTGTACATCCGCATACAACAAAAAATTTCAAACGATTTTCTTTTTTTTTTGACTTTTTTGTTTTAGTATTTTTTATACCATTGAAGAATTCGAAATTGAAAAACAAAAAAATAAAATTTAAAGTTATATGTAAAAAATGGTAAAGCAACAAAACTGATAGTGTTAATAATTGGGTTTCAAGGCCATTGCTGGTCCATGCTGTATCAACGGCTTGGCTCATTAAGTAGTTTTCATACTTCAGCTTACCTTAGCAGCTCCACGATCCCTGTAAAATCGTACTTCGATAATTTATTATTCATATAATTAAGTCCAAGAGGACTCGGGCCACCCCGAGCCATTACAACGACTTCATGTATTACTTTATATGTACAGTTAAAATCCATTCCAGCTTTTGTAGTTTTAGGTATAAATGTTTTCAGTTTATCATCGCGTATTAGAAGCGAGACGTTTTTGATGTTTTGTTTAAATTTCCTATCTCGAAGGACTTTCACTAAATATATTGTATATTATTTATACCATACAGGACAACATTTTGAAGTGTAAATAACAGAAAGATTCCAATACGCAGGCACCCAACGAAAAAATGATGAGAGAAATAACTTCTACAATTCGACTTTAAACGCCTTTGTATGGTGTACTCATTAGGATAATTTTTGTATGTTATGGGTTAAGTTTTAGGTGCCTCAGAAACAATATTAGTGCTCCAGTAATCAAAGCGACATTACTATATTGCCAAAGTTCAAATAAGAACAAAAAAAAACTGTTAATGTAAAAGCTTAAGTTTCATTAATCATTATTTTTATGTTATATTTCATTAAGCCTGGAAAATGGTAAAAACTTTTGTGAACCGCTCACTCTAAAGTCCTTATATGTATCCTTTGCTCGTTCCGTTTTAGAGTACACTTGTCAGGTTTGGTCTTCATTCTATCAATGTTATTCAGACAGAATTGAAAGTATTCAGAAGCAGTTTATTTTATATGCGCTTCGGGGCTTACCCACTTTTCGGGTAAGCGAATATATCTCCCACCCAATAAAGATCGTTCTAATTTATTAAAATTACATCGATTAAATATCCGACGAGACGTAGCATCTGTTATATTTATTCGCGATGTTTTGGTTTCTCGTATAGATTGTTATTAAATTCTTCCGTGTTTGAATATTTATTCTCCAATACGCACCATTGCGCCCTCGTGATGGTTTTTTACATATCGATTTGGTTTCTATAAACTTCGCTCTTTCTGATCCAGTCTTGTAAATGTTGCGACTTTTTAATTCTGTTTATATTATTTTGATTTTAACATGTAAAGAAATTCGCTTAAAAATGAGTTAATTAAATTTCTTTTTATTAATAATAAAAATTAAATTTTCTATAAGGCTATATATAATATGTAATTTTCTATTGCATTTTTCATTTTTACCGATTGTATATTAAATGTAGCTAAAAAGGTGTTAAAAATTAAAATTTTAATAAATTTTATTAAAAATATAAATTTATTCACCACCAAAACAAAATAAAAAATTTAACGCGGTACGGACCGCATCTAAATTATGACAGATAATGTTAAAAATGTTAACCTTACATTTTAGTTAAGATTTATGTGATAGTAAAATAATAAAATAGTTAAAATAAAATAGTTAACAAAACTAATTTAGAAATAAAAATATTTCACCCCGACAAATTTTATTTCCGAAATTTTTTTAACATTTTAACTTTAAATGACATGGACCTAAGTGTGAATCTGTAACAATTAAAATGTTTTACAGATAATATAATTTATTTTTATATTCACCATAAACAAAAAATTAAAAAATTTATCGAGGTAGATAAATTTTGACAGCGATGTTTAAAATACATAGCCTACTATTTTACTATTTTTAACGACAAAGCGGTTGTATTTAATACTGAAACTTTATCCTCATAAATAAAATAGTATATATATATATATATATATATATATATATATATATATATATATATATATATATAATGGCTGAGCCAAGAGAATCGAAACAGCAGAATGGATAGTAAGATTAGTAGATTGATATTGGCGTATTTGCAAAAATGTATCTTCTTAGAATAATCAGAATTGTATGATTCTGAGAAAATAAATAGTTAACTGAATAATTAAACATAACAATAAGTTAAAATCTCTTCAATTTATGTAACAAGTAGCCGTGAAATAAAACCAATTAAATATTTTTTTAACAAATTGACTCTTAAATTAAATTTTTTTGTTAAAAATATTTTTCTACAATTTTTTTACTCACCAAAATTTTAAATAAATATTTTTATTATACATTAACACAGACACGAAGAACAAAATAAAACAAACTTTTGAGCTGAGCTTATAACATCGAAAATAATTTCCAAACTCCTCAGTTTTCAAACCAATGTCAATACAACAAATAATAAAGTCTCCGCGCTTTAGTTCCATATTCGAGTTAAAACAAACTTAACTACGAGCAAAACAAGTACGAGAGCTCGGGAGGAAATTATTTCCGATATGTTCTTTATACCAAATTGATTTTGAATCAATTGATGAAACTCTTTAAATTTGGCAAATGCTTCTGATTTTTCCGATTTCAAGTAAACTGTAGTAAATCGAGAAAATTTTTGTTTGAATAAATGTTTCACTATCACGACTACAATTCTGACATAAAGTTTTCTTCATACCTTCAACAATACTATTTGCTGGTATTTTCTTGACTATCTCGCTGTTTTGATGCCCCAAATTGATTCAAACTTGTCCTTACTCATAATATTGACTCATAATCACTTGATGGGTCTTTTACAAAATTTACTTTTTCTGTTGATTATTTGTCCAATATTCATTGAAGCACTTTTCCGGCATTTAAATTACCGTTATACCTATCTAACATAGACGTTACTACATTTAAAAACAAAACGTCATAAATAAACGATTTGCTTACTCAATACGACTAATTAAACGGCAATCTACTTCATTTTTGCAAAATAATTATCGCAACAAATATAAGGCAGTACTTTTGCCGCAATCTAATAATATTGGAATCAAAAACAATATAGTACCTATATTTCGCTTACACAAAAATTTACGACGAAATATTAAGTCATAATATGTTTTCCGCATGCTACTATCATCACAAACAAAAAAATCTCACTGCAAAAATATCGCAAACAAAAATATCGCAAATAAAAATATCGCAACAAATTTGTTCGTCACAAAATTTGGTTGCTCTATATATTTTTTGGTAATAAACTTAATGTAAAACTTATTATTAATTACTTCTTGTCAGGAGTTGCGAAACAACCAAAGAAAAAAAGTTGTTTCGTCTGATGACATATGCAATATTTTTGCGATGATAGCAGCATGCGGAAAACATATTATGACTTAATATTTCGTCGTAAATTTTTGTATAAGCGAAATATTAGTATGTACTATATTGTTTTTGATTGCAATTTTATTAGATTACGACAAAAGTACTATATATTAGTTTGCAAAAATGAGGTAGGTTGCCTTATATTTTACTATACATTTGATATTTTGAAATGTTTTCTAAAAATTGTTTGGCAGAAAAAAAAGACGTCTGCTGTCCATTTTCATTTGTTAGGAATTTCCGGCAAGACCAACAACATTGTTCAATTGGATCAGATTAACATCCTGCAATCTAGGATAAACATGGTCTTGTTTAGTCCAAATCAAACGGCATAAAAACCAACTTAATTATTATGAAATATTTTTCTGCTTAATTTTAGGCTGATTTTTTGGCGAACGAGAAGAAATTAAAACCTCTAGGCATTGCAAAGTTCATTGACCTTTCTTAGCTTCATTTATCTTTGTACTTTGTTTTTTTGTGCTCAGGATGTATAAATTCGACAAATTTTCAATAATAATACACTTATTTTAAAAGTCCTAAAGTTATAAAGCCCCCTTAAATTTGTACTGGCTTTGCCCAAGTTTGCGAATGTCATCTTAATAATGAACCCCTTAGGACACCTGGTTTTTGGACATCAATTTTCTTTTCGAGTCACGCAACTGAGTTACAAATGCAAAGCCCCCAGCCACAGACGCTCTTATACAAAAAAAAAAAAAAAATTAAAAACTGATCCTTTATGATTTATGTTTATCTAGAATCCTTTTCTTTTGTTTTGGTTTTGGGTGTTGATTTAGGATATATTTAAAGTTTTGATTTTTGTTTTTAAGTCCTTTTTGGTCAGCTCTGATTGTGGTGTTCTCCCAAATAAAAACAAATTGTGATTCTAAAATATATTTTTTCAACTGGCTGATGTCGCCCAAACTGTACGTCTTAATTTTGATTGATTTCTCTAAAGTTGCTGGTATGGTGATTAACTGTGTAAACCATACAAACAAAATGAGTGAGACACATACATATAAATTATTTGGATGATAAGTTAATTACGTATGTTAAATAATTAGTTTAACAGAAATGAGGAAGTAAAAAAAAACTGCTCACGTACAATCCAAGATGATTAATGATCAAATTTTTTTTATTTACTACATAATATTATGTATGAACTGGACAATATTTTTAATTAATATAATTATTATTTAAGAGACGATAAACAGACTACAAGATCTGGGTGGGTTTCGAGCTAATACCAACATTTACTGGAACTAACTTACAAATTTTTTTATGGTATATATAGAATTCTTATCGCTCTCTAAATACATACCGTAATTAAATCAGTAGTAACACATACCCCACCCATTTCTAGAACACACACAAGAAAAGGTATAACCCAAACAGTTTTGTTTCTATATTTAGGGTGACGATACATTAGTCAGTGACTTTTTCAGGAAATAACAAAACAAAAAAACGAATATATAGGGGATAATTATTAGGTTGACAGAGTTCTAATTCTAATTGAAGACAACAGGACTATTGTTTTATAACTTAAAAATAAATCAACATCTTTCATAGATTAAAATCATCATCTATAATATCTGTATATAGTTTCTCTTTCGGGGGCTTTTGGAACTACGCATTATGAGGTGCGTATACTAATGATATTGCAAAATTTTGTACATGAGATTAGATTTATTAATTGATAAGATGACAGTATATTAAAAAATACATACAGACAATTTATCGATGGAACAACCTCCATACTCCAATTTTGGCAAGACGTTCGCCAATCGTGTAGTGCGGCCTATACGAGCAATTCGAGGTAAAACTAATTAATTTCGCGTTAATTGTTACACATTATAATATTTGAGGACTTTATTCGATTTCGACTTCAAAAGGACCAAAAGAAACTGCTTTCATATACAGTACCCTAAAAAATAATCCTCTGAATTGATTAATCTTTCAATAAAACAGTTTTTTGTTTTTGTAAACATTACAATTTTTTTGTTTTTTTTTTACATATCACCACATTTATTTCTCCCATGAGAGATATCAAAACATTATATATGTGTGTAAAATTATTTAATGGTGCTCTGAAAATTTTCAGGATGAGAAATGATTTTTCCCAAGTGTTGTGTACATCAAAAATTCGAACTTTAATAAATTTGAACATAAAAATGTTTTTTCATAACCAAATATGGTAATATTATGCTGTGTGGTTTAATGACAGGCACTTGAACTAAATTCAATCTACTTTAATTATGAATTATTGATCAACAAATATAAAGCGCCATAAATTTATGTATTATACAACAATAAAAGTAATTTTATAATATGTATATAAAAAGGGTGATCCAATAGTTATAGTATGGAAGTTTTTGTTTAAATGATTTTTTTCAGTCAAAAGTTCTTTATCTAGAAGCCGATCAACCTATAATTCATATCTAATTTCTAAAATTTATCTTTAAAATAGTTCACCGTCCTAATGCCAGTTTGGTTTACTGATTATTGCACAAAGTTGTTACTTGTTAGCAACTTAAGTGGCCAATCTTGTGAGTCCTATACTTGATATATGTTTTCAGACAATGGTAATAACCCACCTACGTTATCTGTTGAATCACCCTTTACATATTAGATAATTTAGATAAAAGATATAAGTAGTTTAGAGATGAACTAGTAAATAAGAAAATACAATTTGGAAGAATTTATGCCATCGTGTTATACTAAAACGCCGAAACGAGTCTATATATCGCTATAACTCTAACTCTATGTATGAGTAATAAAGTATCCATTTTATTTATATACAATATAAGTACTTTAATTTATATATTAGTCGTGTTCTACAGATTATAAACCCATTCCATAATGATTTGTCGGGTATCTTATATACACTTACACACACACACACACACACACAGTGTCTTGTATCCTTTTTATGATTATTGTTCTGTACGCTAAACTTTTTTAATGGATTTTTTTGGTGCTTCGAGATTTTAATTATCGCCATAAATTCAATATTATTTATTGAGAATGTGAAAATTTGATAGATATTGTGACAGATGTGATGGTGATAAATTTATTACAAGATTTATTATGGTGCTGACTAACTTGCAAGAATTTTAAAAGGTATCATAATATTAAGGGCGCAAAAAATACATTTATTAGGTGTTCAACGCGTAACAAATGGATACGAAACTGCGGTGAGTTGATGAAATGACATTTGAATGACTTTTGAATAATGGAAAATTTGCTTACATACTAAGTTTATCCATAGTATAAATACATATAGTACTACCATCATCAGAAAAAACAGTTTACTCATTGATGTTCTAGATCTCGGGTCGATAGAATATCGTCAACATTTAGTATAAATATTCGACATTTAGGCGAATACACATATAAAAATATTTTGATTATTTTAAAACGATACCAGCAGCGACATCTAGCACGTCAATGGGCTAACATACCATGGTAGTACTATGTGTATTTATATATGGTATATCGTTTCTTAATTTCAAATTCAAAACATTTACAACCATAAAAAAACACGTGTTTCGAATTTTATGTTCATTGTTATGTTCATTATGGCAAACCATAGTAACATCAATCTGCACAGAACAACATCTCAGTCAGACATTGAGACCGAAATAAAGCGATGAAAATGGAGATGGATTGGCCACACACTGAGAAAGGCATCAAGTGATATAACGAGGATGTCATTAGACTGGAACCCACAAGGAAAAAGAAAGGTTGGAAGGCCAGCAATGACATGGAAGAGAACGATGCTAGCAGAGGCAAAACACCTGGGAAAATCATGGGCGGAAATTAAAGCAATAGCCACAAATAGAGTAAGATGGTTCAGAATAGTAGACGCCCTATGCTCCTAAATTGGAGATACAGGAAAAAAAATGGCAAACCCAACAAACGCATCTTTCAAGATAATTTAATCACCAGTGCCAGTTCGATTAATTTTTGCAATGTCTCTGATATGTTATGAAGTTCAAATAGCACTTTATAAATCCCAAACCAGTAACTGCCTTCAAATTTAGCAAAAACTATTGAAAAATGTGTAGCGTAGTGGTTTAAGCTATTAGTTTGCCTTTAAGCAGCAATCTAGTTGTGTCTTTTATTTAACTGGAAAAAACGAAAAATATATAGGCTGAACGTAGAAAATATGAAAGATGTCAAAAACATTATTTGTCCTCGGAAGATATTACATGGAATCAAATGTAAACAAACAAATAACTATTGTTGGAGAAATAAAACATCGAAAGGATATAATAGTTTTAAAATAGTATGGAAAATGGACTCGACGCATACAAATTAGCTTATGTGGTACTATTTACACTATACTAAACTAGAGTACTTTATTTTCAATAAAAACTTGCTATGATGACATAGCTTGTTAACTTCTTGAAAGAGTGCAGAAATCATGGCATGAACCATCGTTGACGCCAGTACAGAATATTTGTAAGGAACATGTTAAATAGCGACAACTTAAATAATGACATTAACCTCGAAAGACCTGGGGGAGCTTCGACCTCAAAACCGCTTCCTTCAAGATGTATTCTGCTAAAGTTCTATGTCTATAACCACTTAATAAATCTGTATATCCCAGCCACCTTAGTAATCTTAAAAAAAATCTGCAAAAATTTATTTTTTGCATATAAACTCGACAGGGTCAGTCTTAAAGTTTAAAAGTTAATTTAAAAACTTTTAACGTATAACGGTTTTTTAATTACATATAAAAGGCCAATATTAAGAGCGGAAAGTTCATCGGGAACCTCTTATTTGAGCCATTTACTATGATAGCGAGAGAACTCATTAACTGATCAAACCAATCATGGTGTCAGATTTTGCGTAAAGAAACAATGCCTGTTAAATAAATTAAATTTCCACATACAATGTAATTAAGAAAAAACCTTAATTTATGCAGGAACAATTCGCCTGAATGTCTTTCACTAATTGTCAATAACAATTCATTTGTTTTCAAAAGCTATTATAATAACGCATACATTGAGGCGAATTGCATAAAAATATATGTCAAATAAAAAAATATATAAAAGTAGCACGTATTATTTGTAATAGGATGTAACTTCATATTTTTATGGTAGTTCAGTGGTCACTGAAGAGATCATCTTCAGAGATGCAGAACATCCCCTTGATTATATACCAGGCTATCGTCCTGTACATAAATAATCACCAGTACACTTTACGCCATATATCAGCGTGGGCTTTGATATACCTCTTGTAGTCTGCTCTGCAACTTTTACGTCGATGTCACCATAGGTCTAGATTTTAATACCGAATTGGATGCTTTGGACCTTGTTTAATACGTGATTCCAACAAGGCGATGCAACTTCACACTCAACTAATGTTACTAAAACAATGGAATTACTGAGAGATCGGTTAATACAAAAAAAAAATGGAAAACGCACCAACATGGGGCAAACCACTGTGCAGCACTAGCCATTGAAGGACAAATACGATAAATTTGTTTAATTCATTTTTATTTGAACGAAAAAAAATCTGTCAAAATTTTAAAAAAATTAACCTGAAATAATTCGAAGCCAAATTCAGGCAATTTTATCATTTGAATTTTATAGTTTAGTTTGCATTGCGTTTCTTTGCTAACAGAAGCTCCGAATATGCAGTTATTGCGATGTTGTCCTATTCATCCATGAAGCCAATTATTACAGATGTGGTGGAGGAATAAAATACTTTCGCACTTAAATATGTAAGGTTTTCGACTAGCATAATATAAATATAGTTCATATAGTACTACCATTATAAGAAAAAACAGTTTACCCATTGATGTTCCAGATGTCGGGTCGATAGAATATCATCAACATTTAGAATAAATATATGACATTTAGGCAATTATACATATACAAATATTGTGATTATTTTAAAACGATACCAGTAGTGACATCTAGCTCGTCAATGGGCTAACAACATGGTTACCAGTTTTATGTGTATTATGCGACTAATCAAGAGTATCAATCACATTTTTCTAGATTTATTGACGAAACGAGATTTAGAGCAAACATACCGCTGTAGAAATCTTACATTTGGTGGATCGTATATGAACATGAGTACAATTTATGATTGCTGTGAGACATTAAAATCTGCTTCCAGCCTTGGATGATGATAACCGTTTTTTGACTTCCAAAGGCGAGTTTTAATACAATATGGTAAAGTTAAAAATATATGTAAATGGTGCATTGAAATTTGTGGAGCTAAAGAACCCTAAAAAAGATAGAGAAATATTTAAAACTTGCTCCACGACATTTTAATAATAACAGGTGTGTCGATCCCAAGATTTTGACGATCGAAATATGTTAAATGAAGCACTAAATCTAATATAGTACGAGAACATTTTTACATCTTTTAACTTTTTTGCGATCTTTTCAGAACTTGCGTTACTTTACACAATTTTTTATTTCTCCACTTCAGCTGTACAACTGTATAACCAGACGTGAATTCCAACATTTATCTGTTGTTCAACCTCCACAAATAAATAATTTTGCCATTACTTATCATTTACAAAAATTAATAACTTTTAACTAATTAAATTAATTATTTCAATCAATTAAAATAATAAACATAATTTCAAAATTCCTATTCTCACCATCATCATAAATTTTACCGATATGAAAACGTTATGACATTTTCTCATTCTCAATTTTTCTCATTCTCATAGAACAAGCGTCGTATTTCTGTATTTCTCAGTAGGGACGATTTTTCTTTTTACTTTTTACGAGACGAGAATCAAACCTCATTTCCCAAAACAGGTTAAAATCCCATACGGGCCTTAATTTTCTTAGCTATCGACACCGAAGAAATCATTAAGGAGAAACAGACGTTGAAAAGTCATTAATATGGATCGGTCACTAAGCCCTAATGGTCCCTTATTGGGTGGATAGAAAACAATCTGTCATGACCGTCGACCCAGATCATATTGGGCATATCAATGACATTTTATCATTTAAGAGATTTCAAGTCACCTTTCTTGAAACTCCATAACTTCTACAAATCCAATAAGGTGAACCCATTCTGATTCTGTTAAAAACAGTCGAACTATGCTTATAGATTAGTATCTATAATAAATGGAGACAAATAAATTATGTTGCCACATTTATTTGCAACAAGACCTATTGATTATTGTTATTTAATTGAAATTTATGGGAAAAACAACCCAAAAATATGACAGCATCACAACAACAACAACAACAAAAACAGCATCACAATGACATAATGATATTAATAACAATCATATAACATTGATAGTAATAATCATAATAATAATAATAATAATAATGATTATAGGAAGAAAGAAAATACCTAAACGCAGGTAAACATCATTTGTAAACAAAAATGGAAAATATCTATTTTCATTTTATAAATAATACCTGTAGAGAAAAAGAAAACAGCAGAGAAAACAGCATCCAAAATATAATAATTTCCATAGCAAAATAACAAAAACACGAATCGATTTTATTTTTCGATTTTATCATCTTTTCTATATAGTTTTCAATTTTCATATTTTATTTTTCCGAATTTATTACACAGTTATACTGGTTCAAACAAGAAAAGGAAATAAGAAAATTAAATTGATATTTGGTTCTTTGTAAATAGTCCCCGTATATGTGTACGTTTGGAGTGGGATGTGTAAGAATAGAATACAGCAGGTGTACGAATGTTGAAGTTTTTCTTAAAGTATTCTTAAAACGTGTAATAATCTCTTAGGATATAGCCATTATCTTATATAAGCGTATGAAGGTCGTATGACAATTACCTGGTCCCAACCACGAAATGATCGGAGCTAAATTTTGAACAGATTGATTTTTCCAGCCATTCAAAATAGACGATCATTTCAGTGTTGAGCTGGTCAATAAAAAAAATCAGAAATGAGAACCTAATTCATATCCTCAATTATGAAATTTTGTGATGTTCCAAACAATTGCGATGTTCACTAATTGCTAGAGACGTTTTTCCTTTAAAACATCGTTGCAGCAGTCCAACAATTTCGAAGGTCATTACTTTTGTTCTGTCATTGATTTTTGGCTGCTAATTTTCTGAATAGTTATAATTATCAGTTGGGAATAATTAATCTAACTATTATTAAAATAATAGCTATAACAATAGCATTATGTAAATCACTTGTAATATTAATACAGTTAAATGAAAAACTAATATACATTTAAAAAAAATAGTACTTATTTATTTATTTTTATGCATTTGAATTTACACTTTACGGTGATAAACTCAACACTAAAAGTAAAAACTCTGTAAGCTCGAAACAGAACCAGAGCGACAACGACGAGCGTCGACGCCTGTCAAATTAAAATACACTAAAAGCATACTATGCTAACAGAAACATCGACGGTAGCGACGACGATTTTTTCGTTGAAATAAATTTAGAGTCTATTTCTAATTTTGTCGCCGGCGAAACAATGTTGCCTACTGTTTTTTATTTTTTTAAGTTGCCTTTTTAATAAAGTGCGTATTAAGCAGCCATGTTTTAAAATTTTTTTATTGTTATTTTTATATCGCGATACGCTTTTGTTTGTTATGTTTATTAAAGCTATATCGCTGTCGAATTTTGTATTTATTCGTTGACGCTCTGGTTCTGTTTATACTACCTTATAAAACGAGAGCAAAAACTTTTCTTTTATTGTGTTTTTTTTTTCAAAAACAAAAGGATTTTAAGTTAACTAAGTTTTTACAATAATTATAAATTTGTAATAATTACAAGTTTGGGTTTGTACCCAACTATATTCTTTCATGCAAGTTATTTTTATCTATCGAAATTAGTTAGTAAATCTGGAAAAAATTCTGGAAACACGACCAAACTTTGTAATTTTTGGCGGGTTCCGCCCAAAAGTCAACGCGAACTTGTTTGCTATTTTTAGACTCCACGGTAGATAATTCTGTCAGCCGAAATAGGAAGTTCTGGTTTATGAGTCGGCAAAAGTAAGCATGTTTGTCTGCGTCCAGTTCTATTTAACAAAGTTCATCTTGTTCAATTGATCAGAAGTTAATAGAATTCAAAAATCACATTTATCATAAATATCTAAAATTTTTATCGCAAAATTTCAAATCCTCGATGTCATCGCAATCTTGGTCGCAACATAGTTTTGTAAGTCTAGATTAAATTCACCAAATTATTAAAACTCTGCTTATCAAAACTTTGGTGATCCTTCGGCAGCAAATAATTTTACTTGGTATTATTGCCAAGGTTTCAGTCCCAAAGCTTTTAAAAAGCTGCAGTTTACTGTCAAAAATTATTTTAATTTTCGAAATACATTCGAAAGCACAGGTGTCTCGGTCTTACCAACTCGCGCTGCCCGAACACAATGGACCCATAGTTCAGATTGTTTGCAGCGAACGGCTCGTAAACGCTTTCGGTAAGTTTTAAGACTAGACATTGGATTACGCCGCGAATTTTCCTGGGATCATCGTTGGTTCATAGATCATCGGCGCAGATTTTCTGATGAACATCAGATTACTCGTAGATGTTGCTCCAGCTTGCTTCAGTGATTGATAGGTCAATGACGTATCCAGAAGTATTTAACGTATTTACAAAATTTTCAACGGAATGATGATTCACAGCAACATCAACTTCGCCGACATCAAACATAACATGACTCACCTACGTGAAACGAACGAACCTTCGATTGCATGCAAAACCCGACGACTAGTAACGGGCAAACATGTTGAAACTCGGGATTTGCCAACCTATCAGAAATCATTGGTCCTCTAAATTTTGTCTAAACAAATATTGGAGAGTGAAGACCATGTGGAGAGTTCCGGGCACTTAATAAAGTTGCGATTGTAGATCGATATCCAGTTCCCCCTCTTCAAGATTTTATGCATGAAACGTTTTTTAGGCATGATACACTTTTAACGAAGACTGGTGCTGCTGCTGATCAGGCATTACTGAACGACTTCCTAAATGGTTGTTTTAAGAACAGTTGCGTTCCAATTCAGTGGTTGACAGCAGCAATTGAAGCCATTGAAAACAAACCTATGGACGCTACTTTACTGATTCATCGATCATTGTCAGCACCTCTAGCCATCATGGTTGACGCTTTCGATACAGCGATCGAATCAGTGGTTCAGCAATTCATTCCAAATACTTGGCAATCACTCGGTTTCTTTTCTGTATACGTCTCAATGATATGCAAAAAAGATAAATTGCTTATATGATCGTGATCTTCTCGATACTTTTTCGGAGATTAAGTACTTTCAACACTTTACCGAAGTTCGCACATTTATTCTTTATACCGTTCATAAATCACTGGTGTATGCTTTTAATCAGAATCCGAAAAAAGCATCTCCTCCTCAATTCAAACACTTAGATTTTATTAGTCAATTAGGTTGCTTGATAACAGAGTATTTCTTTTGACTCTGGAATGGCAATAAGGTTTTTAAGTCGGAAACGTTGTCATTTTGTTGAAATTGATAATATCATTACTATCGATTAATTCTATTCTAGATAAAATAATTTGGGTATGGTGAAGTGCTTAATATGTCGAAACACAAAGATAACTGGTTTATGATCCGTATAAATGCAGAAGTCTTTTCCTTCAATCATATGCCGAAAGTGTTTCTCTGCTTGGCGTCAACGTAAAGTTAACCATTTTACTATAAAACTACGGTCTTGTCGTTCTTCTTGTTGCCTACTATTTGAGATCATGCTTCTAGAGTCATCAGATTATTGATGGCGTGTGGTATAAATCTTCTTAAAAAAGGGTCATAGCCAAAAATCATTTTATCTGTTGAACTGTCATCGTTTTTTAAAGTTGTCGATGGGTTATATTTTCTTTGGTAACAGTTTGATAACCGTTAGTCGCCACTAGACGCTTCTGGAACTAAATTTCTATTTTGCCTCATTTACATTTAGCTGCATTACTACATAATCCAAATTCCAATAATTGCTGAAACACTATTTTAATATAATCCTTCCTTATTCGTCAAAGAATGAAAACACGAACTTTCGGCCTCGCAGAACCTCATGCATGGATATTTGGAATGTCTGATCAGCAGACATGTAATTATGACTGTTTTTGGGATATACCTGCCTCAACTGGAATTTTTTGATAAGCACGATGTAAGTCGAGTACTGTGAAAATGATTTTTTCATCAAGGAAATGCGTAAAATCCTTAATAGAACTAATAGGATAATTATCTCCTGAGAAATTGAAGTTCATCCCGTAAAAATTTCGAATATTTTTAAAGTTTGCTGACTTGTTGATTGTTGATTGTTGAATTATTTTAACTGAAATTGGTGAGCCTGTCGATGCATTGCAATTAGATATGTCTACCAAGAGTTCAAAATGGTGCAAAAAATTAGCTCCGATGATCGATGCAATAACATCTGCTAGAATTAAGTGAAATTCCTTCGTAAAACCAATAGAAGTGGTACCCACAAGTGATTTTATCGCTGCAGGTATATATTTTAATGAAAGGCTCAGATTAAATATCTGGATTTTCATCTTATAAATTTGAAAGATCCAGATGGCGTAAAGCTAGAACAAACATTGCATCAAAATATCTGGTAGTTTCACCAATAAATTTTAGTCATAAAATTTTGAAAAGGCTATAAATATCTCTCAAAACAACTATTGAAGATATACATTTTTTTCCTATTTTTTTAGGCATCACTGATCTTAAATTTAACAATTGAAAAAATATATTTAGGCTTCAGAGTTCATTTAATATTAGATGTTGTCTCTCTTTATCTCGTTTGAATTTTATGTTAAAAAAAAATATGTATAAGTTATTAATAGTTTTGCCTGCATAACTCTGTGCAATTGGTACTGGAAAAAAACCTTCCAGGAGAAAGGATCAACTCATTGACCCATATAATATTTTATACAACAAATTTGATTAAATCCTTCCAAACCTTTGAGTTCGTCTTTTTTATCTTCGTTCTACCTTCATAATGTCGTTTCTATAAAGGTAAAACATTTGTAAAAGGAAATGTCTGTTATAATATAATTTTAATGCTTTCGAAAAATTAAATTCATAATTTTGAGATCCCATCCGTTATCACGAAGGATATATTATGTATATTGCTAAATGACAGAATTATTGGACTGACCAAGTAAGGCCAGAACAAATATTGCAACAAAGCCTCTATTGTATAAACGAAAAAATGGAAACCACCAAAACTAGCTTGATTAATAAAGAAAGCTGTTGGTTTGCTTTCAGTAAGCTTGCAATATCTCAAAGACACAATTTCAATGGGTTGACCATCTCGTATTTCAAAAAGTGCATGGCACAATTTAAAGTTTTATTTGGGCATAGATTGTCCGATTGTTTTGAGACTTAATCAGATTACTGTGTCTGAGATTTCTGCTAGGTACATTTATTCTGATAGTCTTAAGCATAAACGGTAAGTCAATGTGACCACACAGCACTTTACTTAATTGTCGTTTGTTTTCAAGTGTGGAAGAAATTTTATATTTCTTGCAGCGTTCAGCATAAGGAGGGAGAAAAGCACAAGGTTTTCGTGGCACGATCTTAATTCCAAACTGTGCGAAAGTCGAAGAAGATTCCAATTGGCTTGGCTATTCGAAACAGTGTTTGTGAAGGTTTGTCACCGTGACCTACTTACGAACTATGTATAATCCTCGGGTTTCATTATGCGAGTAAGTGAATCCTAAACTGCGCGAGATTTAGGTTATGAATTTGACTTTCTTTTGCATTCTATTGTTTGGCTGTCGCTCAACAGACTGAAAAAGTTTTTCGAATTACTTTTTACGGACCTTCCCGTAAAAAGTAATTCGAAATATGAGTAGAAATATGTCGTCTTGTTTCGTTTGATGAGGTGCTGTTCGTTAACTCGACGAAAAGTTTGGCTCAAAGTGTCAATCCTTGTTCGGTAGTAATGTTACTCGGAACACCAAATCGCGACACGTAATTATTTACGAAAGTCGTGGCAATATTGGCTGCAGTGCTATCGTTCATTCACGCTTCTCGCTATCGAATGAATCGATCGTCGCAGGTTAAAAGGTAGGTATATACATTAGACGAAGTAAGCGGTTCTTTGAACTTTCGATCGATGACAAAATAAACAGGACTTTGTTCAATGGGATATATCTCTATTACATTTGGCCAAAAATAGCGAACGATATTTTCTTTTCACACGTGTGGTGTCGAAGATATTTTTTCGTAACATTTCTGCGATATATGAGCGATTCATATCTATCGACATGTCGCAGTAGATTTCAATGATATCAATGTAGCTTGAAAAGCTTTAGTTTCATGTTGAAATTCTAAGTTTTCTTTTGGGCTAAGATAATTTCATTAATGTCGAAATTCGAATCGCCGTTTCGATGTTGTTAGTGCGAGACAATGCATTTGTGATTACTTTATGTTTTCTTTGAACATGCTGGATGTACATACTAGATTGACTAATGAAATGTAAGTGGCGAGATTATCTTGGATTTCTTTCAGTTTTCGACTGTATTGCTCGAGTCAGAGGATTATGATCGGTATAAATTGTAAAGTCCCGACTTTCGACAAAAAATCTGTAATGCTTAATGGATAGTTAAATGGCAAGTAATTCCTGGTCAAATACTGAATATTTCTTTTCAGCATCTCACAGTTTCTTCGAAAAGTTGCAACACTGCCTCGACGGAAGTGTTGGATGCATCCGTAGTTAAACTAAATTTCGCGTTATTCAATGGATGTGTTGGAAACTTTACGTTGGCCAATTCTGTTTTTGATTTAGCGATACATTCTTCTATGATGCTATAACTTAACAAAAGAAGAAGAAGATATGTTAACAAAGAAACGTAGTGAAAAGGCATTGAAAAAATATGCTGCCAGTCAAAAATCCACTAAAGTTGAACAAACGTTAGAAGATTAATTCTCGTCTGTACGTTTTTTAGCTCCATTACAACTAGGCCAGGTCAATGTGGTCGTGCTGATGGTTAAAATTTAAATTCTACATGAGAAAAATCAAATCAAAGAAGGTAAATAAAAAAATAGCACAAGTATAGTGACCACACCATTTTAAGGTCACCATATTAGAAATGATAGAAAAACCACGATATATGGTAATGAATATAATCTAAGATAAAAAATGCGTGAGATTGGTAAAAAATGATCAAATTCACAAGGGACCAGGTAATAGTCGATACAGTGACTTTTAACTTCCGTCATTGTCTCCATATCTAGTTTTTATGACTATTTCCTATTTTCGAACTTGAATAAATGGGTTGGTCATTAGAAATAGTATGCATTGAAAAATTCGCATTTGTTTATCGAGCTAAAATTTCGCGTGAACTTATCATACTACCCTTGTAAACATCTGAATAGCAAAACCACATCTCTCGTACATTCGAAGTTATAAATTCCAAAATTTAAATTTAAGAAGTTTTGAATTTTAATGCAAACCCATTTCAAACACATTACTTTTCTAAACCTCCGTGTAACTCCGTTAAACTTATATCCTGATTTAAAAAGAAGTCGCTTAAATGTTTAAGCAATAGAAAAACTATATAAACAAGGAAGTCGCATATCGAAATAATATTTAACACCTACCCAAATTATTAATCTTATAAAATGTTATCACCTTTCCAAAAGAAAATTCTAACCTTTTTTCCAACATAATCTAAAACAAATACACTTATACATAATTTCATAAAGGTGTGTTCATGTCATTTACGTATGTGTCTATATAGGAGTTCAGTGTAATATCATAAAAATCAACACAATCAAATTAGTTTTTATCGATTTCAGTTAATTTTTCCATTTAACGATTTTTTGTTGTTGGATTTTTCACCATTTTTGTTGTTGTTGTTGGTGGTGATGGTTTTTATTATATAATATAGTCGAAAAAAATTTTGTGGACATGATTTTTTTTTTTGTATACATTTGTCCATAAATTTTCATGGTGTCCCCTATATGTTGTAAATAGGTTGCAGATAAAACCTTCTGCTATTTGCTTGTCTCTAAACTTTATCTGACCTCCATTGATTTAATATTCAGTTTATAATCACTTTTAATAGTTAAACGAGATTTTGTAAAAATCTTAATAAATTGAGATAATTTTCATTGATAAGTATATGATATGGATCCCTTATATATAAAAAATACGACAACAACCCCAATTAAGAAACTTTATTCGTTTTTTGTTTTTGTTTTTTTGGCGCAAATGATACAAAATGGATAAAAAACACTCATCCATTTGCCAACCATAGCAAATACGATTTCTATGTACACATAGTTTAAATCTTAAAGTAGGACGCAGTTCTTTATCCTTTCAGTTAACATTTAAAAAAAGCAACACTAATCCATTAATCGCGATGACTTAACTTTACTTTGTATTTTTTATGTATTACTTAATTTTAATTTTTGTTTTCTGTTTTTGTTTTTGTTTTTTTTTTCGAGGAGATTAAGGTATTAAAATTATTTTTGCTCGTATATCCTATTATTTAGCTATATAAAGCTACATAAATAGATAGATCTGCAGATACGAGAAATAGGATCGCGCTATTTAGGGTGTGACAAATTATTTATTTTGCATTTTCTTGTTTCATCCCAACGAGAAGGGATGATAAAAGCATAAAAAATCCGAAACCATGATTTATGTTTTACTTTAGTCGTTATGCTTAAGCTAATAATATGATTTATTGCTCGTAAATTAGAAATCGTATAGTTAAAGTTCGAAGGACATCTTAAACCAAATTATTTTAATTGTTGTCCATTTTTTTGCAAACTGTGAACGTCGTGACATAATAAAATATACTTGAAATAAATTATTTTTTTACATTTGCCAGACTCAAGCTTTACGAGCTTTATGATTGTGATTCATAAACCTCCATTAGTCATAGAGTGATACAAGATTTTAATGTATTTTGTGGATTTTATATTATGGCTCTAATATATAGTTTAGCATCTGAAACATCTCGATAGGGAATGGGATAATTTGCATCTGCTATTCTTGATCTTTGACGTCATTCGTGTTCTACTTGCTGATTTATTCTATTAGGCGGAGTATCTTCACAGCTATTAAATGTGGGACTGTTTATATCTTAACTGAAGCGTAGGGAATATTCTTTTGTGGTCCATTTAGGCAACAAAAACTACTTGTAGCACTTTCATTACAAAAAGTTGGCTTGAATGTGCAGATTTAAGTTTTAGTCATAGAATGAGAAGCTCTTTTCAGCTTATATTTTGTGGTTGTCACAGATTAAATTTTAAACTTTACTGATTTAACTGTTGTTAACTTCTAAGGTTACCTGATCAAGTTTCTTTTTGAATTGAATGATGCTACAATTTGCTAAAAGCACTAATGTGAACTCTAATGTGGTTTGGCCACTCAGCAACAGCTCATAGTGGATCGCACCTAGCGGGTCCCACCAAATGCACAGCATGACCTTGGCCCCGTGAATATTTGGCTTTGATGTCGATGGGACAGCATTGCCTTTCTTGACATACGCGTTTTTGCGCTTGGGATTATCGTAATGGATCCATTTTTCATCGCCAGTGACAATATGATGCAAAAACGACTTCTTTTTGTGGCGCTCGAGCAGCATTTCAGACATGCAAAATCGTGTTTCCACGTCTCTTGGCTTCAGCTCGTATGGCACCCAATTTCCCATCTTTTGGATGAATCCCAAGGCTTTCAAACGTCTGGAAATTGTTGCTTGATCAATTCCCAATGATCACCACTTTTGAAGCGACTAAACCACTCAAAGCACTGTGTTTTTGCAAGAGCATGCTCACCATATAAATCCACGAGCAAACGATGTCTTTCAGCTGCAGTTTTGTTTGCGAAAAAGTGACTTAACAAAACTTCCCGCAAATGATGTTTTTTCGCAAATTTGATAAATTTTCCATCGTTCAAATCGGTTGGATGCGCACAATCAAAACAAAAACTGAACTTTTAGCTGAATTTGACAGGTATTGAATAGGGCTTTCAAATGACATATGTGTCCATGATGTACTATAACGTATAAACAAGTAATGACATCTAGTATCAAATCCCGGTTTTTAATGCATACACTTTATATTATACAGAACCATCTACCGACCAAAACAAAAATGTTAACTATCAGCTATTCGATCCAGTCAGTAATAATAACCCCAAAGATAATTCTGCAAAAACTCAGGCTTGAATAGGATGAACAAATTTCAATGAGCTTAAAATTCCAAAATGAATAAACTACACAAGCGAGTCCTAAATACAAATTAATGGCCTTAGCGATGAGTCTGAACAAGCGTATGCTCCTTGCAGACTTCTAAATGTGTCAAACAAAAATAATGAGGTCTATCGTTAGTTTAAAATCAAAACAAGAGTGGATCCATCCAAATTAATTATAAATTTGCTACGCTTGGAAGCCAAACTGTTGTTAAGAAATAAGTAAAGCATTGGGCATAACAGCACACGGACATACAAATCATATAAAGGGTGTATTGAATATATATATATATATATATATATATATATATATATATATATATATATATATATATATATATATATATATATATATATATTTATATATATATATATATATATATATATATATATATATATATATATATATATATATATATAGATATATATATATATATATATATATATATATATATATATATATATATATATATATATACATATATATATATATATATATATATATATATATATATATATATATATATATATATATATATATAAGCCTAAAAACAAAACCAATACATATAAATTTAATACAGACTTAACCACTGATGCTTCCTTAATAGCTTTGAAAAGGTTCACAGCTAGGAGTGGCTTTTCAGAGCTAACAACCAATTTAAAAAAAAAAAGTTTGTGGTAGCAAACTTTAATGACATCATAGCTCTTAATTTAACAATTGAGTTCATTTCAATATGATATGTGCACTCAGTTTCTATTTCAAAATTATTTCTGTATTATGTAACTTATTTTTCAAACATCAAGTTGCCTATATTTAACTTACTTACACTAAAATAGTGGTTTTGTTTCCTTTCGAACATTAGGTAATTCGAAAATGCCGAAATACTAAGATGCAATTGTGGAATTTTCACCGTTACCGCGGCCAAAAAATATGGTTACCATAGAAATAGGACCGATGAATCTATTTTTTCATTGGATCATGAAGGAGACAATTTATTCTATCTCTAAAGAGAAAACAAAAAGGATGATTAATGCTCTCAAATGACACTTTAGAAGTGGATATAAAATGGTATGGGGATGTATATAAGCTTTAATGGTACCAATTACAATGATGCGCGAAACAGTTTCGAAAAAATTACTAGAAGCTCAATAGTAAATGTTTGGAGTGAAATTACTTCAAACTTTATAAAAGGCCTTATAGATTCTATGCCGATACGTCTCAACGAGGTGATAAAAGCTGGTGGTGGCAACAAAACGTATTAATAATTATATCTGCAACATAATGTGTCCAATCAGATTTTTAGTGGATTTAATTTTTTTGTTAAAGGTTAGTACTCATAGATTAAAACAAAACGAAAATTTATCGCGGTCTCCAAAATTACACTTCTTTTCAAGTGAAATAGAAACGAAATAATATCCGAGAAAATGTCAAAATTTTACGCGAAAAGAATGTTCAAAACTTTCATAAAATGGTTTGGTTTTGCGCGCCTTCTGAGATGGATAGAGAATAACTTAATTTTTTTATTGCTGAACTGAGTACCACTTGGCGCAAACTGAAACTAAAAATTGTATTACTAATTTCATGTTAATAAAAGCATATGAAAATTTCACGCTAAATGGATCTGAGTACTAAGCTTAAAGCACATTTAATTTTGAAATAGAGACTGTGTGCACATATAATTTGAGTTAAAAAAAATGTTTGATGCTTTAGTTATTTAGTCTTATAGTATAAGATATTTCATCCAAAAGTATGGTCCACATCTAATATTGGATCTATTTTATTTTGTGATACCAAACATTTTCACGCTGGACATATAATTTTGAAATGCATAGCCATTCTAAATGTTAACAAGCGGCCATCCATGTCTTGTATACCTAAATGGTTGAAATGAAGAAGTCTTTAAAATCATCTTCTATTTCAGATTCACGTCTCAAATTCACTCTTAAATATGTAAATAAAGACTGAACGATTGGAGTGTATTAATTGGATAATCCTGAAAGGTTATATTAATGAGAGATGCGAGTGACTTTTAACTACGTCAGGAGCGATATCGATTCTTTCAAATAATTGATTGATTTGTAAAATGATGTTGATGTGTAAAGTAACTTGTTAGTCTACTCGTATAGACTCAATCAATTACATGTGTACAAGAATTGAGTACGATTTAATTAAGAGACACAATTTTCGGTTTAAGTGCGTATAATTTATAGCAATAATATTAATCAAACCAATAATATAAATGTTATCCCGAAATGTATGTTCACATTCAATTTTGGATCAATAGCAAACGAATGAGAATTTTTTTTAACAATACAAAAAATTCTTCTGTTATCTGTATTTCACTGACACATTATCATTTATCTTATAATCTAATATCTTAGAGTGGCAGACAGACGCAATATAATATGTGTGGGTACTCGTGTATATATATAGCAGATATGAGTTTATACGATGCTTTTATATATTCTTATCACGATAGATTATTGTCAGCAATATATCATCTAAAAAACATCCTTCATATTTCGCATAGAAATATGGTTATCAATTTATATGCAATGAAGACTGCCTTAAAAACGAATTCATCATATACACAATTTAAAAGCTCGACAATGGCTTATATTCCTGTAAACATATTCTTATTTTTAGAAAGAATCGATTAAAAGTTTATGGTATCAAGTCGCCTGTAAATGAAATATAATTCGTTAAGGTACAAAATATCAAAGACTAAAACAAATTTTAATTAAAATGTTAAATGCCGAAAATGCTGAAAAACCAATTTTCGTGATTCTAAAGAAAAGAATTTCCATCAAGGATTTCGCAATAATTAAATTGACATATTTACTGTACAAATCAGATCTATATACAATATCTCGTGTCTATAACTCATAATATGGCTATATAATATTCTAGCCACATCGTTGTTCAATTAGTATTAGTACTCCTTTCATTAAAATTGAATCTATCGCAAATCAATAAACTGTTAAATTAGTTTGATTCTCTTTCTTCTGCGCCCTCTATCTGTGTGTGTTTTTATATTCAATGGCACATTTTTAGTGAACAATGCGAAAATTTGCTACTTTATGTAACATACGTGAGTTGGAAGCTTATGAGAATGAAAACAAATAACTCATCTCACCGCAGCCATTCTTCGTGTGTTTGTGTGAGTGTTCAATAAAAATTTTCTTTTTTCCATGAAAGTGTATTTAGATAGATATGAAAGCTCAACAACACATATATGTACGTACGTATATAAGCGAGAGCTTGTGATTTTTTATTTAATTTTCTATTGAAAAAATTCTTATCAGAATTGAATTCTTATCACTGTTCAAATCACGTAATTTTGTCATTGTCTAATTTTTATTTTTTTTTTTACTTTACCCAGCATCTTTATGTATTAATTTTTATGAACATATTTTGACTTTTAATAAAAACATAAAAGTAAAAACTTTTTAGCTTTAACCTCGCCGTACTATAAAAAGGCAAAATAAACAACAGCTGTCGGTACGAAAAATAATCGTTACATAGAAGGAACGCAGCACCACGTTTAAGGACAACAAAAAATTCAATCGAATTTCGTAATTTTCTTCTTAAACCTCATACTCGCATCCACACATTTATCTTTGTATCAGTCGAAAATAGTCAAAAATCTAATTTCCATCTTGAAAAAAAATAATAATAATTAAATTCTATTTTCAAACTTTTTCACAAAAGAAAATTCGGAGAAAACTTTTTTACAAGATTTACAGTACCTACATAATATATACTGTTATCAAATGAAACAAATCACCATAAGGGATGCGGGGGAGTCGAAGCATTTTGTTATCGTTTGGAATGTAAATAATTTAATTTTCAATTAATCAACTGCCTTAATACATTACAGATCGAACAATATTATTACTTGACTGTCGTCGTAAAATAATCTTTTAAACCGCACAAAAGGTAATTAAACAAACTAATTGAACGTAACACCAAAGAGCTTATGATAAGAAACATCGTCATCGACGATTATACCATTCAAAGTCAAATCACTAAAACAACAACAGCGCGCACCAACAACAAAAATCAAAGATGAAAAACAATTAAAAAGATTTTATCATTTTCATTTTTCGTTTTCAAGTGAGATTGTGAAACAAAGAACGACAAAACCATTGAGAATTTAATTAATTCTGTTATTTCAAATTTACCCGAACCAAACAAATTAACACGATTCGCCATGGTATCAAGACTAGAACGTTCAACGATTTATCGATTTGTAGAGTAAGAATGGTCCAAAGAGACAGTTAAACTAAACATAAGTATGTATATAAGTATAAAGGGTGTTTCAAAATAAAATATAAATCGATCAAAAAAAACGTGAATGTAATTTCAAGCTATATAACAATAAAACATGTGGTTATCAATTACCGCTAGTTGTTACGATACCCGCATAAAAAATATTCTTCAATAAAAATTACTTTTTCCAAGAGATGGTAGTAATAAACTGTCATACTGTTTTGTTCGATTAAAATTTATTTATATTTTTAAAAAACATTTTGGAAGGAAGCTTTATGTTTTTTTAAACACATTGGAACATGCCACAAATCGAAATTTTCCATATCCCCGAAAAAACAAAATTAACCTATCAAAACTGCGAAATGTATGCCATAAATCTAGAAATTCCAAACACTAAAAATACATGAGGGTTAACATATCAAAAACCATAAAAGGAGTATCGATTGAAAATCATGCTGTAAAGGAAACTTGGTATGGCCAAAACGATTGTAAAGATAACCGTGGCAATCTTGTTGTTAAATTTCATTTAGAGCCACAGGTAAAAATGTCTTCTTTGTGTTTAAAATTTTTATTGGATGAGATTCAGTTCACTAGGTTTCAAATCAATTCAATAGAACACATACAAACTGTACCGTTTTCACCGAACATCCCAACTGTTGCAAAATAATCGATCAACGTTGGTGATTTCTACAAATAAAAATTCGTGTAGACACAAAATAAATATAAAAAATCTACATCAAGGCAGCATACTTACACAATTCACTTAAGGCATTTTTTTGGAAAAGATCAAAGGTTTGTTAGCACACAAATCGTGTGCACAGTTTAATTTGCCAAATGTTGGGTTAGTCAAATTGGAATATTATATGTATGACTACTCGTTTCGCGTATTTGAACGTGAAACACCTATCAACGACTATGTCATTGTCAATTTTTTTTTTTCAAATTTTAAATTGACCAAGTAAATAGTAGAATATTTCCCTGTATCAAAGAATAACTACTGAGAAAACCGATTACCCAAAGATTGAATAATACCAAAGATTTTCGATCAAAATCGAACTTAAAATAGAGGTGGTAGAAAGAGGAAAAAAACTCTATGAAAAAAAGTGTTGGTTTTAAAACGTATTTCAGTGATGCCAGAGAAATTTTAGTGTATCGGTTGTATTCAGTTTTCAACATATTCATTTCACTCAACATGTTGCCAACAGTTGGCGGAGCGGAAAGCGCCCATTGTGTATCATTGCGACACCGGTGTGAATGGTGCTTTTATTTAGCGTTAGCTGCAGTGCAGCAGTGCTAAACCAAACCTTTTAAAAGTCAATCCATGTATGTATACCACGAGACGGTCAATCTTTCAATTTAATTATTCAAAGAAGTAATTGACAAAATTATACTGAAGAGGACTCCATTAGCCACTATTTTATTTCAAGCAATACTAAAAGTTAGCAGTGGAAGTAAATTACAATTTAATCGGTCGTTAGAGCTCTGACATTTGACTTAAAATAGACCAAGATCACTGGAGATATTCATATAATAAACTAATTCATTAAATCAGGATAGCTGTCATCAACTTAAATTATCTGAACTAGAATGGTCTACTCGAAGTAGTTTATTTAGTGTAAGCATAGGTTTCAGCCTATCAATGGAAATCGATTCCTTTTTACTCTTAACATTCACAGCAAAATATTATTTAAATCTTCTTAATACGTCAAAAGGTCCTTCATACGGAGGATGAACACCTGTTCCCCAATTTCAAGAGTCGGAGATAAAAACGATGTTGTTGTATATTAACAATCCCAATTTTTGCACACAAGTATTAGTGAAAACGATACTTGCGATGCCGAAGTGCGTGGCATAACTTATATTCATCCTTTGCGCCCTTCACTCTAACGTGTTAATAGCACAGCTTGTAAATATTATATAAAGCACATGTTTGGAAGACTTGTTTTTCCTGGTCACTCTTTTCGCTAGTTAATGACTTAGATTCTTTAGGGATTACCACAAATGACGTTACGTGGCTGGATGCATTAGCATGAACGGAATTTTCATGAAATAAACTGTGACACCTAACATTTACCTTTTCCTCGACGATTGTATATGCTATGTCCCTTATGTAATCAATTGTAACATCGTTTGCCAACTGTAATAATTCCCTTTCTTTTGGCTAATGACATCTTGACATCGTAGCAAACTCGGTACACTCATATAGCAAACAGGTTTTTTCCTTGCACACGGGGCAGCTCCATGTTAATTTTTTGGTCTCGAACGTTTCGGTTGTTAAAGCCATGGCATGCACGGAAAAATTCCTTTGTCGTCATTGGCGATAATGAAATTTTCCATCCGCGTTAAACTATTTATCGCGGATCGAATCTTTTTAAGAGCTAATAAATCCATCGATTCAATTTCACTTTTTAGCACTTTACTTTTCTTAAAACTTTAGGCAAATTCATTTATTATTTTGTGCGTTTTACTAGTATTTTGATCGTATATTAGGATGATATTATTTTGGTTTTTTACTTCCTCAATATCGTAGATCACGCAATTTTGTACAAACTGATAGGTTTATTTGGATGTGTCCTACTACGGCGTGGATCTCAAAACGTGATTTTCTTAATCATGTACAAAATGGTTGACTGGATATACGAGTATATATTTTCCTCGACGCTCTATTGTGGTATCTATAGAGCCACAAAGGACCAATAGATTATACTAAAAGGATAGGTTTAAATCTTCAAAACTTAGTATAGTAATTCATCGCTTCCCTTTATTTAAATTATAATAAGCAACTGTTAAATCATACCATTAGTGAAAGTTTCAAATCTCGATAGAAACGCTTTACATTGATGTGCGAATTCTATGCGTTACCAACATTTTTGTTAATTCTGAAAACAGTTTCGACTCAAACTGAGATCTTTGATATGTTATAATTGTCAAATTTATTTATGAAATCAATTTGTTAGTCTGTGTACGAAACGAAATAAAAAACTTGTAAAAAGTTAAAATTTTAACGGCCCTAGTAATGTTTTTATTTCAATTATTTAGTTTGTTGTGAACGCGCCTTGTTAAAAGAATTGAGTCGCTATGAACGCGTCTTCAGTCAAATTGATTTTATAGAATTGTACCGATATTTAATCTCTTGTTTTTTTCTTTCATTATTCTTAACGTGGAATGTAATAAACTTATATCAAGCATAAAACTATCGTTTGTTTTCATCACAATTACGCAATAAATTGACTGCTGATTACGCTTTTTCCATCAGTATTAACCGCAATGAGATACCAAAACGATAAATATATTGGAAACAAAATCTTTCGCTTCAATGTTTACTGACATACCAGGAATCGGATAAGCTTCAAGCCATCTCGTAAATCTGTCAATAATCTTTAAAATATCCATTTGAACATCCAATTATGATTGTGGTATTGGAACCAACCAAATCCATATAGATATGTTGATTTCAAACACTAGGCAGGTTAAAAATGGTAAGTCTGGTTCGAGTATGATGGCGTAATTTGCATTTTTGACAATGTAAACACGGCTTTGAGAAGTCCTTAGAATTTTTATTCAAATTTGTTCTAAAATATTTATATAAATATTTTATTATAAATATATATATTTATATTCATTATTTAAGTTGTCAAATTTTGCCATAATCCATAAATTTACAATATTATATTTATGGTCTTAAATTAAAGCGCGCTTTACATTGTTAATTATTCAAAATTAATTAGTATGTAACAGACGCTAGGCGTCAGCTTGTAAAAACCACGTTGTTAAAGGGTTCGACCAGAAATTAGGCAATTTAACAGACAGTGAATTTCTCTTTACATTATCTAACGTCGTTGTAATTTTAATCTAATTCTAAACTATCTGATGCGAAAGTATATCTATAGTTTTGTCAGCCACTCATGATTCATTTGCAGATTTCAGCTAAATATTCTTGCACCCTCAAGTCGTGCAATTGTAAACCACATTATAATTTCGTCGTAACATACATACATTCAACAAACACCCACACCACAGATACATTTGTGTTTTTCTTTTCTAATCATTTAAATTTAAAACAATTTTATTTAAAAACTTTACGAATATTTTTATTTAAACATTAAAATAAATAATATAAAAAATAAATAAAAAAATTTGGTAATAACATCAAAAATTTAAACCCCACTTTTCTTTTTATTTTCAGAAAATTTTCACTTCAATCGCATATTCACCGGAAAATCAACAACATCAAATGTGAATTTGAAAAATTTTAGGATAAATCAAAGGATAAAAGTTGTGTTTGAATAATTTTTAATTTTGTTTTTTTATTTGTTGTTCGGTTTTGTGTGCAGAAAATTAACCGAATTCTTTGCTTTTCTAAACCCTGAAAAACATCAAAAACACAAAATTTTTAAACACAAAATCAAAATGGATATTAAAATAATTTGTTTAGTTTTACTTAATTTTATTAATATAATTAATAGTGATGAAAATGCGAAACTAACGAACAATAGTGACATCAATAGTAATAATAATAGTAGTAGTAGTAGTCGAAGTAATCTTAATAATAGTTTTGTTAATACTTATCCGGATGATATGACCACGACGGTAAATTTTGACCAACAAACAAAAGAAGACTCACTTGATGCAGTGAGTTTTGGCATCAAGTCATTTACCATCGAGGTGACAACATCATCGGAAAAACTATCACCAAGATCATCACCGTCGACATTATTGCAACAAATATCGACAGCCAATGGTGTTGTGGTTAGTACAACAAGTTCAACAGAAAATCCCACTCAAGGTACGACAGTGGATGATGTCACAACTAAATTGGAAGCCACCACCACATCATCATCGGTTCGTGAAAATAACGGCTTATATCGTGTTAAAATAGCCGAAATAACAACAGACGAGTTTGATAATCATTTACTGTATAGTAACGATATAATCTCGGACGACGAGGATGACATAAAACTGCGGCAAAAGCTAAAATTTAAAAAACAAGAAAATCATAAATTTAACATAATCGATTTTTATCCATCGAAAATTGACGATTTCCCTGACGTAAACACACAAGTGACTAGCGAACGAAAAGAAACTACAACACCTGATCTAATACCAGACATAAAAATTCCAACGTCGAATATCGAAATTGAATTGATTGAGGATAGTCTAGGCAATAGTGCAAATCTAAATAATAATGTAACGGCTGGAGTGAGCTATTCGAATGACTTTGCGAGTGAATTACAAGAAGACGATACGATTAAAAAAATTGAAGAAAGTTTTAATCCAAAAGTCATAAGCTACCAATCATTATTTACGTCACCTGTGTCCACCACTAATTCAACATCAACAACGACCACATCGCCTTCAACTACTAGCACCACAACAGTTATTCCGTCTGCCACACCAAAGCTTTTACCACCCAAGTATAAATTTATCGAACGTCGTGTTAAAAAGAATGATCCACTATTAAAATTAAAATTATTAAATAATGAGGGCGTGGCCAACACAAAATTCACAAGCGATGGAAAAGATAAAATTGAATTTTCCACTACAAAATTTTACAGCAACAACAACGAACAAGCCAACGTAAATACAAAATTTAAAATTATGCCAGACACACAACAAACGCAAGCGGCAACCATAACAACAATGCCCTCAACTTTACCATCGATTACAACAATCACAACTGAAACGCCATCAACGTCGACGGCACATACAAAATTAAAAATCGAAAAAATTATTAAAATTTCAAAAGCGATTCGAAACGCGTCTGAAAAATTTAAATTACGAAAACAGCAAGTCACAATAAATTCGTCGTCCTCAATTGGCGAACAACATCATAATACAATAACGACAACACGACCGCTACCCACCACACCATTGTCCACAACCACGACCGCGAGGATTAGTGAAACAATTGGAACAACAACGACCACCACAATACCACCGACAATAAAATCGAAAACCAAAATGACAACACCAAATGGTTTGGTAAGAGTTCCACTCACCATACAAAAATCAACTTCACGCCAATTTAACAATGGTGGTGGTGGTGGTGTCAGTACCATCATCGGTAATAACGGTGGCATAACCCGATTAGAAGAAAAAGTGAATTCGTTGGATTGTGAATTAAATAATAATTTACCAGTTGATTCGACACTTTGGCGTGGAAACGAAACACACGAATTAAATTTACCAATTACCGTAAGTATTTTTATGTTTCTATTTAATGTGATCCCGAATTATTTTAATTAAAATGGGGTAAAAGGATTATTACAACTTATATGTCGTCTTGTTTGTCGTTCAAACATGACGTGAGTGAGTGTGATACTTAATTAAATTTGAACATCTCTCGTACCGCACCGAATTTTATTTTTGTCGTCTTTTATTTAATTTCCTAACGAAATTATATTTTTTTTCGAGTCTCCTTCGTCAGACAATCTTTTCGTGTTTCTCTTACTGAATTATCCTAATTTTAGTTTACAATCTTTACGTTACACAGTTTAGTTAAGATTATAAGCAACAACAACAACAAAATCTTAATCAAAATATTTACACTTGAATCGCAGAAACTAAATTTATTTTAATTACATTTCAATCTCACTTGATTAACGTCAATCATAAAACTTTTCTATTAACATTTTCCATGTTTTCCAACTTTTTTTTTTTTTTTGATGACGATGATGAAATAATTAAAACTTTTATACAAATTCTTGGCAAATGAAAATGTAAAAAAATGAAATGATGCGAAACAGACAAGGACGATCCAAAAGAACGGTTTTAGATGGTCAAGTTGGGAATACTTTGTTTAATTTTTTAACTTTTAACTGTACCAATCAGTTACCTTTTATTATGCCACACATAGACCATGGTATGTTAGCCCTTAGACGAGTTAGATGTCGCTACTATTATCGTTTTAAAATAATCAAAATATTTTTATAATCGCCTAAATGTTTATTATTTATTCTAAATGTTGACGATATTCTATCGACCCGACATCTGGAACATCGATGGGTTAACTTTTTTTTTCTTATGATGGTAGTACTTTATGTATTTATAGTTTGGCCACTCTGAAAATATAACATTAGTTTGTTCTTTTTCTGTAACATAAACAGCGTAGGTATTATCATGTTTTCTAAAAGAGGTAGCGCGATTAAAACATGTTAGTTCTTGGCGCTTGGCACAATTTATGACTATTATACAATTAGTTAGTATAGCATAAATCTAGGCCATTTATTGAAGCTATATATTGTAATTATAATACACTCGAAGATAAATCACACAACCATATTGATGTGGTATCAAAATACATCATGGGATTGTGATGCGATTTATGTGAAGTAATTGTGTCTTAAACTCATTCTGAGTAATTATATCATCCCAGCCTATATTGCGAAAAGCCCAAATACTTTGCAGGTAAGATGAATGGTGCACATAGGCCCAACGAGTCAAAAATTTGACAGATCTTAGACAATATGATTCTTTTAGTACAGCTGGCCTTTAATGAGAACTTAGAGAACTTCATCTCGAACTCATCAGACAATATTTTCCAAGATAAATCGAGCACTAATGATACATTTGGAGTATTCGTAGTAGGATCCAATGAATTTTCGAAGTTGATACCCTTATCTCTCTAATAGTTTGATTAGATCTGACTTTAACAATACGGGTTTTTGAAATGTGTCAGAACCTGTCAATTCGTCATTCAATTAAAAGTCATTCGTTAAAATTTGAAACGCGTTGATTGATGTTAGTCAACATTATGATGAATGAGCCTTCTTTCATTTGCAAATTGTAAGGTGGTAATCTTGACAATTCTAGCTAATTCAAGAATTCTGTAGGATAGTTTACTACTTTAACCTAGTTGCTAACTGTATCAACCGATTTGAAGGAAAACAATTTTCTTGGAATAAAATTTTGAATGGTCGCGTTGAGATCATCGATATCTTTGTTTTTCGCCGCCAATATTGGCACAGCCAATTATGATTTTAAAGTTTTACACTATGTTCGGAAAAACACGTCAAATAAGGTCTTCCTTCGATTTGGTCAACTGACAAAAATCAGTAGACAATTTGATGAATCTGGTCGAAATATCAAATGTGATTTTTCCATTATCACTGTCCAAAAAGTGCTTCGAAAACACATCTGCAGTTCGATCTTGTTGAAAAAACACTCGCATGTTAGTCGTCAATCGGAGGGTCGTAACATGCTACCACAAATTTTATTATTTCAAAGGCTTCAATGATATATTGTGGGCCACCGTGCATTCGTCCCAAACGATCAATTTGCGTCTCGGTAGAATCTTTGCCATAGTGCAGTTTTTATTAGTGTCTCATTGATTTGCATGTTTAGAGGCGATATCAGTGCGGAATGTGCGGTTTGTCAGCCTTCTAACAAAGTTGCTGCTATTTCAGATAAAACCAATGTCAGGGCAACTTCATAAAAAAATCACGCATGAGTCTTTTGTTGTTTATTCAATTGCGGAACATTTGCAAGAACTACTTCAGCTAATGCTTCAATGTCGTATTGCTATTCTTTTTGTAATTCGTGGATGAATGCATCGTGCATTAGACGATTAGGTGATATCATGTCTAAATGTGACCACACTTTATTCATCAATAAGCACATGTCTTCTATCACGATCAATGTTTTGTTGTGCATTGCTGTTACAGAATTATTGTCCACATAATTCTGTAACAGCAATGCAAGATTTTTGCCCTTTGCCCTTCACAACTGTAGTTCGCACATGGATTGTCCGCAACTGATCGCCGTCGTTAAAATGTGTATCCGTCATTGCTTGTGATGCGGTATCGGCAATTAGGTATCTTTTGTTTCGCTTTGAACGCTTGCCATTGATCATAGAGGGTGAGTCGTTTATGGAAATTTGCAAGGCTAATCTGCAAATCTTCAACGAATCAAACTTAAATGTGCGAATGAGGCAGACAATGTTTTAATTACTGCTTCATTACTGCTGATGTAAAATAAATCAAATTTAGTCTTCATTAAAGAATTTACATAATTGGAATCTTCGCGAAATAAAACTAATCGAGTTTTTCTAAAAAAAATATTTGAATGAGTTTGTGGTTATGTCTAAAAATCATCTTACCATTCTTGTGTATCTAAATTTTATTTCTTACCTTAGAATCTCGCACGTAAATGTACCAACTACAACATTCAGATGAAATTTAGTTCAAACTCAATACTCGGAATTCTTAAAGTTTTCGACAATAAACGGGACACATAACTTAATATACAAACCCATTTTTCTCTAATTTATATCATTCATTTGAATTAAATTCCATGAAAATGACTGGAAAATATAAACAAATTATTTTGATTAAGATAACAATAGAAAATTAGCAAGTTGTGAAAAACTATTTTTAAGGAAGGAAAACTTCTATTTTATAAATTGTTTATGAGCATGAGACATATTATATGTTGTATAGTGATGGTGATTGATGTGAAACTTTTGTGAACATTACGTATGTGTTTACGTAGCTGTTCAAATTTAGACATACCGAATTAACAAACCGTGCGCATGTTATCAGGTTGAATACAAAAGAATGTGAAAGTTTAAGATTTATATACGCTAAAATTAGATGACAAATTACGGCTATGTATATAGTTGGTACATATACAAATTCGCTAATATGAAAAATCGAATTAACACCAATAAACCTCAATCAAATCATCGTACACAATTTTCATTTTTTTATGTATTACATCATTTAATTTCCATTTTGATTTTCTTTTCTAAATATACATATATATCTATATATGAGCATAATCATATCCCATCACCACCACATACCATTATTTTCATCTGTATCACTTTTGATATTATCAACATCAAGAACAACAAAAAAGGCAGAAAGAAAATTATTATATTTTTTATTTAAGTTTTCCCCCTGATTTTATTTTTTGGTTGTTTTCAATAATATTGAAATCAATATCGAGATGTAAAAAAAAATTATTTCAATTTCAAATTAATGATGACGTTTGCATAAACGGATATCTATGTAAGAAAATAACACTTGAAAGATTGAAGAAAAATATAAATAGCAGCGATGTAATCATAAATTGGTAAAATTCGTAATGATGAGATGAAGATCATTTTCTAAATGTCTCGGGTATGTTGGAAAAACAAATTCCGAGGAAAAAATTATAATTAAGAGTTTAATTTATACAAAATAAATTGTAAATATGAAAAGTAAAGTTGAAC
Source organism: Tipula confusa (assembly GCA_963556175.1). Classification (NCBI taxonomy): domain Eukaryota; kingdom Metazoa; phylum Arthropoda; class Insecta; order Diptera; family Tipulidae; genus Tipula; species Tipula confusa. The sequence continues at coordinate 4,353,862 of OY744475.1, forward strand.
GACATAAGTGGTTTCAATATATGCAAATAGTTGCAAAATAAATTTAAGATAAAGTTTTGCTAAATTATACTCTATGACAGAAACTTCGAGAATAATGAAAGAATCTTTATAAATATTAGAATATGTTAGATACTATCGATTTGTTGCAAGATTTTAAGAAGTTTTTATTATGAAATGACAAACCCTTAAATCCTTTCTCCGAACTCGTCATCTATGAACCTAATAATTAATTACATATAGACTTGAATGTCTCTATAGTATAGACATAAAAACTTAAATGACATCCTTAAAACATCATCATGTTAGGAGCTGAACGTAAGAGACAATTTGATTGGATTGTTAAAATTGGATACTACTAATATATTAAGGTCACGTACAAAAACTCGTGGTTGTGCTTTATATAACTCGAAATGACCTCGGTAATTTTGGATTTTTTGTATTATTCTTTTCTTTCTTAATTTGCAATGCTTCAGCTTAGGTTAACCACTCTATTCTTTTATCCTTTATAATGTATTGTTCATGCGATAACTGTGTGGGAGGGAATATTAAAGCGTGTCTTGTCGCTGGAACCGTGCTTTGTATGACTTTTTTCTACTGCGCTAAAGCCAAAATACCTTGCAAACGCCGACAAGTTGAAGTTGCACAAGATGTTGATCAGACCCGTTCTCATGTTTCCTGACAGATGAATATGAGAGATGGTTAATGACATTTGAGAGAAGAATCATGCGCTTGATGCATATGGCCCCAAACGCGACTATGACGACAGTTACCGAGTTTTATTCAACCACAAAATTAGAAATTTAATGAAAATTCCTGATCTCGTTCATGAAATAAAAGGACAGCGAGTATGCCACCATTTGGCACGTGCAGAGGTCACTGTCGGCGACGATGGCCCCTCGGTTTAGAAAACGACTTGTCTGAAACAATACAAAGACCAAGCTCGCGGATCGAATCCGATGGAGCCAGAATGTTGATGTGATACGGGCCACCAATGGCTAATGGGAAAGTCGAATATTATTATACTCTAACGTATATGAAAATATCAACTGTCAATCAAACTTAATTCTCCCGAGTTCAAAAATATAACCTTAGGACAATAACTTTGTGGCAAGTACCCTAATTTTCATGAACAATATTTTAATGAGTGATGAGGGTTAATTCCGTTTAATTGGAATCGTCAATAAGCAAAATAGCCCGTTCTGACAAAAAAAATCAAACTGTTCAACAGTCATTGACTCATTCTAGGAAGTGAAATTAACGCACCATTATGCAGTCTAGAGGAATTATTCAAGCTCTTATCTTTTTGAAAATAAAGTAGTGTTATGCATAATATAAATACACATAGTACTACCATGGTATATGTTAGCCCATTGACGAGCTAAATGTCGCTACTGGTATCGTTTTAAAATAATCAAAATATTTTTGTATAATCGCCTAAATATCATATATTTATACTAAATGTTGACGATTTTCTATCGCCCCGACATCTGGAACATCAATGGGTAAGCTGTTATTTTCTTATGATGGTAGTACTATATGTATTTATACTATGCGTTATGGTACCTGTTATTTAACAATATTAACGTTAACAAATAATAACTTTTGACAAAAATATTAGATCCTTTAGGCTTGATTAACATGTGGTTCTAACTAGACTGTGCATCTTTGCATGCAGCTAATATTACAATACTCATTGGTTACAATATTTAGCAGCCAAAGACTTTTTTGCATCAGAATATCTAGAGAAAAGGTTAAAACCACAAACCAGAAACACTATCGGTAGTGACTGACTATAGTCAGTCACTATCGATGTGCCCACTATAGATTATTTAAATTGTGATTCATTATCACTTAACTTTTGCATGCTGTAATTAAACTCCGCCGTATATGTAAAATGATCGTTTGAGTTGGTTAAGATGACGTAATGAACTGACGTGACTCTCTATAGATTATGATGAACTGTTGATCTTTTAATATTGAGATATTACTATGCGCGCAGAAAAAAATTTAAGCTGATCGCTTGAAAAATGTAATCAACTAAGCATCATGGGGTTTGACACAATACTAATGCTTTAACCTCTAGGCGTAGCAATCGATCCACAAATTGATTGTTTTACAACTTTTTATTTGTGAACTATAAACTAATTTAAAATCAGCATTTAGGCGAAAAATAATACGCGTGGGATGACGATTAATAATGAAATAAAACAAATGGAATTAACTGTTGTGAGGATTTTTCATAATACATATAAATACAAATAGTACTACCGTCAAAAGAAAAAAACAATTTACCCATTGATGTACAGATGTCGGGTCGATAGAATATCGTCAACATTGAGAATAAATATATAACATTTAGGCGATTATACATATATAAATATTTTGATTATTTTAAAACGATACCAGTAGCGACATCTAGCATGACAATACCATTGTATGGATTTAAGCTAAGCCCAGTTTACACCTCTCGTGACTTGAACATGAAATTTTATAATCAGAAATTATTAGATTTTTTACATAAAATTTAATAAAATGTACACTAACTGGTTTAAGTTTGGTCCTATTTGATCATTGATCAATAAATTGACAGGAAATGTCGTTAAGACTGTTTGTGAGTGTTCCTTTGGGTGTTTCTACTTTATTGACCAATTAGAATAAATATGCATAGCGATTCCAAAATACACGATGATAGTAATCAATTTGCTTCCAGGTATCAAATGGTGAACGATCAGTTAATTCTGGCTCGTACAGAAAATTTAGCGGTCGTATAATGAAAAACGGTCTGACGTAAGACAACCCAAGTCGTCGATGCTGTAAGTAATTGCTCCAAGCAGACGTGAGTAACATGTTCACGATTTTCATGTTCAAGTATCTTGTGTAAATGTAACTGTGAACGTATATCTACAACTGATTTTTATTCACACCGTTTTCACTGCGGAACAAAATAATTATTTCAACATGAATTCACGTTCATGTTCACGAAAAGTGTAAACTGGGCTTTATACATGTAATTTTAATCCCTTGTGTTTACAATTGGTCAAGCTAAATTAATTTGATAGACCAGCAGTGCTACTCTCTTTTCGTTCTTTGTGTATTTGACTCTTTAGTGTCTCAATTCCATAACGAGAAAACTATCATCCTCAATCACCTCGAAAAACTGAATGACTGTTATCTCCACCTTATCTAATCCCAAAAGCTAAAACACACTGAGCTAATCTAAAATAAGATTATGCTTAAAATCAAACCCACAATCTTGACGATAATAACCATTTCGCATTTATAATTATTATTGACTTTGAATATTCCAAGTGCCAACCAAATTTCATTGGAATATTTTTATGTAAATGTGCGATGGGATCAAAATCGAAATATGATTTTCGTTCGAAATCTGACAAAAAAAAAAAAAATACAAAAAGATTTTGATCTGCTATTTAAAATATTTTACATAATTTTTCATTCGTTTTCGTACACTTCCTTTTTGGAAAATCGAAATTTTCATTTCATTTTCCTTTTTAACTTCGTCGTCATTTCATTTCTGATTCATTTTGAAAAATACAATATATAATTGGATAGATTCTTGATAGAAATTTGTCTTAAATTTTCCGTTTTTCCATTTTCTTTTATTACTTTTCTGTCGTCTTTCGTGATTGTTGTTGGCATTGGCGGTACAATTCTGTGTATATATATATATATATATATATATATATATATATATATATATGAGTGGTATGTACATATATATGTAAGTAGTGATATGGAAAAAGGATATTTCAAGATATTTTTGTTTGTCAAATTTGAAGGTTTATTATATAGATGTCTTCATTATTATATTCGGTAGATAGATTTGAGGGGAGTTTTATGAACAAAAATGAATGTCTGATGTTATGTCTAGGTTGATTTATCAAACAAAATTAGATTGATGGCGCCAATCATATTTACAACCATTACAATATAATAAAATTGGTGTTATAGTGCTTTTTTGCTAGTTGGGAAAGTTCACAATGAAGGTCTCGTTTTCATAACCTTGAAATATGTATTATACGACTGTAATAAAGTAATTTTTAAGGATAAGAACCTATACAGAAATTTTTTATTGTTTTCTTAGAAGTTGTTTACGGATATTAGACCATTGTGTAGTAGTGGTTCGATGTTACGCCGAATGAAAATGTTTTTAAAATTACATTAATTTGTAATTGGCACACACTTATTTTTTTAGACATAACTAATTTCCAATTGATAAACTTCACTTGCCAGTTGGTTTTTTTTTAATTTGGAACGTATTTTGATATTAGAGTCATTCAACTAATTTATTGAATTTGATCAGTTGACCAATCGTTAACTTTTGGATTTCGAAGTTCATTTTAAAATGTTCAAATTAACTATGTATCAATGAAGTGTGTGTAGTCAAGTAGTAAAATATGATTTCAGCCCATTGCTTGTTGTCAAAGGTGACTAAATGTTTAGATATCAAACTAGTCAAGAACCATATAGGTATGTAAGTACTGTAAATATATGAGATTCTCCAACCAATCAAAAAATATATTTAAGAGAAAATCTGTGTTCCGGCATACTATGATGCATAATATAAATACACATAGTACCATGGTATGTTAGCCCATAGACGAGTTAGATGTCACTACTATTATCGTTTTAAAATAATCAAAATATTTTTATACGTATAATCGCCTAAAGGTCTGTTATTTATTCTAAATGTTGATGATATTCTACCGACCCGACATCTGCAATACCAATGGGTAAACTGTTTTTTCTTATAATGGTAGTACTATGTGTATTTTTATTATGATTTATATTATGTATGATGTAAAAATATAGTTTCGAACTTCCGACACGATCAATTATAGTATAAGAATGATGGTGACATCATGATTTAAGACCTCCAAATATTTTGGTATTGATTCTCGTTTGATGATTGCAAAGCACTAATGCAGCTTGTTGTCGGATAAAAATCATCGTTAAAAAAATGTTAATTTCTAACCTTAGTTGAGAAATTCATACATTCTAAAATTGGCTTCTTATTTACATGGACACTGTCATAGTCAGATGTTTCTAGCATGCTAATTTGACCCATCTTAAGCTGTTCTAGGTCACAAACAGTGTTAAAGAACCTTTTGAAATCCATGATGTATTAACAAAACTAATTTACTGCCTCGTAGACTGCACTTTTCTTGTCAAAAAGAACTTAAGATGTTTTCTGGATTTGTCTTTTGAGCAAACTTAAAAGGGGTGTCTCAATCTCATGGCATTACTATTTCTGAGCGTATATTTCGAAACTCTCTCTTACTTGAAATATAATGTGGAATTACATCGGCTAAAAAAGAGACTGAGTATTGATAAATTTTTGTAAGCTTAAGTAATCCTAAGAGGAATTTCCCTGTCTTCTCTTATGAATGTCTAACGGTGGTAAACGATAATTTTGGTTACCCCACCCGAACTTGCATATGTTAGTAATGTAACAATCCATAGTTCCGGACTATGTAAACCATTTTTGCTTGAGCGTCTTTTGTGAGCTTTTTCTCTTTTAACCCGAACCCTTTTTACAGTGCTCACCATTTTTCCGAAAAATTAGCCCTGCCAGTAATCCACGTATCGAGTATATATTTAAGTAATGCTTTTCAACACGTAGGACCATTACAATTTATTAGGGTACTAAGTATCTTAGTAGTTTTAAGTTCATTCATTAAGCTGATTCTATTTTAAGAAGCAAATCATTATGCTTTTTTTGACCATCACTCCGCATATTTTTTGAAAGAGTTGAGCTGATTAAACTCATTTCACAGTGCACATGATTTAATGTCAAAGATTTGATCATCGTCGACACGTGAGTGTCCTGATGGTATTGGCAATGTTGCTTAATTTAAATTAAAATGTTGCAATGTTGCTTAATTTAAATTAATTGTTGTCATGCTTTGTTGATCACGACATTGTCTGGGTCATTTTTCAAATGTTGTCAAGTGTAAAATCAGCGAAGGGATTTTCTCATAACGAAGGATGGCAAAAACAACAAATATTTCCAAACGTTCATCGTAAATGATCAAGCAATATATATGGCTGTTTCGGAAGATATACAGGAAGTATCGTGAGACTTTGCATCGGAGATTCTTGCAAACACCATATTGCTGCTGGCGCACTCACATAACGATAGTAAATAAAATGAGTGATTTCACTGCATCTTAATTCTGGTTCTACATTCGATGGTGTTGCAACAGTTGTAAAGTAAAATCCCTTAAAAATAAAAATAAAATTGAAGATGTATTTGGTGGCACTTTAGCTCTAAATAAGGATTGTAGGGAACAACATTACGACTATCTATTTGTACACCTTTGACTTCTGGTCATTCAGTTAATCGACGTCGGTATAATGCATAGCAATTGATATTTAGAGTTGTGATGTCATTCAATTCTTTTGCGAAATTATTCGAACATTTTTCATCAGTCATGCATGTCACGTAATGATATTGTCAATATAAATACGTTACGTTAAAATATCATCAATCAGAAAATTCAGAGAATCATCAATGAGAGCAACCAAATCGGGTCTATCGCTTTCTTGTTCTTTGCGACGTAAATGTGTTGTGATGTCATTCTATTTCGGGTTCGTAATGAATTTTTTGAATGAAACCGGAGCATCCCATTTACAGCATGTTTTATGATGATCCTTTAAAACTCGATGGAAGAATAACAGACACACCATCTGTAATATTTGATTCTCGTGCTAAGTTAGCAACATGATTTGCTAGTCCAGCATATTGTTCAGCTCGAAAACGATGTTGATTCTTTTTTATATTTCACTCCACTGAACTGTTTCCTTGCTGGCCTCCACTTGCAAATATTAATCTAACAACCACTATTTTGTTAGTTTTTCAGCGCTAATAATAGGATTAAATTGATCACGACTATTTATGTTGTCGTTCACTCGATTTAATTTAGCATTCATACGAATCACGCTGCCAAAATGGGTACAAATTAAATAGGTTCAAATGACGCCTCTCCGTCTTCGTTTATAGAGGTCATTGTGACTTCATCGTATGATTGACGTTGGTGCTTTAAAACGGCATTGATTTGATTGTCTATCACCACGCAATGCCATGCTGACGACGGCAATTTATAGGCCACATAGAGCTGCTTCATTGGCTTCTCTCAATTTCATGCGTAAGCATTAGGCATGCCACAATTCTGTTATTTTCACGATAAAAATTCTTTAAAGGATATATCAACGACACTGATCATTTGCTGCATGATTTTGTCGAATGCCGGTTGCTTATATTGATTCAAGAACATAAAGTTGGCCATATTGCGGAGTCTCATTATTTATTGGCTGTATATGTGAAGTTTTGTGATAAGTTCGGCCATTGATCTTAAAAATATATGGGCCATGCGCCAAAATCATCAAAATCGACCAATGAGCGCCAAAATCTTCGATTTACCGGGTCAATACTTCACCATTAAAGCTGCGCATTACTTTTGGGAGTTTACTTATTTCTTTTTGGCAACACGATGTGAAATTACCATTAAACAGACGCTCCTCTTTTAAATGTGCTACTTCACAAAATTTGCAGATATGATTAAGGGATTTACAACTATGTTCAACTATTGAGATCATCAGCATGACGGCACTGTGATGTATTTTGAGGAATATGATAAGTATAACTGAATATGATACTAATTCCTGGGCTGACATTCATTCAATATATTGATGCTGTGAAGTTGAATGACATTATGATAAGACGCTAATTGTTTAGATGTTCTTCGTTTAACGCGTTTAAGAGGTAATGTTGGCAGTGTAAAGGGTGCTTAATTAAAAGGGTGCATGAGCAACATGATGAGCCACTAGTTGTTTGGGTGATATACAAATAGATTATGGTTGACCGTATACTATGAATCGGTAATCATTCATGGTAAAACTGTAATATTAATAGTAAGATTATGCCATTTTGTGAAAATTAATTTTTGTTACATCTCGTTTATAAAAAATCGATTACCCCTACAGACAATAAATACATCAAATCCCATTAAAATTTTTAAATTTATTAAAATATTAATTAAAAAATTTTACTTCACGACAACCATCACACAAAAATATTAAGTTTAGTATTTTTTAGCAACCAGAAAACTGTTCGTTTGGTGTGGACTGCCTTCCAATGATTATTTCCTGGGAGGGAACAATTGAAATTCAATCAGGCGATGTACTTCTAGTTGTTATCGATGACAAACTTCTACTACCATCGAACACAGAAAATCAATCAAAAATTGATCAAAAGTAAGTATTTTCCATATTTTTGAAAATAGAAAATTTATTCGATTTGCTGAAAAAAAAAAATTTTTTTTAACATAAATTTTTAAAGCTTTCATAAAGCAACAACAACGGTGTACCAAGTAACCAGAATGGGACATGAACATTGCGATATAACTGAGGGAGTATTACTCGACATAACACCATTAGTGGTTGATGGTAAAAAATTGGTTACGCTCTATGATAAAGATTTGACGGAGGGAATTAATTTATTGATCGGTATGTATCCTAGAAACTGAAATGTGTTGTTGATATTATGATGATTTAATATTTAATTTCTATAAAATTATTCATTTCATCAACACATTTATTATAAACACAAACATAAATGAAAATTCCAAGAGAATGGTTTTCCCTCCTAGGTATACAAATTTAAATTTTTTAATTATAAATTACAATTAAGATAGAATTTACTATAGTGTTTTATCGTCAGTTAAAAGTCTATAAAGTTTACTAGTTTTTTTTATATTGTTTTTATCTAACTATAGTATCTTTGTACTAAATTTAGAAAGAAGTATATCATACACGTAGGTACATTATGTTTTCATATAAGGGTTTTCCAATTTGAATGTCCAAACATTTTTCAAGATATAAGTAATCATAATGTAAATACGCATAGTACTATACCATGGTATGTTGGCCCATTGACTTGGCTAGATGTCGCTAATGGTATCGTTTTAAAATAATCAAAATATTTTTATACGTATAATCGCCTAAATGTCGTATATTTATACTAAATGTTGACGATATTCAATCGACTAATTATAATAATTCTATGGGTAAACTGTTTTTTTCTTGTGATGGTAGCACTATATGTAAATATTTATACTATGAAGTAATCTAACTAAAAATCTAACCGATCGTTAAGGCGACAAGTTTTTTCTAACTGTTTCTGCTCAGTTTTGATTTTATATTAATACAATTTCCCGGATAAATAAATTTATGGAAATGAAAATATTTTAATTAATTCTATTTTCCATTGTACCACGAATTCAGAAAATGTCCTATAATAAAATTATAGAAAATTTTCCCGATTTTTCCTTAATCCATATAATTGTATTTTCATTTTATTTCAAACTCTCAATGGACGCCCATCAATTTAATCAAAAATCATGTGGTTTCTGCGCTATTATTAAAAATTTCGTTTTAATCAAAAAGTTGTATCGGAATTATGGAATCAACAATGCGTCCGACTACGGGTAACAGTTAAATCGGATAATTGTGGTGAAAATGCTGAATGTTCCGGAAAAGGTGTATGTTTTTCAAATTCGTCAATGGTCAGTACACCACACCACACCCATTACATATAATGTCAGAAAATAAAATTTTCGGATTTTCTTAAAAAAAATATATTTTCAGGAAGGATATGAATGTCAATGCTGTAACGGTTTTGCCGGATCACATTGTGAAGAAATTGATGCATGTACACCAAGTCCATGTACAAATAATGGAATATGTGTTGACCTATCCCAAGGGCACGAAGGAAATTCATATCAATGTTTATGCCCCTATGGTAAGTACATTTTTATTATTTTCACATTTTACCTTAGTTCCGTCAGTCGAGTTTTGGAAATTTATGTTCTTTAAAACATAAACCAGTTCTTCGGGCTCTCTATTTTGAATATACACTGGCAAAATCTTCCTTGAATTAAATTTTGAAACACTATATATTGTAACCATTTACTGTCATCCATTTGTCCAGTTCTAAGTTTCATAGTCCCATAAAGATATTTAAAATTGGGAAGCCAAATATCTAAAAGTTTATAGAAGTAAATTTGTGATTTAAATCAACATAGAAATAAACCAGTTGTAGGTTTGCCTTTTAGTGGACTGAATATTTTGTTATACATAGACGGCTCGTCAATGTTATTAAAATCTACGAGGCTAATATTTGAGTGGTTTACGTCTACCATAATTCATAACACTACCCCTCTTTAGTTTTGTTCGCCCTGAACAGATTCACCCGTGCTTGCTATATACCGTGTTAATCGGTCAACGTAGACTACCTTCATCTTACTTCTAGGCCTTTGTTATTCCGATACATCATATTGTTAATCCTCTTAATAATAATGTATGGTCCCTTCTAACACTTTTGCAATTTGGAAGATTTCCCCTTTTAACTTGTGGGATTGTAAAACCACACCAAATCTCCTTTAGATCTTTCCCCGTTGTGCGCTCGACGATCATACCATGTTTTCGATTTGCTACTGGCCTTTTTAATATTGCTTCTTTCTTAGATCTTAGATTTCTGGATGGCTAGTTCCTTACAATCCCAAAACGTAGTTCCCAAGCTTTTGGTATCGAAAACATCTGGACCGAGAGCGAGACCTCCGGCCTCTATTATTCCGCATAACACTTTTCTTTTTTGTAGGTGTCTCTTTTTGTGCAATATCTGGGGTTCAGGAATCCTTTTGAGCTTCCGACGACTGGTTCTCTTACTATGACTTTTGAAGCATTCTGTTGACTCAAGTCCAAGTCTGTGGTGCAACTTTCAATATGTATTTCAATTTTTTTAATTATTGTCTCCAACTCCTGTTGCAGATCTTGCACGCAACGGTTCACGTGATCCAATATCGTAGCTTTTTGACCAAAATTGGCCTTAATGCTAACTAACGCGTTGAATATAGTGGTCATATTGTTGTCTTCTGTTTGCTCATTGGATCTAAAAAGTTTATTTTCCCCCACTATTGCCGTTGGTAGCACCATGGTGGCTTCTCAAATTTTTCCACCACCCTCATTATTCAGGTCTGATAACTCCTGAAGAATGACTTCGTCGAGGAGGCTGATGTGAGCGAGAATGCTCCATAATCTATCTTAAACCGCTCTGATTGATTTCTAGTCTGCAAAAGCTTTCACTTGGTGTTACTATAATTTATGGAGGTGAGTCGTCAACCATCTGCACCTTATATAACAAACCAAAAACAATGCGGTGGAATTGTGCTATCTGAACCATGTGAATGAACCCCGACCACAGCGATAAAAATAGCATAAAATATACATAAATGGTTGACATTGATATAGTTTATCATTTGCAATAAAAAATTCAACACTGTCGCCTATTAATGCCATAAACTATACTCAAATGACATGCGGTGAGGGTGTGTTTGTACACTGAATAACAATCTTGAAATTACAGAATGAGCGAAAAATCGATTCTTCTACAACTTCTATCCCCATATACATTCAATTCAATATTAAGGAGACAGATTTATTTTTGCAACATAAACTTGTGTTAGCGACACTTAAACCAATTCTGCCACAACAACAATCGACTAATCAAAATAATTTAAGATAATTTTAACACCAAAACGCATATGGTACCACCAAAACAAATATTCACACAAATTCTATAAATAAAATTGTATCATTCATTTTCATACCATTTTCCCTAAAACATCGGAAAAACACTGTACGATATGTATACACACAAATGAATAATCACTTTGTTGTTAAACGACATGGAAAACAAATAATAACAATAATAATAAATGGATGCATTCGATAAATTTATTGAGATATGCAAATATTTGTGTTATACTTGCTCCAGAAAATCCCCAAAACAAACTGTGAAAATATAAAAAAAAAAATAAATTGGAAAATTCTTCTTCGTCTATATCATGTATACGATATACATATATGAATACATAAAAATATGAGTACGACCATTAATTTTGGTGAGTGCTTTCATTTTTTCGGGTTCAATTAGAATGTTATTTGTAATGGAAACAAAGAAAATCTACGAGGTTTCAATTAATTCCATTTTCATGCTCGATTTAGACGATATGGTTAATATTTTTCTGCAAAATTGATTTCACAAAATTTATCGATATGGTCGACTATTAATTTAATTGAATCTATTAATTTTCTTTTCCTTTTGTTGTAAATATGTAGGTTACACCGGAAAAAATTGCCAATACGAATCGGAACCATGTAATCCATCGCAATGTCTAAATGGAGGTACATGTATTGGAAATTTAACGAACTTCCGATGTGAATGTGCACCCGGATTTAAAGGACCACTTTGCCAACATAACTTAAATGAATGTTTATCATCGCCATGCTTCCACGGAATATGTGTCGATCAGGAAGATGGATTCCGTTGTGTATGCCAGGCCGGATTTTCGGGAGATTTATGTAATTTCGAGCTGAATGAGTGTGAATCGAACCCGTGTTTAAATGGTGGTCATTGTAACGATCATATCGGATCGTACTCATGCAAATGTACAAAAGGATATAACGGAAAAAGATGTCACCTTAAAGTATATTTCGATAAACGAGATTACATTTATGTTGTAGCCCACTTTACACAACAATTTATATTTATAGGTTGATTTTTGTGCAAATGATCCGTGTCCTGAAGGTCATAGATGCGTCGATCGAGGAGATGATTTTACATGTGAATGTCCGGGAGGTAGAAATGGACCTGACTGCAATCAAGTACCTCGAACGGTAACATTTTATATTTCTTTGTTAATTTTACGTAAATGTAAATATGTTAAAAATATTTTAGTTATGCAATATTAATCCATGTGCAAATGGTGGTACGTGCTGGACAAGTGAGGAATCGTTTTATTGTGCGTGTCGACCAGGATTTACAGGTAAAATGTGTGAAGACGATTTTGTGGTGGAAACGATTGTAGGATCAAATGAAATTGTAAACGATGAATCAAGTATTCATACGTTTGGTGAACCATCGTCGTTTGGTAGTGGGCCAAAGCGAGCACCAATCGAATTACATAATGCGTATATTGCCGCCGGAACATTGACTGCTGCGATATTTATTGTGGCCGTAATCGTAAGTTTTATATATATATATATAGTCGTATTGAGGCCAAAATCTTTCTACATGACATATAACTTTTATTAAATATAGGTAACCGCATGTCATTGTAAAGTGAATCAAACATATCGACGTTTTATCACACGACATCATCCATTAATTTCAATCCCAGGATTTAGTATTCGAAAGAGTAGTTCCAACAATCATAAACATTGGCTGAGTGGTAAGGGGCTTCAATTAAATAAAAAACATTTGCCTGCTACCAATCACATTTTACAACCAAATCAATTAAATACAGGTCATCTGCCATCGCAGACAACAAGTAGTGGATTTTTATCGTCACAAGCTGCCAACACAAATTCAATTGGTTATCCGGTACGAACCTTAAATCGTACAATACCGTTGAATTTAGAAAATGATATGTACTACACGGTCGATTTTAGTGATTCACAGAATGCTCCGCTGATACAGTGAAATAAGGCCAAATTTTAAGAATATTTTACAATATATTTATTTAATTTAAGCCCGTGTACAATATTTAATTCAAGACATAATTCAATAATTTTTTTTCCGAAATATTCAAAATTTGTTATCTCCTTGAAATTAAAATAATAAATAAAAATTTATTATTTTTTAAACCAAATAAAATTCAATTCAATTCAATTCAACAAATAAAATAATAAATCAAACAAACGCTTGTATAGTTAAAATAAAAATTTAAAAAAAATTTAAATTAAAAAAAAAAGAAAATTTAAAATAGATAAAAATTATATGTTGTTATGATTACAGTATTTCTTTAAATTACCTACATAATATATAGATGCTGTATTATTTATTTGTTTTATATAGACTATCTATCTAGGACATTAGTTTTATAATCTATATAAAATAAATAATAAATTTAAATATTAATTATGATATTAAATTATATAGTGTAAATTTGTTATACATTGAAACATAAAAATTTAATTATTTTGTAATTAAAAAACAATTATTATATTATATTATTAATATATAAATATATATATATATATATATATATATATATATATATATATATATATATATATATATATATATATATATATATATATATATATATATATATATATATATATATATATATATATATATATATATATATATATATATATATATATATATTTATATAAATGTAGGGTGATTTGAAATTACCGAAACAGTTAAATATCGCAAAGGGATTCCATTTTCTGATAAACATAAAGCTAAATAATAATATTTCTGTTGCTTTGGATTTGCCCTTGAAGCTCTTGAGGATTTGCGTTCTCTAATTTTAACTACGAATTATAATGCGAACATAATAAGAAAATCCTTGTTATTTGAAATATAGTTCTTCCTTATTCAACAAACTAGGAAGATACTATACAAACTAGGCGGTACTATTCGCTTTTCAATAAGAACTAAGTATTGTGCTGATAATAAAGGTGAATAATTCAGGGTCTAAAATAAAACATGATCTATAGCAATAACGTCTAAAAACAATCTCGACCTTTGGGGTCTACGTTTCAACTGGTAGCAAAAGTTGTATTCATTGTCATCAGCAGATGCAATCAAGTGATGAAAAATCACTTTTACATTCCTCCCTCATTAAAATTTGAACCCGGTATCTCTTGACTCAAATAGCGCAAACCATTGCACCAATTACTCGGTCTGTTAATTTTTAAAATACAACAGATCAGTTTAAATTGTCTGATCAATTTATTTTTCCAAGTGAATTATCACATTCTTAAGTATCTAAATGACCTTGACAAGAACTTTTAAGGGCAATGCAAAATCTGTTTAAAACTTTTAAACCTTACTACTTTGATATTTGGCGTTTTTGCTAGAAAATTATCCATTCGTCTGATAAGCGGTTCCGGTCATTTTAAAGGGTCGTACTTTATATATTTATATACACATATATATATATATATATATATATATATATATATATATATATATATATATATATATATATATATATATATATATATATATATTATATAATTTAATTTATAATTTTAGGGTGATACATTCTAATTGTGATAAATTAATACTCCGAAAATGGACAGCTTTATACAAAATTTTTAAGGAGAAATCAATAAGGGTTGTTGAACCTTTAATGTTACCTTGACACCACGATAAAAAATGTTTACCAAATCATAGATAATTAAAACCAAGTTAGTTTCCACTTGCAACTAATCAAAGCTTTCGCAGAAATTTCTCGATAGAATTGCTCGTTTTCGAGTTTTTGTTTTGTCACAATTTAAATGTCTCACCCTGTACATATATTTATATTAGTGCCAAATCGTCTATTTCAATATTAATAGATATTATGATACATACAAATTAAGGAGAAGAAAAATAAAACACAAAAAAAAATCAAATAATTTTGACTTTAATTAACTGAGCGAGATTCCAAATAGTATGCCAAATTTTTAATAAAACAAATAAATAAAATAAATAAAGAAATATTTTTTAAAATTGTGTATTGTAAATTTTGTTAGGCTTCATAAATTTCCTCGCATACGAGTATTATTTATTTTATAAATCGATTTCGATTTTATAATTTTTTTAGAGTCCACGTTAGAATCGTTTTAAATGGTATATAATGATTAAAATATTATTATTAACAATTAATCTAAATACATTTTAATAATCAATAAAAAAATAAAATCATACATCATATATAAAATACAAATTAATAAACGGACTCATAAACCACCATTTCAAAATAACGAAAAAAAAAATTTGGATTAATTTCAAAAATCATAAATATTGCTTAGATTCTTAAATAACATATTTTAATAAACCTGAATATTAATTTATTGTAAATATAATAAATAAGTATTATGATTTATGTAAATAAGAAAAACCCAAAATGAACATACACCATAATTTACTAAATCTTCCAAACTATTTTCGGTTTTAAAACTTTTTAAAAACATTATTTTAAGCTGATCAAAATTATTTATTATTAAAATGCTTTTCATGTTATTTATTAAAAGAAACACACAATACAATTTGAGGAAATTTAAAATTTCCTGCTCTAACTATACTCTAAATTAAGTTGGCCAAAACCTCAATTTTCCCTCCAGAAAACCAAGTTTTAGTACATAATATGTACTTATATATATATATATATATATATATATATATATATATATATATATATATATATATATATATATATATATATATATATATATACATATATATATATATATATATATATATATATATATATATATATATATATATATATATATATATATATATATATATATATATATATATATATATATATATATATATATATATATATATATATATATATATATATATATATAAATTAAAAATCTATTTTTTATTTTTACGAAACGTTAAATTAAACAAAAGATTAATTATTATTATTAATAATTTCATAATTATTTATGTTGAATATTGTATATTTAATTTTATTATTATATTAATTAATAATGATATCAGTGTAATTTTAATCAACAAAATTAATTAAAAAGACAAAATTATATACATTAAAAAAATTAAATTAACAATAATTCAAAAACAAGAAAAAATAATTTAAAATTAAGGAAATTATGAAATTTATTATGTTTTTTGTAAATTAAAATAAAAAATTGAAAAAATAAAATTATTAAAAAATATTAAATTGATTTTTATTTATTGGAAGCTATAATATGCCAGATATGTTAAATATTAAGGTTCCTTGCAAAATTTGTTATTTCTATATTACTGAAAAGCTACTGGACTAACTACAACATTTTGCCTAGGTATAACTTTCTTAATGGCAGTAATATGGTGGTGTAAACCCCTTTATGGCAGCCGGTTTCAATTTTAGGGAGACAACTGGCCGAGAAAATATTAGAAGATAATAAATCAAAACATTTGTAATCTTCTCAGACTGCTTGTTTTTTCCAGAAGGCTTTTAGGTTCCTCTTAAACACCTATAAATTAAATATTGTGGGAAATACCGTCGAAGTTTTTTGATTCCACAGGCTAACTCTAAATAGCTCCATGTAAATAGGACCATTTGAAAAGGTTTGGTCTGCATTTGGATTTATCTAAGACAAACCTATAATGATGCTTCGAACTAAAATGAGTGGCAGCTTTGCTGATAAACGCTCGTGGTATTAGAAATTAATTTTGGTTGAACAGTAGCGACCAACATAATTTTTGTGAAATAGCGTTAAGCACCTACTTTGCGTCTGTGCTATCCGATTGATTCGATAGATTTAGTAATATTTTTGTCGTATATAATTTAAATAACTCTTTTTTGAATTTTATCAAGACAATTAAGATGCAATTTCCCGAGCTCCGGGATTATTAAGGATTCTGATGGAGTAAAACAAAAGTTACAGCTCCTTATGAAAAAAATATACTGACTTAAATTTTTGCAATGGTATATAAATAATTTTTCAAGAAAGATTACTGAACCTTTTTAGACCACACAATCTAAGAGAGGAAAACCAATAAATGAGAAGGCCGTTTATTATGGGTCAGTCATAATTTTGTACTTTTTTATATAAAAACAGACAAGCTTGGAATTTTTGTGGATTAAATTTTACCCTATTAGATACCCTATTAGATATGAATGTCCCATTCAATCACATTGTTAATGCAAGTCAAAAGCTGGGATGTGAAAATATGAATATATTTTTGAGTATAGGTAATGCTGGTCCGCAACCTGTCCCTAACAACATGACGGTATGCTTGCATATGAAGGAATTCAATAAGGGAATGAAGTTATTTCTAAAATTATGTTTGGGAAAATGAGTCGGCGGTATTTACATCATATAACATCGTTTATACAGATGCTAGTATCAGTGACAATAGAGTAGGTGTTAGTTTTTTTATGTCTAGTACGAATGTAGAAAAGTATTTGAGAGTAGATGAAAGCACCTGTATAATGTACGCCGAACTTATTGGAATATTTGAAGGAATTAAACTGGCTGTGAATGGGAATAGGAAGATAATAGTATTTTCCGATTCCATTAGTGGGTTATGTTTGCTTAAATGTGGAGGTGAAAGGCAAGGCAATGTGTATGTGGATATGATTTTCTAATATATTCGTGTCTGTCAATATGAGGTGACAATGGGTCCTGTCGAAGGGAATGAAAGAGCCGATATGTTAGCAAAAAAGGGTAAATTGAATGAGATGGTTCAGTGGTATAAAAGAAAGGATGCAAGAGATGTGCTTCAGATGTTTCAAGTGAATCTGTCGAGATTAGAAAGTGGATGATACACGAATGTTAAGAACAATCAAACTGCGAATCAGACTGAACCATGGAAATAGGAAAAAATGGTTCTGGAAACGTCGATTGAGTGAGGATAAGAATTGTGAGTTGTGTGGAAGTGTGGAGGATGTTGAACATCTCATATTGGTCTGCCAAAAATATAGATATTATAAAGCTAATTTCAACATCCTTCGGAATGCAAGTGATTTAACAATAGTAATGAATGAGGGAGGTTTCGTTTACAAGGAAATGTATGATTTTGTTAGAATGAGTGGTATAATAATTTGATATAAAACAAATTATGTGAATAGGGGGTGTCCGTTTCCGTTAAAGTAAATAAATATGTATAAATAAAACTGTTTAAATAAAATTATAATAAACAAGTTCTGACAATATGGCTGGCTATCTTGGAGCCAAGCCTAATAATAAAAAATTTAAAAAAAGTCAGAAGTAAATTGATCAAAACCGTTCTAGAGCAAGTCAGATAGAAGTTGCAGTCCTTTTGGCTGGTGTACTCAATAGGAGCAGAAACTGATACTTCATCATCGATGTATAAAAACATATCATCGATATAGATCAATAATCAGGGAGGTGACAAGACTGAACCTTGCGGTACAATTGATATTATGCGAGTTGTAGGAAATGCCATTTAATACTATACCTTGGTTGATCGACCAGACTTCATTGATATTTGAAACGACTTGCTAAGATGTTTAGCTACGAATAAAAGACAGTAGCTAGACAGTTTGAGGACAATTAATGGTAACTCCATTGGATTAGGAGTTGTAAGAAATTTAAAAACAACTTGAGGTCGAAAATAAAAGTTGGACATTGATGAAGTAACAAGAGTGCATGCTGGTAAAGATTGGTTAAGGAGTAAACGGACAGTCGATGCGGAGGCAAAGTGAGACTCTAATAAATTTAAGTATGAACATGGGATTCACGGCCGAAATCTACAATAAAGCGTTGATAAAGATTGAAAATTTGTGCTTAGAAATTGCGAACAAAAATCTTAATCAATTGGGAATGCCATCACCGAATTGATCTGCTGCTGCTTCGTTCGATGTAGAATTGCGTTGTGAATTAAATTACACCATAGGGGATCTTTTGTCGTATGTATGCAATCAAATATTCCAAAGCTAACGTTTGAGCAAAAAGGCATTTACGATCAAATAATGCAAATTACCAATAATGGGGTTGAAGTTGGTAAAACGTTCTTAATTAAATTGATTCTGGCAGCAATTTGAATTTAAAGCAACATGGCTTTAGTTGTTACGTCGCCCGAAATAGGTGCGGCATTGCTACCAGGTGGAATAACTACTCATTCCGGTTTGAAATTGTCATTGAACATGTAATTCATTGAAACTCTGACGTGCAACATTTTCAAAGCATACCAGATGGGAGAAGTATTGCTGAAATACAGCAAAAATCTTGACAGGATTATTCAAAGGTGAAGATGTCCCTATTATCCATTTCTATGATTCCAACGGATATGACATTTAAATTTAAGAGATTCTAATTCTCAATTTGATTAGCGTTTGAAATCACCATCAATAAAGCTCAGATCTAGATACGGATTACTTCTCAGGTGGACTATTATATGTTGATTGTTCTAGAGTCGGCCAACCAGACAATCCTTATATCTACAGATAATGGAACAATTCTTTTATTTCTTTTCCATTAAACCAGACTGAGCCACATCAACGCGTACAGCAAGTATATAATAAGAGTCAATCGCAGTAAAAACTAACATCGCAATTTGCAATGTCTCATCGTGTACAACCTCATGTATTGATATACGGTGGATTAAATTTTGCCACTTTTAACATAAAATGCACCGAACCCTAATCAGATTCTCAGGTAAACATTGCTAAATGCAAGTAATTTTACGCTAGTACAAATAGGCTAGATTACAAATAAAGTAAGATTAAAGTAGGTTACCAAATATTTGAGAAAGGTAACCGTTTCTCTTTCAGTAAGAATTTAACCATCTATTGAATTCCTTAATTTAATTACCTAGTTGATTAAATTAAATTTAACTTGATATTGTAACCAAACCTTTTCTTTCGAGTTGATGAGTGAAGTGTTTTTCAATAGTTATCCTCATTGCTCACATTAAAAATAATTTTAAAAATTAATATTTTTCATAAAATAAATGTAATAATAAAGCCAATAAATAAAATCACAAATACTGTATATAACTAAATATATATTTAAGATTTTGGATTGGTTATGCGAATCGTCGACGACGTTGATGGTAGTTGGGTGGTAATTTCTTCTTCATCTTCACTGTGATCTGGCGATACTCTGATTGCCTGATACCATTTATTTGTTAGGTCTGCCATTTGACTTTTACAATCATGCAGTTCCTGAAATTTAAAAAAAAAAAATTACAAAGCACCATAAAATTAATTACATGCGGAATCTGATTACCTGATGCGTGAACAAACGAGTGAAAAATGGTATCAAAAATTTTCTATCTAAATAAGCAAAACCGACTAATCGAGATTTTGTGAAACTAATTTCTTCCTCCTCGGTAAGTTCAGATAAATGTTCCGAATCTATCGTTTGTCCCCATTCTTTAGTTTTACTTAACGATATTGAAACATCACGACGCCTTCTGGGCGTTCGACCAGTTCTACTTTTTTTACCAGCTTGTAAAAATTTAAGTAATGGCATTGTAGATCCTCCAAAACACATTGTTGTGAATAATACTATAATTAATGTTGTTGTAATGATTACATGTCGAGTTTCATCTGTAGAAAAATCCAAATGAAGCGATAATGCATAGGAAATGGCGCCACGTAATCCGGAAAACCACATAATAAATGACATTTTATTCGTAATTTTATGCTCTCGAAATTGATTCACCAACCAAGCCAACGGGAATATGTTACACGCGCGTCCAACGAGGCACAAAATTAATGACCAAACTACAAGGGCTGGTTCTACTCGATGTCTAAATGAAAAAATGGCTAAGCCCAAATATGCAAACACACAAGTTTCAGCTACAAATGCAAGAGTTCTCATTGTTTGTTGCATTGTTATTTGTGTGACGGTAGACAAATTGAAATGAGTATAGTGTGACATTACAATTCCACAAAATAGTATAGCCATGATTCCAGATAGATGTATTCCTTCAGCTAATACGTATGGTGCATACGTAAAAACTAGCATCATTCCAAATTCCAGCGATGGATGTTTCCTTAAATCAATATATTTTAACAGTAGTGCACTTACCAAAGCGAATACAACTCCGATTCCGGCTGATGCAAAGAACATCAAACAAAACGTATTGAGTGCTGAAATAATTGCTTCTCCAGTACTTGCTTGGACCACAGTACTAGATAGTGACGGCATTACTGTTGTTGTAAGCACAATCGAAATAGCATCATTTAAAATACTTTCACCAAACACAAGCATATTTAGAACTGGATCAATGTCCAAGGCATGAAAAATAGCCACAGTTGCTACTGGATCTACCGCTGATATTAACGAACCGAATGCAAATGATTCAACAAAATTTAGTTTATATGCAACATCAGCCAAACCCAGAAGATAGATACCAGATCCGATAACAAGCGCAGAAATTGTGGTTCCAATTATCGCAAAAACTAAAATCGAGCCAATATTTTGAAAAAAGTTACCTTTGTGTAAATTGTAACCCGATTCAAATATAATTGGAGGCAATAAAACTAAAAAGAAAGCAGTAGGCGAAAAAACTTCTTCTCGCTTCCAATTGGCAATATTTTTTAGCTCCATCATGTTAATAATCAACCCAATAAGTGCGCCTAGAAACACGACCACAATACTTTCGGGTACATATTGAAACCCTGTTGTAATCATTGTATGAATTAACAAAATTCCTAATGCTATGACACATAACACAAAAAATATTGACATAGAACTGTTGTGCTCTTGCTCGACCGCTCCAGGTCCAGGCAACACAACTTCCAGTGTTGTATGCGAAGTATTATCACTTTTTAAAACCTTTTCTTTGGCCTCATTTTCAATAATCGTAGGACTCAATATCGGTGTATTGTTATTATGTTCGATTTCAATACTATCATTATTATTTGTAATATCACTATCTAATCCACAATTTATATTCGTTAAATTTATAAACAATATAATTATTATATAAGTAAATAGTTTTAGTCTATTTGGTCGTGATCTATTTATGACATCCATGATGAATTTTATTAGATTTACGATTAAGAGTTTTATACAATTTTTACGTGCTCATATTATTTACAATTTATATTTTATTATTAAGCAATAATTTAATTAAATCAATTTATAAAAACTTAATAAGTTCGATATATATTAATTAAAATTTTAAATAGTTTAGCCGCTTGCTTTTCCTTCATGACAATTGTTATTTATTTTTGACACTTGTCTTGTGTCATACTGTCATTCAATTTACCCAGTTAACCGAAGAACGTGGTTACAAAAAACATATTTCAATGATATAGTGACCTAATTGCTTTAATTATAATTGGGTAACAGTCCTAATACATGAAATATTTTACTGCACTGTATTTCATGGTGTTCCGGTGTTCCCTTAATGTATACATTTCTGAAAGTTTCAATCTACTAGTATAATATGCTACATACGTAGTGTAAAACTACTTGGTTTAAATTGAATATCATTTTACTATTTTACTATGCAGGTCAATTGTAAGGTCAATGTGTGAGCTAATAAATAAATAAGTTTATCGCTATTTATTTAACTAAACAACATATTTTTAATCTTTTGCAATAACAAGAGGCGCAATTTATAACCTGTATTTTTTGTTATATGTTTAACAAAGGATAACACTCTAAATCGATTGTTTCACGAAGGTGGTGGCAATCCCCTTTATTAACCATAATTGTGTGACCCATAGATTTTTTACAAATCCCAAAAATGCAGCAACGCCCTTAACAATCATGGGCTTGGCTTCATTTTCATTTGTTAGTATAATGGCAGCGCATTTAATCTATTTATGGGCTTGGCTTCATTTTCATTTGGTAGTATAATGGAAGAGCATTTAATCCATAACATTGACTCTAGTGTAAGTTTGTTATATTACCAAATCGCTTCTGGCTATTACTAGTTTATGCGTCTTAGTAACGTGTGCCCATCACTACACTTTAATCCCATACCACGCGGCTTTGGTATTTACTAAGTGCTTTTTTGTGGTGATATCGCTATGGGGACGGTAATCTTAATAAAAAACAAAACGTCGGTATGATATGGTAGCGCCAAAAATGGATTTTTGCTATTCCATTGTTGTAATAGCATATTTATTTGTGACATTGAAGGTAATTATAAAAATCGAAGCCTCTTCAATGGGTAAATATTACGGATACAGCCGAATTCAATTTATACCGATTTAGATTCTGAAAGGAATTGGCTTTAATAATTTCTTATGTGGAACCAAAAATGACTACAATCAGTCTCCATGGTTTTCAATTCCAACCCGGGCCATATATTGTAGGATCATTATATATACATGATGTTTGTTTCTCAAAGGTCATAAACGTATAATTAATTGTTCAGGATGTGAAACCTTGAAAGTTTGTCAACAAATCTGCGGGTAGTAATCATCTGTTGGTACTACAAAGGTGAATGTTGGCAGTTACCGTAAAACCCGAGGATACCGGAAAACCTGCAGAACCGGATCATGCTTCAACTGTGAAGGTTGATAAACAAAAGTATATAAGTTACCTAAATAACACACTATATGGGGGTTAATGTAAACTTTTTTTGTCAGTACCACCCAGGTGACTATTTCAGGTACACTGAAAATCAAGCCCAAAAATTATTGGTTGGGTTAGGAGCGATTTCTTTCTTAGGAGAAACAAGTAAATCCTAAAAATAAACGTAAAATTGTTTTACGCTCGTCCATAAAAACCACCGTAAACACCGTTATGGTGAAACTAATCAACTGAGTACAACTGATGTTAAGCACAGTTCCAATATTTTAGTTATCTGTACTCTCTAGAGACTATAAATAATTCATTTGTTAGCACACGTAAAAATAATAGCACGTCACGCAGTTGAATACAATCTCATACAATTGAAATTGAATACTAATACAATCGCTGTATAAGTCAGTCTCAGACCATATAATGCTAAACATAAGATTTAACTTGCAGTTACATAATGCTCCATGTAAGATTTTGCTTAAAAATTAAAAAAAATATATATATTCTACTGATAGGTATAGCAATCGACGGCCAAGGTCTCGGTTTCATGAAAAACATATTCAAATATTCTTGAACTCGACATTCGACAGATAAAATTGGAAACAAGACGCTTACACGTGTAAACAACACGCCGTATCGTACTCTATATATATATTTTAGAACCAAACAAAAAAGATTAACTGTATAGGGGGCCTAACCTTAACTTTATATGAATTTTGCTTACTACAGCGAAAAATAAAAATCTTAAATGAGCGACACAAACGATTAAAAATGGTTAGGTTTTTGTTCGATTTTTTTCAAGATTAAGATTTATCATATGTAATTTAACATGTAGACGGTATCAAATTTAAAAATATTTAACATGTTGCGACTTTGTGATTGAATTTCTATATAGTATATACAAAACTAAACGGTTCGTTGAACTGCTTCCCAACTTAAAAAGTCTACAGTTTGAAATTTTTTTTGGCTAATTTGGCTACGAAGGATACATGATATATCCGGAAATATTTAACCTAAGAAATTGATAAACGAATTGTAATCTTTGTGTCTGATGCATATATTTATATTTTGTTTAATATAAGATTATGTAAAATGATTTGCACAATTTTTTCAAAAATAAACAATATAAATAAAATGTTTAGTCTAAGCATATTTATGGACATATATACATATAATATATGTATTTCGAAGAATTGACTGCTTATACCGCTTTATGTTTTAATATTTAAGACATCGCATAAGCAATATAAGTATAAATGGCCCCTGTGGTTGGGGAGTAAAGCACATAAAAGCAAGCATGATATTCTTTAAATTCGGACATTATATTTTCCAATAGTTTAGGGTTGAATCATTTGAGTGACAACCCACATTAATGACCGACTTATGTGAAAATATGCGTTTGTTCTCTAGACGTGAACTAGCAAAAAATTGGCGAAACAGCACATGCTTTCATCAAAAAAATGTCCAGTCAGAATCCGCACGACCCTCCTGGTTCTAATTTTTAGATGAACAACCCTTCTTGTCAAACTAATTGCCTTTTTTCGAAACCTCTACTATTTGCCCTTGTGTCATACCAAACCTTGATTCAGTCACTGCCTACTTAATGCCGGCCATATAAAGTTGCATGTAAAGGTGACATTGGGATTAGGTATAATTATTATCTCCTGATTTTGTATGGGTACACTTCCCATATCAAACTATCGGTGATTCTCCGTGACAATCATTCGTATTTTAGCAATCTGGGTCTTTAGTACCACTAACACTAATTGTAAAAATAACCCAAACGCGTTTTAAGCACCCTACCTCTATTTACGGTACTCTACAAGCAATACTTGCATAAGCTGGATATCCATGATGTTTCCTTTTTCATCCACATGTCCACATCTTAAGATGCACTCCACTGTTAGTCCGGATGTTGCAGTAGTGTTATATAATACCAATGGCATAACATTTTATTTCCAAACCCATTACTTTGAGCCACTGGGCCTTGTTATGATAAATTATCTGATGAAAACTCGATTTCAACTCCCAAATCTTTACCCCACTGTTTTTGAGCGGGTTTCTTAATACCAGCTTTTTGAGCGGGTATTTGAATATCATCGTGGAATTTCATGTATTTTGACACTTTTGCAATGAAACCCGAGGAAACTCGCAGATAAAGCTTTTAGATCTAATTTTTTATGCTATCAAGATACCTTTGAGCCTTAACAAAAAATTTGCTTCTAAAACGACGCAAATTTGCATAAACCGGTTTTCTATTATGCCACGATTTAAATGGTGTATGTTTAGATGTTAAGAAATTAACTGTCACAATTGACTTGCCCCATTATTTTCCATGACTGCATCTTTGTATTTTTTCTCTCTGCAACAACGTTTTGTTGTGGTGTGTGAGGTGCAGTACGTTGACATTGAATACCATGTGAATTGAGACAATTTTTAAATCATTTTCTAATGTATGTATTCTCTCCTCGATTTGTTCTGTTCATTTTGATCGGTTTATTGAATAAATTATGGGTAAGCTCGTAATAGTTTGAATTTTTTTTCCGTTAGTAAATAAACTAAAGTGTAACGGCTGGAATCATCAAAATATAATGTAAGTATATATAGTTTTTTCCACCAGGAATTTTCGTTTGCATTGGTCCACACAAATCGCTTTGCATTAAATCGTTGCTTTTGGAAAACTAATACGCGACATTTTTCCTTTTATGCCAATTACCTCAGTTTGTCTTTAATTTGGTGATAAATTCCACCAATACCCTACAAACAAAACATCACACAGCTGTACTTTTGTAGAATCTCCGTTATTATTTAAGTAATCGATTATCACTATACCGCGACCGAATGATATCACTTCATTTCCATTTGCCACTAAGAGTTTTTCATGATGTGAGCATCAAACGAAATATAGTTTTTTTTTGGTAACTAACATGGCCTATGCCACTGGGGTCCAGACTCCGTCTATCCCATTTACCAATAAGAAACAAAAATTCTGAACTCAACACACAATTTTGATCAATTATGTTTCAGTGATTTTTGCCCTTTTTATTTTGAAGCCATTTTGTAAATGAATAGCAATCTTTTCGCACAGGACCTCCCTTTTTGCAAAACAATCCAGTGATCTGATTTTGAATTATGTACAATCTGCGGGTTTTCAGAAACACGTAAGGCAACTGAACACTGCTTTCGTCTCTCTGTCTTCGTCTTCGATATTCTTTTAGAGTATTGTATGAACTTGGCAATGAACCCAATAATGTAGCATTCATTAAAAATTACGGTTTTTAATTAAAACTCCAGCATGAATGTTCATTGGTTCATACTTGTACACAAAATCCGAACGCGGTTTTCATAGGTTATCTTTTTCATGAAAACCTTTTCCACGAGTCGTTATGGCAGCAACTGATCGTTTCAAGCGTTAAGACGATTATCGCAAAAGCTTTTTCATTTGACGTTTTCCACATGTTTGTAATTGGTGATGGTGGATCTCTTTCAATACTATTTCCATAAGAAACCCGCACAATTGTGAAACTACGAAAAATCTTACCGAACCGAACTTTTATATAAGGTTAGTCATATTTATGGAAAGAGTATGATAAAATAAAAGCTACAACTATTTTGAATGCCTTGAGTCCAGTTTAGATTGCAGTCGAAGAACTACCCTAATATGATTTGAAGTTGTTAACCAGCGATGGGACATCTAAATCACTAGAAGAAAATAATAATTTTTTAAGTTTCAAATTAAGCAGCAAGTTAAAAACTCAAGTTTTAGAAATTCTTCTCATTATAGCTCAAATTATTATTTTAAAAGTTGCTCTATTTTCGTTGCTCTAATCGCGCAATATGGAAATAATTAGAGCCAGTAAACCAGAAATGGAGATGTTATTTTATCATAGTTATACAAGGGACATCAAACCGAAACGAACCCAGTAAGTACAGGATGAACCAACAAATTAAAAATGTAATTGAAGGACTCAAGCAAAGCGTGCTTATCTACACGGACTAGCAATGGCCTTTAAAGACTGATTATTAACAATTACCAAGAACTGATTGCTTATATATACTTTTTTATGTTTTAAAACATCGTATAAGTATTAAATGTGATTGTGATACGTAGTTTTAATTAACATCATCACACATCTTCATTATAAGACCACAATTTCAGCTCTTGATAACAATATATGATTACGTCAATAAACGAATATAAACATAAATGATAAATGTTTTGTCTATGAACCTGAAGTCACAGTCAAAAACTAAAAGATTGAACCTATCTCTATTTTAGAAAAATCTGGCAATGGCCTTAAACGGCCAATTCAATGGCATAGTAACTTATAGTGATAATGAAATTTTATAATATGTAATTGTAACTGATAAATAGAGATCTCGTCTATAGTTAATCAAGTCAATTGTAAGTAATTTAACATGATGCTGCTCACATCAATATTGAATCTGTTTTTAGTTTTATTTGTTATTTATTATTAGAAATGCGATAATTCATATTTGTCTAATAATTACGATTCAATTAAATCTTATGTACTCACATTTAAGATTGTTGTTATTTATAATAATAAGAATCAACGCACGATCGGATTAGAAATTTAATAACCATCATAACATCCTTTTATTGGAGTACGTAAATGTATATATATATATATATATATATATATATATATATATATATATATATATATATATATATATATATATATATATATATATATATTATGTTATTGTATAAGATCATATATTGTCAACAAACATATAATAGAAATTATCATAAAAAATTATTTAATCTTAAGGTTAGGCAACCGTATTGCAATAATACGAATTATATATGTGCCCAAGGTTCAGATTATATATAAAAAAAGTAGAAATTTATAAAGAATTTATTAATTTTCTAAATCTTAAGTACTTTTCCCGGAAATTTATATAAAATTGGGATTTTGTACATTGACTGAATAAAATAATAATTATTGATTATAATTTTTATAATGCAAAATTGTGTAGATTTGCAATAATGATTTGCAAAATACTACTGACCTACTGATTAGGTTAAATATATTTTCGATTGTTCAATAGATAAGAAGTTTCGAAACAAACATAATTTTTAGAAATTACGTCATTATATTTGATTTTTAG